>QLNU02015360.1:290431541-290448387 GCA_006491805.2 Dysdera silvatica
TCATGATTTTATTAGTAATTTATTTTTATCTATTTTATTATTACTATTATGTACATAGATAGTCAATCGTGTTCTAACAATTAGAGCTGGCGTCTGATATCGGATCTTCCTCACGAACCTGAGATGCCAAAGCTATTCCCGTATTAAATGTGCATTTCCAAGTACAATGACTTTTTGAAATTGATGAATTGTTATTTCATCAACAACTAAATTATAAAGATGGTATTCAAGGTTTCTTGAAATGTATCTAATACATTTCTTACAGTGGAGATGACCTTTGCTGTTTTCTTCCATAATCGTTCTATTTCAATCTAAAAGTCTTTGTACTTGGTGATTCTGTTTTGAGTTTTTTTTTGTTTTTGTTTTTTAAAGTCACAGATTATGTTGTAAACCGTTTCATCTGCCTCCTTACAAAATTGTTATTTTCTATCAATATATGATTTCCCACTTATTTTCATCCGTGATATTTCCTTTGATAATCCTAAAGTGTCAATCATGAAGGGCTGTAGTTTGTCATTGTTTTCTCCGTCTTATCAAATGTCGTACTCAAATGACATATCATTACTATCAGTGGCGTAAAAAAGGGGGTTTATGCGCTCAACCCCCGATTGGCTATAAAACACATTATTTTCTCTGAGGCCGTATCTCACGATCGTCTTTAAATCTACTTGCCCCCCATTATTTTTGAATTGCTTCACTACTGATTACTATTATTATGCCTTCCAGCATATTGATGTGGTTTACAGCATATAAAAATAAAAAATAGTCTTTGTATTTATTGAATCATTTCAAGTTTATTATGTATGTGTTCTCGAACTTGGAAGTATAGGTTTGAGACGAGCAGAGCCAAGTACCCAACTCTTCTTTTTATAGTTTATTCATATATTGTGTCTAAGAAATTTCTGACTGTTCTGTATACGTTTAAGATGGTGGCTTTTCTGGTGTTCGATGTGAGCGTTGGGGCCAGTCTCAAGGGCTTTAAAATTTCTATATAGTGGGATTAATAGAAGGCCTGTGAATGACACAATTTACAAGGTTAACTTTTTCCGTATGCCGCATACCTCTGATTACATATCTGAGGCCTTGGTACTTCATTATTTTTGTTGTGTATGTTATTTGTTTTAGGGATGGCCTCAGCTATCATTATTATGTTATCATTTATTACTAAAATGATTATCATCACCAGTTTAGAGAAAAAAAATGGGGAAATGAGATTAATTTTGTGCACATAATAGCCATTCCTAACGATTTGCCTTATCTAACAAGGAAAACAAAACCTTGCTCAGGTCACCAAGGGCCACGTCCTTCTCTTTCTTCTTGAACAAACTGCTCTTTTGAATACAATTGCATGTTGGAAGACTAAACTCATGCAAACACAGCTACATTCCTAAAAAATAAATCTTCTAGCTCTACTGAAAAGTAGTAGTGACAGGAAGAACTATATATTTAATGAAATTAACAATTTTTTTGTTATAAATGAAGGCCTGTCCTTTAAGAAGGTCCTTGGCTACTTATTATAAATTTTTAAAAATAATTGTTCGTGTACGAAGAGGAACTTTTACTTTTATCTGTTTCTGGTAGTGAATAAAAAGTATGTCGGAAACGAACAAATCAATAATATATACCGGGTGATTCAGTGGGTCTTACTAACCTGTTGGTTGAATATCTCGTTCATGGCGGAGCTAGTGTTGCCAAATTTTGTGCGCATGCGCAGGGACTCGAAGGAAACGTATTTACGGAGTCTAGTTATTTTCTTCGAAAATTTTGCTTGCGCCGAAATGGACCGATTTTCAATCGAAAACCGTGTTTTTTTCTAGTGAAAACTTTTTACCTTTGTGACCAAAGACCTGCCGAAACACTCAGAAGGTGGTCTAATGCTTTTAAAAATAGGCCAAAGCCATCGTCAAGCCTGGTAAGTTCATTAATTTGCAAGTTTTATCGAACAGATTCAGTGACTGGTGATAGAGAGGGCACATTCAACAAACACAACCTTCACACTGAACAGGCACAACCTGTGCACTCAACAGGAGACGTCATGGATCTGTCAGAAGCCACTATGACAATTATATCATCGCAGGAGGCTTCCGGAATCGCTTTAACAAAGAACTTGTTTGGCCCACCCATAGCTATGATTTATCGGCACTTAACTTCTTCTTATGGAGCTATGTCAAAGCTAAAAATTACAAAGATCGACCAAAAACCACAGAAGAGCTGAAAACAGCGATAGCAAGTGTGATATGCTTTGTTTTAATAGGAAAACTAAGGAAGGACCCAACTCAGGAAGGTTGTGGAGAACTTGGAGCAGAGACTTCATTTTGTTGTCTACTCAAATTCAAACATTTTGAGAAACTCGTCTTTTAATTTCCTTTATTCTCATGTGTAAATTCTGAAAACGTGAACCAAAAAGTATTTTTCGTTTCAAAAGTTTCCCTATTTTTTAATAGTTTATAGTATAGACAGTTTTTTTAATAAAAAACAATTATTCTCTTGTTTCGAAAAAGAATTATATTAAAATTCTATATGATTAATACATTTTAATAATTGAATTTGTTTATGTATATTACATAGCTTCTTATTCCTTGTTATAGTGGACAAGCATGGTTGTGTATCTTACGAGGAAACTTTTACAGGAATTGGTAGCTCAGATTTTTTTTTTTTAAATTATAATTACAGAAAAGTTCAAATGAAGAATAACGAAGTAAAAATTTCCGACCCATGTCAGAGAAAATATATGGCTGAATCTCTCAAATTTTAGAAAATCTGTGATTGTCCTTAAAATTTCACAAATCGTCATGAGCAGTAAGCAAGTGTGTGGTGCTGTTCAATTACTAGATGAAACACTAGTATATGCAGGATTGATTTTGATGGGGGTCTAAACTGTTTTTTTTTTGGGGGTCCTGGAATACCTTGAATGACACACCTTTTACTATTTTAATGTTAGCTTTTTCATTTAGGAAGCGGCGGTAGCCCCCTCCTCTACCTCGGTACGACCTGGTTGACAAGGGAACTATTGGGCATTCGAATGGCCAATTGTTTAATTATAATAATAATGGTGTAAAAGGGTTTTCCTATAATCGGGAAATATGAATTTTTGCAAATGTCAGGAGACTCGCGCATTTGGCACGTCAAATAGCCCAAAACAAAAAGACACACGACCCAGCGGCCATCTATAAACGACTGGCAAGCTTAACATTCTAACAACCATTATTCAATCAGTGTCCGAATTTCATTAACTTGCGTTTGTTTTATACAGAAATGTGAGTTGCTATATTTTCATTTATTAATACCAAGATTTTTTCTATTTTGCGCAACAATATACGTATAAGTGGTTATCAGAAGACCCCACTTCCGATAACCTCTGCGTGGCGTTTCATGCCTAACTCTAACCAAGTTCAAACGTTAGAAGTCGGTATTATTTAATATTTTATTCATGAAGTCGGGTCTTAGTGGAGTGTGTCTTTGTGTTTTTGACGCCAAAGTAGTATATCACCTAGAATTTTCTAAAACGCATGCTTCCTGACTATGGGAAAACTCTTTACACCATTGCTGTTATAATTAAAAAATTGGCTATTGAAATGTTCAACAGTTCTCTTGTCAACAAGGTCGTGCCGAGCTACTGGGACATACTGCCGCCTCCGAAATGAAAAAGCTAACAAAAGAAAAAAGGCAAAAAGTAAAGGTCATTTAAGGAATTCAGGACCTCTCCCCACTAAAAGAATCAAAGTTCTGCCCCCATCCCCGAAATTCAATCCTGCGTATACTAGTAGTGCTTTTCCATCTAGTAGTAACACATAAGAACACGTTTTCTGCTCGCATGGCAACGATATGTGAAATTTTAGTAAAATCTACAGAATTTTTCTAAAATTCTTGGAATTTCAGAGGGCTATATCTGTGCTCTCAGATATGAGCCGGAAAATTGTTTGGGGAATTATTCTTCATTTGACAACCTCTTTCATGTTTTTTTTTAAAATTACTTTAAAAACAAATCGGAAAATTTTTTAAAAAGTAATTTTTAAAAAAAATCGGACGATGAATTCTCATAAGGTTCCCTCGTTAGTCGTATTCAGAAGGAAGTTGCTGTTTTTTTAATAATAATATTGTTTGTTTGTCATTGTTGCAAATAGCAAACAACCATGAGTTACAAAAATATAAATAATATTCCATATAAGAAATCGACCACAAGTATATAATTGTAGATGCTGATGCAAACATATGACGGGTCGCCAGTCAAAAATAAATTTTAACCTGCTGGAGACCCAATTTTATCTTTAGACTGACAATAAAAAACTTGACATTTCAGGGACTAAATATTTTATTAAAAATGATAAAACCCTCTTACATAGATTTCATTACAAGTGCCAAATGTTTTCAATGGCTGATAGTTAGCTGATAATTAAATGAATATTAATTAACTTGTAATTAAAAAAAGATTAACGAAATTGATTGGAAAATCCACTTCGAGATGCTAGTCATTTTTGTAGGAATATCTCAAGTTCCAAAAAGTTAGAAACAAGGTTACTAAAAATGCACAGATGAAAGAGACTGAGAAATAAAATTACATTTTTTTAAACCGAGCATCGTGAACTTCTTGTCGATTTCTTTCAAATCTAAAAACTCGTTCTAGGACTTCTGATATTTTCAAATTAAAATTTTAAATAAAAAAGCCTAAATTGAAACCAAGAAAACGCATGGTTTATAAATCAGGTGCAATTTGCTCGTGACGTACTTTATTCTTTAGCAAAGAAAATAAGCTAAAAAAAGAAGTAAAAACCCATAAAAATTACTGAAAAACTTGAAAAAAAAAATCCCTAAAAATTCCCTTATAATGAGTCTTACGAAACCACTCGTCCGAAATTACATTTTTCCTCATTTTTTGTAGACTGCTTTCTAATAATAAAAGGGCAATTAAGGGATAATTTTTGCGCGTCTTGTTTTAAAGTTTTTATGTAAATTTTGCATATATATACAAGGAAGATTTGAGCAATACAAAGTCAGGAAATGACCCGTAATTGCCCAAGATTACCATTTGTGCACAAGTTAATAAAAATGGGCTGATTTTAATGTGGCTGTGCTCTCGAAATGGTAAGGGATGTTTTTGGAATTATTAAGAAAGGTGAGATGCAAAGGTAATTTTCATTTCCTTTTCGAACGTCCTCGTGACTTTTTCTTTGAAGGGAATGATGGGAGTTATATTAATTCTTGCTTTCGATAGATGTTATTGATTTTTGTAAACATTTTTTAATTTTTCTAGCTTAGTCTATATAAAATAGATTGATAATACATTTCCAATACTTTTATTTTAGTATCATGATTCCCCAGATTAAGCGCTCAGCCATTTTCAGTAGATTTTATTGTGCGCGGCCATTGGCGTGCACACAGGGGGGGGGAGGGGTGTTGATGTGATGCATCAGCATTGCAATGAAATTTTGTATATTTAACATAGGAATATATGAGTTGTAGCTCTGTAACCCCCCATTGAGCCTATAACCCCCTTATGAACTTTCTGCGTACGCCTATGTGTGTGCGGCATATGTAGGGTGTACTTACGTGGCATAATTATGTGTTCACTTGTATTTTAGAGTACAATTGTTTTTCAACTGAGCATAATCAGTATTGGGATTGGTATTTTATTCCGTTTTCTTGCATCAACAAAATACCAAAATTTTAAAGAAAAGAACAAATAGATTTGAAATGCGATCAGAATTTCCCTTTCTTGTCATTTTCACTTCAGAAGGTTTCACTTTATGAAATCGTAGCGCTACACTATGCCATCAACTGTGCATATTTCAAAAGAGCTACTGAAATTCACGAACATGTCATTTTGCAAGGTAGTTTTAGAAGTACTGAGGCGGCTTTGAAAATACGCACGATGTTCGATCCAGAAAATATATGTCTCATAGATGTCAGTTTCTTGTAAAGTTTCCGTAAGGGATAATTTGACCTAAAGTGACGAAAAAATTTAATTATTTTCATGTTTTTATGCTATTCAACACTGATATGAATGTCATCGGATGACTGTACCAAAGTTATGAATATATTTTTCGTCTCAATATATTAACAACGTTGGTCTTTATCCGTCACTTCGTATAAATTTCGAAAATAACAATCATTTCAAATGTTGGTTAAGACCGGTTCCTGGAATATCTGAAACTGGGATCAATTATCCCCTAGGCGCCATTTGGGTTTCTGTGGCGAATTATGCGACTAATTAAAAGTCCCTAATTATGAGAATAATCGAGGAGCCTTATAATTAGCTTTTTTTTCGAGCCAATGTTCACCAAACCTTCGCCAAATTACGCCACCTGTCTTTTGAACCACCAAAATTTTAGATATCGGGCTTTGATCAACCTGTCATTTGTCTTCCCGATGAGTTTGCTGATAATTATAAGATTCTGTCGGTTCGAACGATTAATTTAGGTGGAGAAAATGTTCAATATTTCAAGAAAGAAGGGCCAAAACCGTAATAATATGGTTGGAGTCGCCCAAGTTTTTAGGTAAAGTTGCTGGTACAAAGAGTGCTATTTAAGTAGACGGTCTGCTGCATAAGACGCATAGTAGGAATTTGTGAGCTAAAAAAAAAAAGAGAGTAAATGTATAGGTATATGTTTAAGAAAGGCTCACAGCCCACGCTTTTGAAAACAACTTTGAACGTAATTAAACAGAATATGCGTTTATGATCCTAGCTTTTAGTTTAGAATGATTCTAGAATCGAAATTTTGTGAAGGTTAATATTTAGATCTGCTTTTTAGGCAATGCAATAAAACCTCCATAATGGACACCTCTATATAGCGGACACTTCTCCTTTACAGTCCTGATGCTTTTTATGCCTTAACACTCCTTCACACCTGACAGAATCCCAAGTACCGAGATGTCCGTTATTCAGAGGTTTTACTGCAATTGTAATAGACTTTTTCTTTGGTCTTTAATGTCAGTTGCAAGTCACTTTGAAATACCATTTCAATGCCACTTTCCTGCCCTTTATTCTATAGTTTCCATCAGGAACTTAGCCTTTCATTTAAATGAAGGGCTCTCAAAACAGATGATACTGTCACCTAGGAGGCGTTGGAGTTACCGGGAGGGGGGGACACCGGGTTTATGAGGGAGTTTTGATCCACTAAGGGGGAGGTAAAACAACACTGGAATGCTGTAAAACTCTTGAATATGCTGCCCAAAGCTATTTCGTGTTAATGTGAGAATCTAGTTTCGCTAAATATCCAAAATAGCGCGATAGATAAGTTTATTTTGTACGATAATTGAGGAAATTAGTGCAGGGGAGGAAGAATTTATATGTATTTTATTTCTAAATGAAGTGCAGTTAAAAAATCATATCAAGAAGTTTGATTGCAATTCTGCAGTTTCTTGTAGATGGCTACCATTATAGATAGTAGTCAAGAAAAATTCCCAATTTTATTCGCAACTGTGTAGGACGTGATTTCAATAGCCTACAGTTGTTCAACTGCTTCTCAACCAAAGTAATCAATTTCTGCTCATTGAGACGAACCCAACACTGAAAAATTGCCCTTTACAAATTCAAATCATTTATTGCATCAACAGCAACAATAGCTGAAGATAAAATGAAAAATTACACGTAATTATATCGAGCACTTGATTAAGAAAATGTTGCTAAGGGGTGTGAGCTAAGGGGAGAAAATGTTGCTTGTTGGAAAGGTTTTTGAACGTAGAGGGCGTTGGGTGAAAGTTTGGGGTGGGGTAGAAGTGGCGGTGACCTACAATTTCTTGAGAATTACTGACTGAGCTAAACGTTATAACCGAAAAAAACGTGTTACTTTCGATCATATTATCCCATCTAGACGGGCAGTATAACAATTTGGACGATGATTTTGATGTACAAGAGATATTAATTGTATCTTCCCCCGTTCAATTTTTCCATCAAATTTCTTAAAGAAACTTTTAATTTTTTTCAGTTTCATTAGATCCACCCTCTTACTTACTTGTTTCCTAATGAGCTTCTGTCGTTCTAATTTAGTATTTAAGTGCACTTTACATCTCACCATTCGATGATCACTTCCAGTATTAAATCTGTTCAGTACACTGCAATCTTCAATAATTGATTTCTTGTTTGCCAGGATATAGTCAATTTCACTAGTTCCCCCATTTGGGTGTTTCCATGTCCATTTTCTTTGCGGTTTCTTCTTAAAAAATGAATTCATGATGCTAAGGTTTTCAGCTTCTGCAAATTCGATGAGTTGATCGCCACGTTCATTCCTTTCCCCATATCCGTATTTACCAACCGATGTCTCTCCTTGTTCCTGTTGTCCAATTCTTGCATTGAAATCCCCCATGATGAGCTTGATATGTTGTTTCCCCTTGGTATGTAGCTGTTTGATTTCTTCATAAAATTCTTCAACCTCTTCGTCGGTATGGCTTGATGTTGGTGCATATACCTGTACTATTTGAAGTTGGTATCGCTGGGTTAGTTGAACAACGAGCCTCGCTGCTCGATCTGATGTACTTTCAACTTCCAGAAGACAGTCTTTAATTCTTTTGTTGATTAAGAAGCCAACACCACTTGTTCTTCCAGTTTCCGTTCCTCTATAATAAAACAAATGTCCACTTTTAAGTTCCACCAACTCTTCACCTTTTCTTCTAACTTCACTGAGTCCTACAATGTCCCATTTGATCTTGTCAAGTTCTTCTTCCAATTCCTGAAGTTTTGCTTCAGAAGCAAGGGATCGTCCATTATACGTTGCCAAGGTCAATAACAAACGGCAGCCTGGGCCATTCCAGTGATTCTTAGCACCCCCTGCTTTCATGCCACACTGACCGCTGCCTTGATCAGGAGCACTCCAGCACCTGGAGACTAGGGGCCATGGTTTCTGGTGTGTCAACATAATGGAGGAATTAGCCATAATTTCACCACGCTGGCTAGACGGGTTGGTGAATTAGCCCTCCCCTTCCGCCTTTCTATCCGTGCAGCAAATATTAATTTGCCACATAAATAGAAAGCTCAGCCTGCACCACTTGAAGGCGGGGTAGGACACTAGGTTACTGGCCTGGCCGTGCGGTATGTTGATTCACATGCAAGGTACAGTCGAAAAATATCCCAGAACTCTTTATTTTTCTGATATCGGAAATATCAATATTTTACTTTATCCTTATTTTCAATTGTCTAAAAGTTGAGCTTTCTAAGGATTATGACCGGATTATGTTAATCCTATTTGTGCCCCCCAATTCTTCAAATGAAAACTTTTTTGAGATAAAACGTGGACATTTTTAATAATGGTTTTATTAGGCTATTTAAAACTTGGATTTCAGAACCATTAATGAATTTCAATCTATCTCAGTTTAGTACACAGGACAATATCCTTAAAATGTAATTTACTAGGAAGTTTCACCTTTCAACACCCCAGTGCTTTCAAAATAAACGTAAGCCTCACGTTTGGGCTATAAATTCCCCAACTGCATAAATTTGGCCATGGGAAGTTATTTTGGACTATAGTAAGTAGTGAAACCTTTTCCAATATGGTTTTAGGCTAAAACGGCAAATTTTCCAAATTTTGTTACATGATTAACTAATGTGGATGCAAATAATAGCATCCCTACATTTCCAGAATGGCTCATTTTCGGGCATTGGTTCACTAGACCGAAGTTGTTTCTTTTGATCTCCTTCACCTATTACGCATGCTTGACAATTCCCAATTGCCTCCAGTATGGTAAAACAATCGTTTTCCATACCTTTTATGACTAAACGGCAACACTACTCAGGACCAGGGAAGGGAATTTCCGATTTTTTTCCCCGCATTATTAAGTCGATCACTTAAATTATGTGTCAAAAAATTAACTTTTTTTTGATTCATGTAATTGCCTACGTAGTAACGATGTAGATGTAAATAATAAATTCACTCTACAGCCAAATCGGATCCTTTGCGGACCTGATTTCGCCAAATATGGCTTATTTGGCGTCCTTTACCACCCCTTTCAGTTTGTTCCATTAGTTTTGAATCACCCTGCATATAAATAGAAACATAATTAAGAATTCTGTTAAGAGAACGTAATATTATGAGTTTTAAAAGCTTATGATAATAAAATTTTGGAAATCTCAAGTGAAATGCAATCGTTTATGTGAAACTGGCATAAATTAGAAAAATACGACAGAAGGAGCACAAAGAAAAGTATTCTATGCAGAGTACCTAGGCAGAGAGATTGGCGATCTTATTAAATTATCCATCTTCAATCTTTGATTCTACAAGTACAGTCGCATCTATCTATGATTTGCACTTGCTTCTTTTCCAATATTGTTAAATCAAGTATATTATGAGCTATAAGTGATTAGCAGTTAGGATCCGAAAGTCGCACAATATTTTGGCTTTGTCGCCTTTAATGGGTTTATAATAATCGATGGGCTGCAATATTTGCATGCCAGTTCTTGAGTGAGGTGGTGTGAGACTGTGTGAATTTAAGCTCTACACTACACCGTAGCTTGTTATAAAGTAAACGTAAAATTTTCGCAGAATATATATGCCGTCACATTACGAAACTTCTAATTCTACTTTTGTAAACGACGTTAAGTGAATTTAGGCTTTACTGGAAATGGAATTAAGAAATTGATTGGTATTCAGAATCAATCAGTTTCCTCTTGTAGGTGCTCAAAATCCTTTACACGGTAAAAACAAATACTTGGCCTATATGTTCAATGTTTAAAGATTCTCGCAGGCGTGGCGTCATTATCGAGTGTTTATATTTTTTTTCGATATATATAAATTTTTTTTTTCACTTTCTCTTGAAGAAGCATATTGTTTTTCCAATACTGAAAATATTTAAAAGAATCTGTCGTATCGACTAGTAAAGGTAAAATAATTTTTAGGTGAAAAAATGCTTCATGTATATTAAAAAATATCGACATTTATTTTTCCCTTGTTCTGAGTTCATCGTATTTTCTTTATGCATTTAACTTAGTAAACAAGCCCGTGAAGGCCGGAAATATATTTACATAAAATTTAATATTGAAACTGATTTGATAATTTTTGGATATAATTATGCATATTTCGTTTTGAACCATGTCAATTACTAATTAATGGTCATGACACCGCGCAAGGATGTGGAAATAACACGTTTGCCTATCATGCAGGAAATACGGATTCAACTCCGGGTGGTACTGAACGCCAGTCATTTTCTCGACAATCCGTATTTTGGGGGTTTGGTTCCCTAGATACCAGAGGTTTGAAAACCCTGGAAAACCATAGATACTGGCGCAGCATAAAGTTTACTGTCCATACGCCATAAAGTGTAAATAAATAAATGATACAGCGATGTGACGCAAGGTTTAAGCATTGTCTTTTCATAGCCTTCATTCGTCAGTACAAGCATTCCGTGGTGCGTATAATGTGGCCCTATATAGTTGCCGCAGAATAAAGTCCTGAAAATGATTGCCGACATGATAGTGTCACTAACAAATGTGATCGGGGATAGGTCTTCCATTTCGAATTATAAATGAAAAAGAAATATTTTTTTTTTTCTTTGTGGTTTTACGGCTCAAGGACTACAATGGTCATGCTGCATCGGGACTTATTGTTTTCCGAGGAATCTGAACCTCTGGACCTACAAATTTCTGAGGAATCCAAACCTCTTAAGGCCCAGGGAACCAAACCCCAGACTACAGTGAGCAGTGTGATCTTTATGAGATCTCTGAGTAAGCGTTCTTTGCAATGTTAGGAGACGAAAAGAAAGATGGAAAAAAAACTGATGCTTATGCCTAACTGCAGTTTCATGACTCTTTATACAATGAGTTCGGCTATTATAATCACAATACCATCTCTATATTCCCATACTCTATTCTATGTACTCTATATTCTAATACTCTTATGTACTCTATATTCTAATACTCTTATGTACTCTATTCTGTGTACTATATATATATATATATATATTCTGATATTCTATTTTATATACTCTATCTCATTTGCTCTTTATTCTGGTAAATGATCAATGAATAAATTAAAATGCGCCACCCAGGTCTGTAGCCAGAATGACGGGGCAACTGGGACAAGGCAAGGGTTATATGGGGCACAGGGCACCCTGGGATTGTTCCATATATATATAAATAGCTCGGTGGGGCAACGGGGCCACGCCCCTGAAGGCCCTGGCTTAATATAATTTTTAGGGCACTTTATCAAAATACCTTTATATGCTTTAATTAACACTAATTAACACTAACAAATTAGATTACTAATGAAAAAAAATTAACAACCCATTTTATTTATTTTTTCCTAGCGGAAAACGGGACTTGACTAATCGCTGTATTTAAACTACAGTCGAACCCCGCTATAGCGAACCTCAAGGGACCGAACTTTTAGTTCGCTATATAGGGGCTTCGTTGTATCCGATGAAATTCTAAGTATAGGAAATCTAACGGTACCAAAAAAAAATCGTTAGTTATATACGGGGGCTTGTTATGAACAGGCGAGACATATAGAACCAAAGATATATTTTTGATAATGTTTCTAGGAAAAAGGGACGATTTCCAGTAGGGCGCAAAGGTTCATTACGGGGGTGCATGTCAGGCCGCGATTTATTTTCATAAAAGGGCGGGCAGGGCGCTCCGCGATATAAGCCTAGAAAGAACATCGTTATTTGATTTAGAATTTTATATATGCAGTGTTTGCTTTTATATCTATATGTACACAGTTTTAAACAGTTCCATGCGAAAGAGAAATATTTTTTACTATTTATTTTCATGGAATAAAACAAAAATCTTTGAATTTGTCTTTGACCTTTTGATTAAAGACAAGATAATAATATAATAAACGATCTGCAGCCACCAAATTGCGGGGGGGAGTCTTTTGCAACCCCGCCAAGAACTGCTTGGTCTCAAGTTCGAATCCGCGAATGGGAACATGCTTCTTTTTTTTTTTCGCTAAAGCATTTTTTTTTGTTTTTTCCCTGGCAAATAAAACCACTCGCAATAAAAAGACAGAAGAAAGGATAATAACTAAAAACAAATGAGGTATTATCTCCGAAATTTGAGTTTTATCGCAACATATGGTTCGTAATTGGAGCCCAGGGCCTTGAAATGCTAAGAAGTCAGTAGTAAATTACACATCATAAACTCTTTAGAGCAGACAGATAGTTCATAAAGGGCGGGGGTTGCAGAGCTACAATTCCATATATGCATATCAGTGGAGGATACGAGGAAATTCGGAAAATTTACCCTCCCAAATCTTTAAAATAAGGTTATAACGAGCATCGATTATAACCATCGATTTATATCGATTATCGATTTATCACAAGCAGAAGATCTAAGTCATAGATTGCATCAAGTATATCGTACTTTTCTGAACGCGATGTATATTTTTTCAAATTTTTAATACGAATATTTTATTGTCAAATCAATTTTTAAGACTACCTAAAACTGAAGACTGAAACTTTATATTTCATCTAATAACTTAAAGAAAAAGCTATCTCTCAACATTAAAAAGTAAGGGATTTTGCTGTACAATACGTAAATATTTTCACTAGAATTTTGAACAGAAGAAAAGCTACTGTTAAACTAACAATGGAAATGTTTTAAGTGCCAACTACACCCAGATTTGAGCCTTAGTAAATTGGAAAGATCTATATGTTTGATAAATAAATCCGTTAGAACCAGCGTGTGAAACGCATTTTTTGATTTTTTATTCATTATTAAAAGTATTTGCATTGGCGCATTTACTGACGTAGGCGAATGTTTGGCGCTAATGAATGGGGATTGTAACCCTTCATTTTGGCGGATTAACTTGGCGCAATTTAAGTAATGAAATTACAGTATTAATGTGGAAGATATTTTCCCTTTTCATACGGATTAGGCATCGCATTTAATGAAGGTGTAATTTTTTTTTTCGTACTGGAAAGCAATACTCTTCACATATATTATACCATGATTTGAAAACATTATTTACATATAAGAAAAATCCACGAGATTATTAATAATTTTCAGTCGCTTTTAAATTTGCCAATCAAGAAATATTAACTTAATCCTACGACAATTAATGAAAACCGGTACTTACAAAGTAAAATTTTCATGCCAAAATTTGAGGAAATTATTTTAAATAACTCGGCATTTGAAGAGGAAGTGACATTGCATTTCAAAAACGAAAATGACTATTGTAATATTGATGATGAAATAAATCCTGCGACGGAATTTGATAAGAAATGCGAGACAGAAAATTTTACTTTACCCCAAATGAAGGCTATGTGTCAAAATGTGATACACGCAAAGATAAATTTAAAACTCTAAAGGAAATGTTACAATCGAAATTTCATCGTATTCAAAGTCATAGTTTACCAGTTCGTGATAGTAATTTAAAAATATGGGCCACTAACATTGCAAAAGATTTAAATATGAAATCTAAAATATCTAGTAACTTTATCAATAAATTAATAAATTAATGCCATTTCTGTCCACGACCGCGAGCTGAAAGGGAATTTACTGTTTGCGCGAGTAGTTGGGAAAATGTGATCCAGAGGTTCAAAAAACATTACGTCGCCCTAATAAAATTTTTATTACATGCCCCAAATCAGGGAAAAATGGGAAAAGATACTATAAAGGAATGGGTTACCAACTTCCTCAAACCACTTTTAAGTCCCCCTTTATACGTTCTATTGGATTCCTGGACCGGATCGACAGACAAGGCAACAAGGTGTAAAATTATAAATTCCTCCTGGCACAACAGCTCTCGTGCAGCCCCTAGACGTATATTTTTTTAGAGAGTACAAATTCTTTATTAAAAGGATTGTGAACTTCGTTCTTACAAATGAAATTGCAATCAAAGTAACTGATCGTAATGAAATAATTAAGTTACATTCTTTAGTTTACAACCAGTTGCAATCTAAGAAATATCAAACAGTTCTTCGTTATCCATGGTCCAAATGTAACTATAACGATGATAACATTGAAAAACCTGGCAATGTATCTTCAATTTCATTTAAAATGGATCACGACGTATGCGGTTTTCAGTCATGTGAACAATTTTCATTTATTAAATGCACATCGATTTCTGTTTACAACATTTCTATGTAGATTACCACTATCACCTAAGTAAAGTGTAATCATGCATAACTTTTCTGTAACATGCATATATTCTCTGACGACAGCGGTTTATGGCCTTTCGTACTGTTATTTAATGTACATTTCCCGCTAGCCATAGCAATACAAACCGAAAATCGAACGTTCGACGTATCGCCTTACAAGTTACATGTACATATGTTCATATATGTTGTACATATGTTCTTTTTTCATAAGCCAAGTTGATTTGTTTTTGAAAATAATTATTCTGTTATAAACTGTTCACATTAGTAGAACAGTTTTTCAAGTTTCGTTTTTACGAAAATATGTCTTTGGTTTGTTTTTAACTCTCTAAAAAGCAAACGAAATTATGTATGTAGTTATAAATTTCGTGTTATAAAGTCAAAATGTTCTTATTTTTGTTATTAAAAATAATATATGGTAATTATGTTTAACAGAATATGATATATTACGTGCGCATAAGCCATAAATGACGTAAGTACGGATCGAGGTTCGACTCACACTTATATCAAAGGTAATCACATTTTAACACGTTTCTTACAACTGAAAATACGGAGGAGTAAAAAAAAAAGGTGAGGTGATGGCAAAACTTTTTCCCATCGTAACATAAAATGTGATTTTATTGTTTTCGCCAAAAAAAGGAGTAACTTTGAATTGCGGCAACCATGTCCATCGTTTTTGCGCCAGTTCTGCAAATGAGCTTGGCTGAAAACTGGCAAATGCGCCAATTCAAATATTTTTAATAATGAATAAGAAATCAAAAAATGTGTTTTACACGCTGGTTCCAATGGATTTATTTATCAAAAATATAGATTTTTCCAATTTACTAAGTCTCAAATCTGGGTGCAATTGGCACTTAAAACACTTCCATTGTGAGAAAAAAAAAACTTTTTTGGTGATGTTTCGCATATTTTTTGCCCTCCTAAGAAATTCTAACTTCAAACTGATGTCTTTTTTGACACTTGCATAAATTAAAGCACATTTTCAACAGCCTACACACTCATAACAATGACTCCTAAGCAAGTACTTCATTTCTAATTCATCTTTTTACGAAATTTTGAGCATTGCCGCCAGCTTTAACCCCATTCATACCATCATTTCTAGGGCTCGAGTCACTCTGCTCGCAGAAGCTACTTTTTTCAATCTTCATACCTTTCTAAACTGTAAATTGACTGTATCTTTCTGAACGCGGTGGATATGTTCCCATTTCTTAAACGAACGTTTTATTTTTAAATCAATTTTTAAAAATACCTGAAATTGACGATTAAAACACTAAATTTTCCCTTAATAACTTAAAGAAATAAGCTATCCTTCATTTCCCAACCTTAAGAAGTTGAGAATTTTTTACACACCAGGTAAATATTTAACTTGAATTTTAAACAGATGGACAGCTATTCTAATACTAAGGAAAAACCCACTTCTTAACAACGTTTTTTATCCAACTTTCCCTGCTAAGCAACTTCACTTCAACCTCTATCATTTTTGTCAGTTGCCTAAGTTAAAGCACCTTTCTCAACAGCGTATACCCCCACAAAAATCTGTCCAAAGCAAATAGTTCATTTCTGTCTCATTTTTTTAAGAAATCTCTAGCACTGCAGCAACCTTTAACCCCATTCGTGCTACCAGGTCACGGGTTCAAGTACCCTTGCTTGCAGAAGCTGATTTTTTTTTTTCAATCTTCATCCGTTTTCTAAACCGTAAATTGCATCAAATGAACCTTGTTATTTTAAACGTGATGCATATTTTTTTCACAATTTTATAATGAACTTTTTATTTTAGATCAATTTTTAAGGACACCTAAACTTGACAATTGAAACACTTATT
>QLNU02015360.1:290448487-290460550 GCA_006491805.2 Dysdera silvatica
ATGCGATATTTAAATATCATTTAACACTGATACATATTTTGTGGAAAAATTAAATAAAAAAAAATGCTGTCCCAAAAGTATATGGATATTACATATTTTTTCATTTTCAGTTCATATTTTGTATCAGTCATTTTGAAGGTTTATAGATTTGGGCAGGCATACCTTCAACGAGTTTTTGGAGAAATTCTGGCGTCAACGATGACCAGCTTCATTCTATATCAATTCATGTAATCCTACATTATTTAATGCAGACTTTTCTTGAGTAGAAACTGATTTTAAAATTCACCTATCTTATCCTTCACTAGTCTTTTTCTATAATCCACACTTTTTTTTTTCCCAGTCACATTGTCACCTTTTGATAAAACTAGGTAGATGCCAGATCTGCTTCATTGCATTATTTGTTTAGCAGTATCGCCAATTTTCAATCCTTGGGCTTTTAAATGTCACATTTTGGCTACCTTGGCTTGAGAATAATGTCAATTTTGTGGCATTGTTTCAACTACCTAAGCTAAACACATTTGCTGCAAAATTACAAACATGATTGAATCATAAAGCAACCACGGTAATATGAAAATTTTGAAATTTAGCACATTAAAGCGATGTTTTAATTTGCTGTCCATATGCTTTTGGGCCAGCATTTTTTTAATTTAATTTTTTCACAAAATATGGGAGTGTTATCTTTTGATTTTCATAAAATGTTTTGCATCCGTTTCTTTGTGTACTTTATCCGATATTCCAAAGAAATAGTTGTTCATAAACTTTTCAGATGCACTGCAGACCATGCATACTATTGGAGAGTTTATAAAAGTTACCACAAAACGTTAATTACTTGTAGGCCTGTTATTTGCCAGGCATATCCTTATTTGTTACTTTTGCCATTATAGTTAGGGCTTTCTTAATATGTGTATATATGTCTGCTTATTCTCTGTGCATTGATTTCTCTGTGCTCTTTAAGATTTTCCAGCAGCGCCAACCCCTACAGTGGCCACTCCTTCAGGTGTGTATTCATTGCTTTGCTTTTACTAACAAAAAATAGTAATTTTTATGGATTTATGTCTAACCAGTAGTGGTGAAATGACAATATTTTAACCATTGGTTTACTTAGTCTAAATACTGCCTTCCAGGTCTCAGGTTCAAGTACCCTTGCTCACCAAACAAGATTTTTTTTCAATCTTCATCGTTTCTAAGCAAAATAAGTGCATCAAATGAACCTTGTTATTTTAAACGTGATGTATGTTTTCAATTTATAATAGACTTTTATTTAGATTAATTTTGGACACCTAAAACTTGACAATTGAAACACTTGTGAAGTTATTTTTGAACTAAGAAAACGCTTTCTTAATAATGTTTCATATCCGGTGTTCCTTGCTAAGAAATTTCATTCCCAACCGCTCTATTTCATGTCACTTGCGTAAAATAAAGTACACTCTTCGACAGCCTTCACACCAGTCATGTAGCCGAGCCGGGGCCAGCAGGGGTGTGGCCCCAGTTTCGCCCAATCGAGCTATTATACATATATATATAGAACAATTCCCGGATGCCCTGTGTCCCATATGACCTTTGTCTTGCCCCTGTTGCCTCTTCATCCTGGCTATAGGCCTGCTACACACCCATAACAATCTCTCCTAAGCCAATAGTTCACGTCTCATTTACATTATTAACGAGTCTTTGGCATTACAGCAACCTTTGTAATCCCATTCGGAGCAACAGGTGCTGGGTTCGATTCCCCGTGTTCGCAGAAGACACTTTATTTATTTTTACATCCGTTTTCTAAGTCGTAAATTTCATTTAGTATATCGTATTTTTCTAAACGCGATTCAGTTTTTTTAACATTTTAAGTCGGATATTCCATTTTTAAATCAATTTAAAATACGTAAAATGAAAGATCGAATCACTAATTTTTAACTAAATTAAAGAAAAATTTCTCTCATCTCAAATTAAAAAAAAAAAAAGAAAGAAAGAGAGAGAGAGAAAAGATTTTTTTTTTTGTACACCAGGTAAATATTTAACTTGAATTTTAAACAAAGGTACAGCTGTTTTAAACATGAGAAAACCTGTTCTTAATAACGTTTCATTTTCAGTTTTTCCTTCTAAGGAAGTTCACTTCAAACCTCTGCCTTTTATGTCATTTGCATAAATTAAATACATTATCCACCGGCTTACACACCCATAACGATCTCTCTTTGTTGAGACAATAGTTCATTTCTCAATCATCTTTTTAAAGAAGTCTCTAATATTACATCGACCTTTATAACCCCATGTGGACTAGCAGGTCCCGGTTTCGAGTCCCCGGTGCATGCAGAAACCAGTTTTTTATTTTTTTCTATCTTCATCTTTTTTTTAAGTAGTAAATTTGATCAAGTAGATGGTATTTTTTTTACAGGGGATGCGTGTTTCTTTTACATTTCTAAGACGAATATTTCATTTTTATCCAATTATCATTATTATTATTATTTTCCATTTTTTTGAAATACCTAAAATTCACGATGGTAGCTCTAATTTTCCCCCAATAACTTAAAAGAAATGCTATATCTCACCTGTCAACGTTAGAAAATAAAGCGTTCTTTATATACTCGTACAACGTTAATGTTTAAGTCGAATTTTAAACAGAAGGGTTGCTGTTCGTAAACTAAGATAAAAGCCTTTCTTAATATTTATATTGTATTGTATTATTAATATTATATAATAACTTGCATAAATTGAAACGCATTTCTCTACAGCCTACATACTCATAACACGCCCTCTTAAACCGATAATTCATTTATCACTAATCCTTTTAAGAAATCTCCAGCATTTCTTCCACGACCATGCTTACAAAGTTAGCAACCCTCAAAAATGCTTTAGCATAGGAGAACGATAAAAAGACTGACCGTTGTTTAACATTACAGAATAAAGTTCTACACTGCAAAAGGTAAAGAGAAGATAATAAAGTTAAATTAGAAATGTGCATTTTAAAACAAAGTTAGCAAGGGTTATATCCAAGACCGTAGCCAGGATTTAATTTTTGGGTGGGTTAAAATTTTTTTCAGCATGTATCGATACAATCAAAGCATGCAAGGCCGTAGCCAAGTCCCATTAAAAATTTAGTTTCGGGGGCCGGTCCCTAAGATCCTATTTCTGCATACTCCTATTTTGGAACTCCTCCTCAGGGATCTTGACTTGGCTTGATATTATTTGAAATTTAATCTTATTTATGTACATTTGTCCGAGTTTCGTTATTGACAAACCTGAATATTACAGATAAGGAACTTCAAAGATGAACTCATGATTTATTGGCTGAATATCGCGGTGGCCACACTCTTTAGAGGTCCATTCGCCCCTTCCGGCCTAGGGCCCATAATATTTTTAATCCGACACTGCTTTGAAAACCCCGAAGCCCAAGATTCGAAATAAATCCACTTCTTTGTACCTATAAAAAAAAATCTAATTTCCGTTTACCCTATTTTCCTTTTAAAAAAAAAATGAGCAAAAATTATTTGTCCACACAAACAAGACTAGATCAAAACATATAACACCGCATATTGCTGAAGATTTAATCATTTTTCTTGATGGGGAAAATTGCGCCCTGAATTTGAAAAAAGAATTCAGCTAAGGACTTTAGAATTTTACACTCATGGCGCCATCTGGATTTAGCAATGTCATAATAAACAATAAACGTCTGCGTTACCCCTTGCGCCATCTATTGTGCATTTATGTAATCAAGATTTCCTTTTTTTTTTATTTATTTATTTATTTATTTATTGAGCCTTCCACATGCCTATTATTGCATGGAATTGGTCCAATAGTTCCAATTTTTCCAGATATTTGTGAGTAATAATATCTAGAAAATTTTCAAGGAATAATATCAAGATCAAGAAGTCTCTCTCCCGCCACCCCCACCCCCCTCTCTCTATATATATTTATATATAAATTTCTTGAACAACCCCAATTATCCGAAATAAAGGGGGCGAACCCAATTCCAGACAATCTAGAAATTCAGTTTTCAACATAAAGGAACAAAGAAACTATAACATTTATCCGTAAACATAATTACATACTACTACGTTACTAAATCGATAGTGAAGAGTATTACACAGTATGTGTGTTCATTAAGCTGTTAACTGTTTTGGAGAAATCGTTACATATCTTTGTACATATCCGGTATGTACGAAATGTATACATTTCTCTCTATTCGTTTGACATATACTACTTGTATTTATTTCCCTTTTGTGGTCGGAACGCACTTGAAAGCAAATATCAGCGATTTTACCACTAAAAGTATTGAAGTCCAGTAAAAAAAGAAAAAAATACAGAATCACACCACCAATGAAACGTGTTGTTAACACCTTCCATATTAATATCAAATAACGATAAAAGTAGCCTGTTTGGCAATGAAATCGTTAAAATTTTACTTCGTTTATTTATTTATTTAATTTTTTAGTCACTTGTCTTTTATCCAAATTATTTTATGTTTCAAGCAATTGGTTAAAACCAACAATTTTGGGGTATGCAGCAGCAGTTTTAAGGTGCTGTGGAAGGAGTTTTCCGTTGCACAAGTATTTAAAATTTACGAAAACTTTGTATTTGTGCATATAATAACGTTTCGTGTACTTCGCGGACACATTAATATTCCGAAGCATACTCGGAGATATCCAGACGCCATTTTAAAAACCATGGCTACGTAAATTGACACAAAAATCACAATTTAAGTGGACTCGGAAATACACGCACACCCAGTGGCGGATTTCTAAGTAGGCACACAAGGCACAGGCCTAGGGGCGACACTTCTCGGGGAGAAGGCGGCTTCAAAAAGTTTAAAAATAAAATTTTCCAAACTGCGCAATGTTGAAAATAATGTTTCTTTTTAATTATTGCCCCAAAAGCCATGATACAGGAGACCTTAACTTGCCTGCAAATACAAACTACAGAATCGAAAGACAAAGAGATATGACCATATGATCATATTGTTTACATTACAATATCCGATACTTCCCACCAGAAGCGGATGTATCTGCGATCAACACGTGAAAATTGGCATTAGTTGTTGATGTTAACTTTCTGACTTCGAGAAAAGCCAGGACAGAAACGTTTTGCAGGCGTCATTAAAGGTGTCAACCAGATCAAATCAGAGGTTCCAAGAATCCATACTAAAATTATTGTGGATTCAAAAAGTGTCTCGAATCCACGAAGTCGGAGACTATGGTAGCAATAATTTCGAGTTGTATCTTATTAATTTGAATAATTATATGAAAAATCTCCTTTACATATCAAATGTTAAGAGTATGATATGCGTTTTTTTTAAACAAATATTCCTTTCTTTGTAAAGGTGTGAGTGGGGGAGGCAATTTTATAAATTCGCCATAGCACACACCTTAAGGTTATTTTCACAAAGTCCTCTTCCCTACTTGTCCTATCTGTATTAAAGATATGGCCTCCGAATGCATTACAGTATATCCCCGTGTTTCATTAAGAGGGAAAAAAGGGACAGATTTGTCAAAAAATCCCCTCCATTCAGAAGCAAAAACATACATTGCTAACCCCCAATTATCAGCTCCCAGAAATGAATCATTATTTCAGATTCACGGAGAACTTGTTGCTTCGTAGGAAATTTGGTCGGGGGAGGAGGAGGTAGGTTAGTCTTAAATCATGGTATGGTATAAAAAAAAAAGAGGCGAAATTGATCAAAATCTGTCGGTTGCCGTTATTTCGAGCAAAAGCTTCCAACTTTACGTCACGTATTTCATGCGTGACTATCTCTTGCCTTTAAATGACAGACGGCTTGGCTAACTGCCTATAAATCTCCTCTCAAGGGAAATGTACAAGTGTGGGGGGCGGCGGTTCCAGATTACCCAGTGCTAGAGGCGTTGGGAAGGGGGGTGATAATATATAGTGCCGCTATCCCCCTGTCACTAATCTCAATTACTATTGATGCGATTTTAATAATAAATAAAGTGCGAGTCGTTATGTTTTCACCGGCGTGTGCCAATCTTATTTACGAGGTGGTATCTACCTGTCCTGAGTATTTAGCGGAGTGGTTTAGCACTGCTTTTTAGGAGAAGGTCGATAGAGGATTTCCTTGCTTATTTCTCCCATTTCATGCTACACACGCGCGTTTTCAACAAGTGAAACGCCTTTGAAGAATTGAAATGGACATCTGGAGTTATTGGATCAGTTCGGATGTAAATTCTCAATCAATGAAGCATTTTAATGTCGTCGTTTAATTTATAGTTGACAAACCGGTTTCCTCCTCTCGCACTATCTGAATTAAACGCGCGCTTGAAACGCACAAATAAAGTTTACAACCGGAAATAAAGCTTCCAGCAAAAGTCATAGCAACACATATTACCAGAAACATAAGCCATGAAGGAAAAGCTTCGATTTTTTAGAAATTTAAAACTTAACAATATTGAAGAAATACTGCAATAATAAACTTTGACTTATGAGAGAGAGAGGAACCGTGAATCTAAAAATTAGCTTTAAAATTTCTTCAAAATGTTTTCCAACACATTGACAGAACTGAAAAATTACCTAAATTTATCGAACGAGACAATTCCTAATCAGTTTCATTAAAAACCTACTTTTGGGTTCTATAGTTTATGTGCACATATTAATCACTTATTTATTTTATTGGTTTAATGTGTAAGAACGTTGCCCAAAGTTAAAGTTACAATTTTTTTAAGGGGTTGGACGACAGTCGTCTCTGTTTTTTCCAGTTCAATTTGAAAACTGAATTCTCATAAAAATGCAACTTTAATCAACACTCGATTCAACGAATTGTGTTACAGTTAAATTAATTTTCAAAAAAATATAAAATTATTAACAAATGTGGTACAAAATAAATTTTACTTAAATTATAACAAATATTTTTAATTTATTGATGACAGCGATATTTTGTAAATTTTTTATCATAAAGCAATAAATGAGTGGAAATCATTCATTACGAAAAAGAGATATTAGATCTTTGTACGTTGAAATCAGATGTGCAAACCAGAAAGGCAGTTGCGCCATCTATATTTAGTTTTAGGAAATAAAAAGTACGAAGTTTAAATTTGATTAGCTCAGATGCTTTCTTTCCCTATCCCCCTTTTTCTTTCTTTCTGTTTTTTAACTTTAAAAATTTTAATTTACGGAGAATTTTAAACTTGATAGAAGTAAAAAATATTCAACCAATTCGGATGCTTCAAATATTATTGAAAAATGTATGCTACATCAAGAAAAGGTGTTAGTTGCATAAATTTCCAGAATAAAATTATTAAATAATGTAATGAAATTTGTATATAACAGTACTGCCAATAATGATAAACTGCCAAAAACTGTATATTTATACTGATTATAGTTATTTTCCACTGAATTAATAAACGAAATATAAAATAAAACTACTGAGTTACTAATTATTTTATACTGAGTGTAGTTATTTGCAGCTTTCATTGTATAATAATAATATGTTATTACAAATTTACTGAAATAATTACCTCGGGACCGCAGATATGTAACTATAATTCACCTCGCCGTAACTAACCTACGTTCATGTTCAGACAAGCATTTTTATGAATTCATAGCATTTTTTACACAAATCAAGTCCAATTGGGAATATTATTTTGAGCATGGGTTAGTTGTTTGGAGCTGAAATACTCCCAGATTTTCAAATACTCCCAGATTTTCAATGTTGAAAGCGACGCACGAATAAAAAAGAAATTTAACACATTTTATCACTGAAATAGACACCTTGGACATCAACTTTTAATTCATTCACATTTTATCATTGAAATCAACTTGATGAAAAAATGCGTACTAATTATTTGCTCCTAATCTTTAAAATCGGACTAAAAGGTGGGTCATCTAATTTATTCATTAATAAATATTTTTAAATATTTATTATTATTTCATTATGTAATAATGCCTTTTTTATATTTCATTTTCTCTTATTATTATTTAATAATTGTTTAAAAGTAGATTTCACCTCGTGGATATCCTTAAACGTTTCAGAATCCGCTAGTTTTTAAATCCCTATTTTATACATTTAGTTGGGAAATACAGAATTTCGAAAACAACTATATTTCTTGAATTCTTTACTGGTCTTCTTTTCACATTCTTGAATTGTTCGTTTTCTTTTCTCCTTTTCACATTCTTCAATTATTCGTTTTCTTCTCTCCTTTTCACATTTTTCAATTATTCGTTTTCTTCTCTCCTTTTCACATTCTTCAATTATTCGTTTTCTTCTCTCCTTTGTCTTTCTATTCTTTTTCATGTCATCGAATTGCCTCCATATTCTTGAGTACTATTTAAGTATTTCTCTCTCCCCCCCCCCACCAAATCTTTAAAACTGTTCGCTTGTCATTTTCGGCTTTAGATTTATTAATACTTCGTAATGGCATTTTTATATCCTTCAGGAGGAGTGCTCACTAGAAATCTCATAAACAGCTAATCTGCGAAACTTATAGTGAATAAAAAAAATTTTTTTTGAACTTGAAACTTTTGCGCCTTTACATTTGCAATTAATTTTTATATTTGAATAACTTCACGTATGAAGACTAATATAAAATATCGTGTATGATAAAAGCTTGAGAGATATAATCATTTCTAACGAATACTGTACAAAACTATACATCAAGATGAAATAAGATCAGGTGCTAATTTATGTATAATTATACCTTAATAGTAATCCTGACATAGGAGATATAGTTCTATCCCTTTATAAATAGCAGCATAAAATAACTACTTTTAAAATAATGGTAGAAATTTCGGAAAGTCTGTTATTTTGTCAATATTCGAAGCTCATTTCAAAGTTAAAAAAAAAAAGAACGCTATGGAAAAAAGTGCAGGTCACATGAATTACGTCGAAAATTCATGTGACCTGCACTTTTCCTTTGGAAATTTTAATTCGGTGAAAGAGACAAGAACTGACATCAGTGCCATAAAAACGTATGACCTTTCTTGACCTGTTCAACCAGGAAGATTATTATTCCCGAAATCGGATCCAGTTTCTTGATTTCAATTCACCAAGTCTTAGCTGATAAATCAATGAAAAGAATCAATAAAACAGAAAGATGAAAGAAAATTACAAATCACAGCTTTTCCAGTTAGGCCAATTGGGGGACACGAGACTACAGCATGTGTAGTCACGTGTATTGAACTTCTAGCACTCAGACTGTGCAAGCACATTCACCAGATAAATATGATAGGCGGAGAGAATCTTACTTTGTGTTGTGGCTTTCCTTAATTCTTGCAACTTTCAAGCAAAAAAGAACGTGCGTGCTTTTGCTGTATTTTTATTTATATCTACCTCAGCTGGCTGCGGAAGCCATCTATTGTTATACTTAATTTAGCTATAACTATTATAGTCTATAGCAGATAACCGCCTAATTACTTTACCAAAAACACAGATTGCAAAAATATGTACATAAATTTACAAAATTACAAATGTCTCTGTCAATTACACTTCTGATAAGATCGATGTTTAAGGAAAAGTACATTTACTGAAATTACGGCTAGGTTTTAAGATATGGCAATGCTATTACTTACCTACGAGCTTTTAGCTAAACCCTCTAGCAGTAGTCTCTTTCAACATAAACCTTGCCAGGTCTTGAAATTGATCCGCTGACAGACAGTAAAAGAAAGGGTATCAAAAAAAGTTTCCTCACTGCTTTTTTCCCAACTTTGAAATTCCCTCTGAAAGTAAGTTCTGCATATTCGAGCATGCGATTACTTAATATGAAGCTCCACCCTTGTCTCAAGACCTGCCCAATTGTAGATCGAATGCTTTAAGCGGGGATCCAATACAGGTTGGTCGAGTGACACCTGGCTTAATAAGACTCATCATTAACGATACTACACGTATAGGTTTGGCTTCTGGGCGTAAGATTTTCGGAGGGGTCGGCCAGCTTCCTCCTTCCCTCCACCTCCTTTTATGTCTTTCACTAACTTGTCAAATCTACTCTCTCTCTATGATTTGATGGATCAGTTCTAGTTTCTTGGAGTTATTTTCAGGTCAGAATCCTCGATCTTTTGCATTCCCTTGCACTGTTAAGAAAGACTGCTCAAATTAATCGAAATGTTGGAGAACTTCTTGTTGAAAGTAATGCGTATTATACATCAGAGTTTCTCAATTGGGGGGGATCTGAGATGAGATACTAAGAAAGGGTTCATGGGCAAACGGGTAATTGTATGCCCATAAACCACCAATCAAACAAAATGAAAAAGTATGGAATAAGTGCTTAAAATAATAATGGAAGTTTCAAACTGAAATGTATAGACAAGGACACAAACAGAGCTTGGAAACAGAATTTTTAGTCGCAAAAAATATAAATATGTACACAAGAAAACATAATAAATAATAAACGACCGAAATTCTTGACTGGACACCAAGAAACTGACAGAAGCCAAGAAACTGACATCAGACAATCAATGCGTGAAAAGCATGAACAACATGAAATAAAATAATTTGTGATAGACCTAGTGAGAAGGTCAACGAAGACCTTTATATACAATAGTAGGTTAAAAATGGCAAGTATATGATCTTGAATTTACTGCAAGTCAACAATGAAAGATACAACAGTCAGTTTGGGAAAAGGTTTATACCGTTTAATATTCGAGTAAAACGGTACATTAAATATGTAAGCCATTCAATTTTAGCGCAAGAAATTCCATCAGTGGTGGATACTTACGGGACAAAAAAATTGTCCGTAAAAGAGGGACAGGCGGCTATAATTGAGGGAGATACTATTGTGAAAGTGTACTTGCCAGGGAATTTTTACCTGACCATAAAAATGAGGTGTCCGTACTTGAAAGGTGTCCATAAAAAGGGTTTTACTGTATATTCATTGCAAAACTGTAAAAAGTACAACAAAGAGCTGCCAATTTCACAGTGATATTGATAAATTCTTAGAATTTTAGAGCCGTATTATATAACGATAAAAATTTTGATTTTATTAATATTCATGTTTAATTTAACATAAAGACGAATTTTTATATGAAATGTAATTTCGATATTGATGTTTTATATAAATAACCAAGTTAACAGAAAAGACGAAATTCGCTATTTTGAAATGACAAAATGATACTGACATATAAACAACATAATAAAACTGACGCAATGAAACCAATACGTAAATAACATAATGAAATCGACATGAATGAAATAGGGTAATGCATTTTTAAACAAATTTTATTTCCTTATAAGTTTCTCATTCCCGAAAGCAATTTTTAAAACTATCCCTATCAAAACAATCATTTGTTCGTCACACTCGCAGACCTAATCTTGCGATCTGCGGTTCGTCTTGTTCATTTCAGATCCCCTGGGCTGCGTCTGCAGGAGATTAAAGAAAAAAGATGTGACAGCCACCTGCCCAATTCTTTCAGCGCCTCTAAGACATATTTTTAGCTGTACTTTTGTTAAAAAGCATGCCGATGAAAAGTAACAATTTTTGTTCGTCGAAAGATCATTTCATTTCTTTCCGAAAATGATGAAAAGTTGTTTTGATTTTCACTGAAAGAGAGTTACAGACTTCATTGGTATCTCTCTTTCCTCAGATAATAACTTTCATCTTTTTTTTTCCTTTTTGAACGTGGCTATCCATCTTGTGTGTTGTTCAAATTTCTAGTCAGCCAATAGCGGATCGCTGAAAATATTAACCAAAACATCCATGCAGAATGTAATCAGTTTCGTTAAAAAAAAAAGACGAATATCTTCATATCTAATTAATTGCACAATCTTCAAATCAACCGATTTAAATTTTTAAAGTGATGCCTAAATATTCGAATGAAGTTGCATCATGTAAAAAAACACAACAAATATAGTATTTCCAAAATTCCCGGAATGGCGACTAACAAAAAAAAATTCATAAATGATTTTACATTTTCATATTCTGCAATTATTTCACACTCATATGCCCTGTTCTATGTTTTTACGAACCATAAATTATCCTTCAGTTTCACGTTTTATAACTTTCGTTTTGCTTTTGTTCTGTTTCTAGCCTCCTAGCTCCTCAGAGTCCTTTGCAGCACAACTCTTATTTGTCTCTCATCTATTACAAACAACGCAAATTCTTGTGCATTAGACATGCTTTAAGAGTTGTAAATATTAAA
>QLNU02015360.1:290460650-290486261 GCA_006491805.2 Dysdera silvatica
AAATGAAATACATTGGATACAAGTTAAAAATAAGACTATTTAAAACACTTGCAACCATGGAACTTTATTTACTTGATGCTCCAAAATATATTCTTTTAATTTGGTTTTAAATTTACTTTTTGGTTTAATTCCTTTGAATATCGCATAACGAATTATCACATAATGGGTCACATAATTTTTCTTTTAAGCTTCTCTGTTATTATCAAAAGCAAGCGTACTTACTTGTACAACAGACGAATGTACGTGCATACCCACTTGAAATAGTGTACAACAGTACAATGTACTTGAATCGCAGTGAGCGTCTAAAGTTTACAACACCGCTATATAAATTCATTCAACGCTATGCGATATGGTCGCGGTTACGACTCGCTGGTCTGTCGCAAATATGATTGATGGCATTAGGGATAGGGATGGGGATGTCGACAGCATGGGATTCAGTCCCCTTCTTTCATACTCCCCCTTAACGTTTGGGGGGCGTCGTGACTATGTGTCTCTAAATATAGATCCGCGTTCGCTTTTAAACAGCGTTTTGAACATCTTACTACTCAGGAGGCAAATAGAAGCAAGATTGCGGAGAAAATTTTGTGCTCTACATCTACCCTGTAGATCCGAGTTTGTGGCGGAAAGCATAACAAATTCGGTTCTAGAGAGGTTCGTGTGGAGCACGCGAGATCAAGGGAAGATGCAATTCAAGATAAAGAACAGCAGCAGAAGAAGAATGACACCCTAAAGAACCTCAAGATAAATGGCAACCCTCATCAACGTTTCCTGAAATCCCTGCCAGACTTGGCTATAATGCAGCAATTATATAACTAGCTTACTAGTAAATGCAATGCTAATACGAGACGTGCTCTCGCACGACCTATTATTATACTTATACATGACTTTGTTGAGAACTTCGAAGTGTTTGCTTTTTGTTTTTTTAATAGAATGCAACTGATCAGAAAGTGATCATATTTGGGATGCTGAGCGAAATGGCATTGTTCGTTGAAATAACGGTTGAGAAATGGTTCATTTTAAACGTGCCGCCCGTTACAGAAAGATTAATACTTGGTTATAAAAAAAATTATGGTTCAATCTGCCTGTGAATCTTGAGATGTTACGAAGTACCGAATTTCTCTACCCTCTTACGCAGCATATTTAAAAGTCAGGTGGCGGAGGGAATAAGGAGTTAAGGTTCTTAGCGGAAGTTTAATAATTTAGGAAAAACTTAAGAAGGCTGAAGTCCCGTACGGAAGTCCTAAGACTAATCTTAATGGTGTATAGTTTAATCTAATTGCAGATATTTGATACACCAGTTACTGTCCATAAGTATATTACACGTTAATTTATTACTGCGTATAATCATCCATTAGCCAATAGATTTAACCTATTCCTTTTAGCCATAAAATTGTAATTACCCCTCCTATTTAGAGCCACCGTTCAAGGGGACCAGTAGCGACCACCAGATGGCGTTCTAGACCTTCCACCTGTTATATCGAAACCAAACGAAATTTCTAATAGTTCCCTACCCTTTCTAAAAGGCATAATACGTAAAGGGCTAAGTTTTGATTCTATTCAAAATATACGCCTTAAATCGTATCTGTTTATAAAAGGGACTGCATAATAATGACGTAATTTGCGTGTTCTTGGCATTCGCTCACAATATGCAGGGATGACTCATCCAATAAATATTAATGAATAATAAGAATAAGCGTATTCAACCTATGCAAAGTGTTTGCTGGTACATTTGTACTGATGTACGCAAGAGGGGTTAATAGAATTCGACCACCTTCCCCATTAGGACACAATTATATATATATATATAGAGAGAGAGAGAGAGTTGTAGCTCTCTATGCCTTCACCCCGTCCTTTATGAACTTTCTGCGTACGCAAATGTGTGTTACGTAATGTTTCTGATGCTGCATTGATATTTTTAGATTAAAAGAACTTTGATTGGTTATTAAGTTAGAAAAGGGGAGGAGCAGAAAGCTATGGTTTTTTTTGTTATACAAAGCTCTCCTCCATAAAGTTAACACACTACATAAATCGTATCTTACAGGTCGGCTGCTTTTTGAGATTTCGCATTTTTACAGATTTAATGAGGGAAATAATATTGATGTTGATTTCTTTAGAATATGGATTTTTTTCTGGTTTATGGCCTCATTTGAGAAATTGATATCAGAGAAGATGAAGTTTGATTGACTCGCGTATCTGTATTTAAATAAGAATCATAAGAAAATTAAGCACCACATTTTTTTATTGAAGTTGTGACGTCTTTTTTTGTTAATTTTTGTTAATAAATTTCTTAATATGGTAGGATTTTTACTATTCAGACATGCCCTCTGCTATCGTTAATATTCGAGAGCGGAAAGGATTGCAACTATAAATGTTCCGAATTGTTTTCGGGAGATTAGTAGTTTTCCAGAAATTGCATTACATCGGTAATTGACAAGCTAGAGACATTACAGTTTGCATTGTGCGGAAGCAAGCTATCTATATTTTTGAATTAATTTAAAATTAAAAGCAACGAATTCGCCCATTTCAAAATGCCATTGCATCTATTACGTCGTATATAAATATGTGGATGTTTATGTTAATACGTAAGTACTACGTCTCCCTAGCTCTTTTGTGTTTTAGTATTTTTTGTAGGAAAAAAAAATTTTTTTTTTGTATTATTCAATCTTTGTTTTGCCAGGAAAGGGAACAGCATTTACGCTTCCAACCTCAAGATTTTTCACCAAAATTCGTATATTGAATACTATTTTTTTCTTCTCTTTCGGATGCTGTGAAAATACATAGGAGCAAAATCTTAGCTATCTGTGAACGTAGTTCTGATCCGTTACTCTTTTCGCCCTGAAATCAACACACTTGTAGGAAGGAAACGCGGGCAATGATGAATATGCCCTAAGACCCTGGCCGATGCCGAGGTTGCCGTTGAAAAAGTATCGCCAACCGTGCCGTTTTATCACCAAACGGCCGATATTTCAAAAGGAAAAATAACTATTTTCTTTTTTAGATTGATGCTACTCGATAAGGCGCTGTGCCCTAAAGCCCGCATGACATATATTAAAACAATTGGAGATTACGGGAAAGTGAATATTTTGGATTAAATTACCATGATCGTGTAAATTTCAACGTGAGAGGAAATTGACGAGAAAAAATTGAAATGCAATTTTTGTTTTCCATACAATTCACTTAGCGCCATTACTTTTTGTGATTCACATGTTGGCTTTGTGCATTCTATTTATTTGTCTTTTATGTCTTTAAGTCCCTATTGAATACTTTTCCATGGGATCCATATGCTGTCAGAAATTGACAAGCTATTTAAAAGCATTTTAGTCATAAGTGGAATGTATAGGCTATACTAAGGCTAATTATTTTACATATGCTTTTAACTAAAAAGCTATAACATGAAAGCAAATGAATATTAAAAGACGCTCTTCAAATATTATTAGTTTTCTATTAATTTTTTATAGTTGAAAGTGTCTGTTATTGGAAGCTTTACCACCGTCTAAAACAGCTTTTTTCGGCTTGACATTGTTGCTCTAGTCATTTTTACCATTACAGCAAGTTAGCAACATATTCATTTGAAACTGACGAGTACTGATAGATGGTAGAAAAGGTGCCAGTCTCGCGCCATATCACCAAATTTCAACACCCCTTCTCAAATGCGGTCCTATTTCTTAACATTTTTCTTTTCGCACTCTCTCTCCGAGGCCGTTTTCTTCGGCTATTCTTCCAGATGCATTTCCTTTTTCCCTGCCCCGTCTCCGTTCTCCCCCCCTCTTCTCTTTTCTCCATATGATGAATGGCTGGTGTCTATGATTTATGAACGTCCAATGGGCTATCTTCTCTCTCTCTCTCTCTCTCTTTCTCCCCCTCCTTTCTCCTAAAAGAACAGAGAGACAGAAGGGAAAAAAATTCTTCGCGAATGGAGAAAAAGGGGAACAGAAAAAGAAGAAAAAAAATCTAGAAAACAAAATGAAAAGGATCTCGAAACTTTTTTTTACCATGCGCGAGGAAAGTTTTGTTTGAAAGCAGAAATCTTCGATTTTTTTTTTTTTATTTTAATAAAAGAAAAAAAATCACTGTTTAAAGAAAGTGAAGATTTCTATATGTCATTTTTCATTATTTATATTTATTTTAGTACCGGTAGGGGTAGTGGACACTCTGGTCTAATGTTATACATTTATGAATCGACCTTTGTTGTGGTTGATACTAAAAATGGGAACCGTGTTTCCTAAAGTTAACGATCGTTTGCCGTGTCCTCACAATATCTTGTCTATTTCATGTTAGACGTTGCGTCAGCGTACTATTTGAAAAACAGCAAAAAAAAACAACAAAAAAAAACTCTTTTAGAAATATTTAAGAATAGAGAAAAGTCTCCGTCCAAGCGCTCCCATTTTTTTTTTAAAGTTTCGTTTTTGCTAATGACATGTATTTAGGACGCTAAATTTTCTTTAAAATTCGCACATTCTTGCCTAATTACTTTCGCAAGATATTGAACGTAAAGATGGCATTTGTTTTTTTGCTCTTTTTACAAAGTAATGATTTTTTCAAATTTATTAATTATTGATATCATTGTTTATTGCTAATTACGAATCGAGGGGGGGGTTATGCTTTGTTAAAAAGGTTTTCGGCTTAATTGTTGACGACTGCCAGCATGAGTTGTTACTGACGTACAAAAAAATGAAATATAACCTGTAAGACCTTTTATGTAAGTATGACTGGAAATATCAAACACACGTCTATCCAGACAACTTGCTTTTCTCCCTACCACCCCAGAATTTGCGGTTCCTTGCTTCAGTATATTTAGGATACTTTGACCTCTGAGTTACAGGGATTACCGGACTATCTACGTCACTTTAAATATATAAAATTGTCAAGGAAATTACCACCACTTGTGCTTTTCCATTTAAACTGACCTTCAAATTCGAGTTTTATTTATTTATTGTGCTCTTACAAAGATATTTTCCAGAAACGTCACTTACAGCAAAAATTTCCCTTGGCGGATGGATACTACAGTCCGTCAAATAGTTCATTAAACGAATGACTGAACTATTTTGCCCATAAATCATAAACGGGAATATTCATTTCATGATTCTGTAATTGAGCGATATGTGGTATATTGCTAATGGATACTATTCACTTTCATATAAACTTATGTGCCTTTTTTGTATACCTGTGTGTGTGTGTGTGCGCGCGCGCGTGTGTGTGTGTGCCTTTTAGCGATATGCCGAATCCTTCAATAACCACATACCGAACGAGTACACTCGTTTATAATAGATGGTCTTTCATGCATACAATTAGGAAATTCCATTCTAAACGAAACAGAATAGGACAACATTTTATTTCCCAAAAATAGTGACACTGTTGAAATCGACTTCCTTTTCATCGATCAGTTGTCGACAAATACACGTGTCATGAACATATTTTTTTCATGTCTATTTCCACAGATAATGAGATTTATTCCTCTTCACCCCGTGCCGAAGCGTTTGTCAATGCGGTTTCCTTCTGGGAACTAAAATTTGTTACAGACGAACGCGCTATTCGGTTCCGCGCCTGCAGCGTTTGAGATGGCGTTCATGGTCACATACATTATAAAACACTACGTGTAATTACTGATTCGTCGTAGACTCTCTCGTTTATTTTGCAGAGTTTGGACACACCGTTCCGTCTAGCCGGTTCTATTTTAGTTTTCATTTCGTTTTGACAAATTCTCTTCCTTTACTCTCCCCCTTCTTTTTGCGTCAACCAATTAAATGAAAATGCCGTCCGCATACAGATAGGCTCGCCCTTTGCTTGCTCTTATGCGGTCATTCGCGGTGATTCCAAAGAAGTTAGGCCAATCATTGAGCCAGCATTCTTTTCTTAATATGAAGTGATTTTGACCCCTCCCTCCTACACACACACACACGCCTACTTTCAGCTAAATGGAAAACAAAACGATTTGCTGCGATTTACAACTCGTCGCGTTGGCAAAACATTATTTGTGAATTTAATTGACACATGGAAGAATTAATTACTGTTTACAAGATTCAGTTCAAAGGAACGGAAGAAAGATATATTTGCTATTATTTAGTTATTTGTCTTCATTTGTTGGGGAAATATAATGAACGATGATTTTAAAATGTTCGGATTTTTTTGCAGTTGATCAATTACCAATATTTTAGTCCGATTATTTATTGGCAATATTGGTCACAGATGAAGACAGTACGTTTGAATATCAACACATTTAGCACATATGAGAGATCGTGTATGGAAGTAACGTTCCGTCATTCAATCATATATGCTAAAATCTGTTAATGTGTTGCTTGCTACAGTGGGGTGGGGGGGCTGACGAAGGCGGCGCTATAATCCTGGTCAGGACAGACAGCGCAACCAACCGCTAAGGGCGAGTTGGGGGAGAAAGAAACTATTAATGTGTTTCCACCCCAATGAAAACAATAGATAACTAGTAAAAGAGCTTGCCCTACTTGACGCTGCAAAGACTTCGTAGTTGGACCTTTATATTTGGCGATTATATGGACCATATATATAACTCATATATTATACACTATATATTTTCGATTCGTATATTTTATACCATTATCGTTATGGACTGTTATATTGGACTTCATAAAACATATACATATACAGAGTGAAATCTGTCAATAACGATATCCCCCACCTTCGGGTCCTGACAAGTACAGTGTGTATGCATTATCGGTGAATCCAATTACTTAATGATTGGATCGTTTAACGAGTCTTCTTATTTACGATTGATGGGCAAAACTCTTCATTGATTGGTTCCGTAAACGATTGCTCACACCTGTGGTATATGTAATGTTCAACCTTGTCTATAACGGTATATTTATCTATAACGGTAAATTCTTCCTCTCTTCCAAAATTTCCGTTAAACTATCAAAGTATTTCTTGTTTAAGCCCCCTTTTTTTCTAGCTATGCATAATTATTGACCTTAGTCAATTAATAAAAATCCCATTTATACCCATAAATTTCCTAGTCAGAGGTTATGCGATTGTTTATCTCTGAGCTTAGAGATAATTGCTGATTTTCAATGATCGATGAAAGGTATATTTTACTCGTTTTAGAGTTTAGAAGGAGGGGGAGGGATTGTCCTTCCACTCATAATGAATAGTAAACGCTGTTTGTCTACGTTTCATTCTCTAGTTCCGAGCAATGGGTCACCAGAAATAGACCAGAGATTTAACATGACCAAAACATTTACATAGTATAGAGCTTGTTGGAATTCTAACTCCAGTTCAGTGAAAGTAGTAGATCGATAAATGAATTAGCATCGATTGGAAATCCCGTATATAGTTACAGCGCTGACTAGAGTGACACAAATCCATTCAAGTCATGACAGCTTCAATTTCTGATCTCTATCGATCAGTTTCTTTTATTTTGAAGTTAAAAGACATGTGTTGTATTGGACAATCAGTTTCTTCATTCTAAGGTTTTCATAATGGAAATTTCCAACGTCCTTTCAAACTGAAAATTTCGTGAAAAGATGAGTTACTTTAGTAGATAACATACGCTTGGAGGCGAGCCTTAATAACGGTTATTAACCATTCCAGGCAAAAAAGGCGAAGGGCTAAGTGCCTTTAAAGTTTGACGTTCTGTTTGCCCAAGGACCAGGGCTTTGGATTTTTCAAACTTGGCTTCAAAATTAATCGCAAATTTCAAACCTGAGTGACAAGAAAAACGAATAAAATTAGTGAAGGGTTCCAATTAACATTTTTATTTGCGTATAGTGTAATAGTTATGTGCATTTCTTCGTCAATTTCAAGAAAATTTCATTGTGTCTTTTTCTAGACTAAAGTGGTTGCGTCTCTAAAATCAGGGCGCATTTAAATATATTTCTCTATTTAGAAATATAGTCATGGCAATTCTTTTTCTTACAAGCATATTTTTATCCTGTGAAACTGACCAGTTCTACAACTGAGTATAACCATTTTAGTCACGACTGGTGAATGTCAAGGTCATGCCCCATTTATAAAAGTTCTTTTGAAAGTGACATCTTTTCGATGTAGATTCAAAACGCGAAGCAACACATACTACAATTATGCAATAGTTTTAACTATGTAAATAACTTGAATTTTAATAGATCTGTGTAAAATGTTATATATTTACCTTCTACTATCTTCATAAACATATTACTTGAATCGTCTCTGCTCATATGTGTTTGAACTTAATTTTCCCTCTTCAACTAAAGACTATAAAAATATGGTTTTAAATCCACCACGTCTTTTCTTCACATATGGATTAACATAGCAAAAAATGAGGTGAATTGAAAAAAGTGAAGTGAATTAGGTAACTTATGTGACTGACATGTGAAAAATAGAAAATGTCAACAATTTTGAGGTCTGACAATACTATTTTAATGGGTTGAATCTTTAAATTGACATGCAGGTTTTTGTTTCAAATAATTTCATTTCTTGTGTACTTTTCTAGTTGTTTAGATTTTTATAATTCATTTGAACTAGAAGGAACAATATTTGATCAATTATGCTGTATATTTCCTCATTTAAAGAAAGAAGCATGACTTCCCATCTTTTTCCTTTTTGGCTTGAATTATTCATAACCGAATCATTTACCAAATGTGATGTCCTAAAACGGAAAAGTTCGATCTCCTTCCTCGTTTTTTGTTTAATGCAATGTAAATTCTCTGGAATCGATAGGATTTGTTAGTAATAATATACAGTTATACGTTGGCAGTAATCAATAACTTACAATAACGTTTTTAAAGTCACTGACAGTGACGCAGATAGTGATGCAATCCCAATTTCCTCGGAAAAAAGAGCAGCAAAAAATCCAAGCAATAAAGTTGTAAATTGACCAGTTCTCAATAAAAAGATTAGCCATTTACGATAAATAAATACAGAAACATGTAATGTGTTGCAATTAATGCACATGACTTGAAAGAGAGCAGGGACAGTAGCAACTGACAAATCTGTACCGTGGGTCATCTAATCGAGATCAAATAATCAAGTGCATGTATATAAATTATTTGCGATATTGACTACTCAAAGTCGAATGTATTAAAAGGTTTCTCAATCAGATTTGACTACGCAGAAAATGAAGGAGGTACCAAATCAGGGATTTATATACCCTACAACACCCCTCCAGATTTTTGATACACCCCCTTAGTGAAATCTAAATACTCGCAAAATCTAATCCACACCCCCCCTAAAAATCTTGAACACCCCTAGTTTATGAATCCTGGATAAATCCCTGGACCAAATTCTACCGCGTCACAGACCAATGTAATTAGCGGTCGTTTATAATAGGGGTCGGACGTTGCCGGTTTAAAGACAATTCGTGACTCAAAGCTCTAGTGATCAATTACATTCGTCTTTTAAAGAGGACTTGAACATCTCGTGCTGCAGGATACTGCTAGGCCTAAAATTTACGTTTTGGAATTGCAAGATGTTGTCAATAGCTGAAGTTTAATCCTTTATAACGATCTCACGTCGATGAGAGACAGCGATATCTTGGTAAAGCCAAGGCTTGAATGGGGCAATGAAATTACACGTTAAAACGTAAATTGCCCATAAAGCTTTGATAGTGATATTGTGTTATTGGGTTCGAGAGTAATACTTTTAGGTGGCGCCATCTGTCGCTGTTTATTGCAACTAGTCATGCCGCCCTTGCTTGAATCACTGATGTCCATTATAAATTTTATGTGGAAGGACAATGTTTTGGCATTTTGTATTCGGTTGAAGGTTTAGCTTTTCCCGGGTGCCGATGTATAGGAGTTTCAACTACGTAGGTCTCCGAACGGTGCAAAACAAGCCCGAACGAACCTCCTTTACACCTCTAATCATAGGCGTATGTAGAAAGTTCAAAAGCGGGGGGTTTACAGGTTTATGATGGAGAATACAGAGCTACAAATTATCTGTATAATCCATACGTATATATTCAAAATTGCATCGCAAATGGGGGGTTACAACCCCCATCAACCCTCCCCCTGCGTATGGGTTGATTTTCAAGATTGATTTGACGAATAGTCGGAAACTGGGTTAACGACCTAACATGATATCTGACCCATGGTACAATTAGAAACATCCACGCTTATTGATGCCCGAACCTGAGACTATCGTACGAAGACAAGTTATTGAAGCGCGACCTTTAGACTAATAACCGCTGCTGTTGGGTTTAACGTGTTAAGCGCTGCCTTCTTGTTCTCTAACAGGTTGGGTGTTTGAGAAAGGCTGAGCTTCGTCTGAAGTATAGGCGTAGCTAGGGGGTGGTTTTGTGGGTTGTAACCCCCCATTGCAATGAAATTTTGTATATTTAACATAGGAATATGTGAGTTGTAGCTCTGTAATCCCGCTCGTTGAGCCTATAACCCCCCCCTCCCCCCCTCATGAACTTTCTGACTACACCTGTGCTCTGAAAGTCACTATAAGTCCTCAGTTCCTCGAGGAACCGGCGAGCTAGACACGTATATTAAAGAAATGGATGAATACTACTTGCGTGTGTAAAAGCATCGAACTCTAGCAACCCTCTAGTAGTGTCCACGAGTTGCTACCGATCCGTATTCCCGGGTCTGATTCCATAAGAGGAAATGGTTGGAATCCCTAGGAATCGTGTAGGTTTTGGAGTAACATCACCCGATCTGTCTTTAAAATACAAACAACCATACCAATGATTCGGAAATCTCGAAAAGCGGTATCCGATTTAGCCAAATTCCATCAAGCATTCAGTGACATAATAATAATAACGGTACATTGCGTACAAAATGGCAATCACGCAGGCGCACGTATCGGATGTGAAATGTACGTTGAAAGATACACCTGTCAATTCTCTCACTTTATTGTACCTGTCGACGTTTTTGAGGACTGATCACGTAACAAAGTGAATTTAAAAAGTTACGTTTTAATTCATCGTTTATTTGATGTCAGGCTTTTGTTAAAGAATAAATAAGAAGTACTATATAATCATAATCCTATTGAGGAATTGTTCTAAAATGTCTGGAAAATTCTGGACATGAGATCAGTTTAATATCACTATTGCAACACGATCTTTAATATCCTGGTGCCATGGAACCCAGACAAACAAACTCAATTTATTGTGAATAGATCATGGTGGTTAAACAAGAGTCTTGAATTTATTTTAATGGAGCAATAGCGCGCACACACACACACATAAAAAAAAATAATATTCGTTGGTTGATTGTATTTTTATGACTCAAGAACAACGAGGGTCATTCTGCGCCAAACAAGGTGAGAATGTACATACGGTTTTAAATAATATTGATTACGTACATTCAATTGAATTTTAATTGGAGAAACCGAAACGATATTCCTGTATTCTGGTCTAATTAACTCCGAGTTAAAATATTCGAGCATCCACATTTGAGGGATCGGTTGATATTGACAAGTTACTTTACCAAATTTATTCTTTGTCAGTGTCATAGATGATTTGTTGTCGATTTTGCGTCAAGCTGAACGATTCAGAATGAAAGTTGAGGGGGGGGGGCTATATAGAGCTTATTTCTGTAATAGGCTAAAACCAATTATCCGATGTCCGGTTATAAGGGGCTAACCAGTTATTTAGAGGGTCGATTGCTTTTTTTTTTTTCTACGTTCCTTTATTGGGAATAAGAAATTGACATCTCTTTTACGGTTGAATCATGGCAAACAGAGTGATGTAGCTGCAAGATAGCTGATACCAAAAGTAAAATCGAAAAATATTGTCAACACTGTTATTTAATGCGTATTTATATAAATTTATCTTAATAATTTCTAATCAGGGCCATTTTAACATATTCGGGGCCCCTGGGCTCTATCACGTTTTGGGGCCTTTTTTACAGTCACTTTTAAAGTTCCAAATTTTGGCAGTAGGAAAAAAAAAATAATATATATAATAAATATACGTTCTCCTTTTCTTTGTCCATTTGGGGCCCCTGTTTGGATAGGGGCCAGGCCCAGTTGGCTTACCCGTTAAGACAACACTACCTCTTTATTTATAAAAAAGCATAATTACGTCCACGTTTATATTTCTAGTTTATAATTTTTTTTATATATTTAATGCAATAGTCTGAATACTTTTGAATATCTTGTTTAGTAATAGACTATATCGGACTATTTACTAGATTATTTGGGGACCATTTCAGTCCTAATCATTCTTGAAAATCTGAGATTCTTTATTATTTGATAATGACACATATTGATCAATTGCTTTTCACAACGTTCAATTTAAATGTGCATTTGTTAGGGGAGGGGTTGCCATCCAATAAGAAATGTTTGATGCATATTACTTCGTAAATACATGAATCTACGTTCGATCACTTTCGTTCATGTGACTCAAGTACAAAGGACAACGTTCCTACGTCCAATGTTTTCGCGCTGCGCAGACATAGGTTAATTTCGCAGACCAAATTCGAATGTTTATTATGCACGGGGGAAAGGGGGAAACGAAAAAAAAGGAAAAGATACAAAATAACTGATGACGTCGAGATTTCGGACGGGCATTTGAAGGCATAGCCGCCGAAACCCTCTAATTTGCTCCGCAGAGTTTTTCTTCATTTTTCGTCCAATTTTTCTCAGGTGGAAATTTTTCCGCGTTGATGCCGCGGTAGCGCAATTAGTATTCGAGAAACAGAGCTTCATAATCACGGTCTATGCTTCATGCATAAAACATGACCTGCGCTATAGTTGACAGTGACCTATCCGTGGCTAACGGCGGTTTTTCCTTCGACGTTACACCTAGACGTAGCACATGCATGCGTATTCGTAAGGTCAGGAGACGTTTTATTTATTCCGCCACTCTTACTGCTCACTTGAAACTGATTTTCGGTCACTTTCCGCAGCATTTTTGGGAATTCTTAATTCAACCAAGCCTTTGAACTTGAAGACACATTCGTTTCAGTTACAGAGAAGATGGCAATTCTCTAAAAGGGGGTTAAACCCAAATAAAATTATAGGAATGATGACAGAAGTTCCATGCGTATGTATACATGCATTGCACTTTGCGTAAAATATATATCGTGGACTTGCATATTTTTACGAACACCCTGTTTGCGAACTATACATTTTTAAAGCCTATTGCACTAGTCTCGGAAATTATCTCATAGAACTAATGTTAATCCTTATTTCAGAACTTTTTGGGGGGTCGGTAGGATTTCGTAAAATTGAGAGTCCACTCTAGGATTAAATTTACTTATTTGTTGATCTACAATGCCCAGTTTGGTAAAGCTGTGAAAGAAAATAAAAATTCGTCCTATATTTTTAAACGGCATTGCCAGCTGATATCATTTTCAAGCGCGATAAAATTTCTGTACGATTCTATTTCTTTCTGACATTTCTCTCCGAGCGAAAGCGATTCGGAGTTTTGGTTTTTGAATATAAAATTTTAGGCACCTTACTCCGCCATGATCCGTATGAAACGTATTGAATATAGCATGCATAATCAATTTGAAATAGATGGGTAACCCGAAACTGACGAGCGCAAATAACCAAATTGAGCGAAAGGGATGACGAATCTGAAAGCAAGATAAATTGAAAGTCCCAAATAATAAAGATATACAAATAAGAAGGAATAAAATCGTTCCGTTGCTAATATATACATCACGAAAAATAGTCAGTTTCAACAAGTACAATAGATAGAGTATAAAACTATATATCTATACAATATCTATACTCTATTACATGAAACGTTGAATTGACAAGAAGGCGTTTTCATCTTTTTCAACAATTAATAACACCAAATATGAAGAGTAATTTTTTATCAAAGCACGAACGTGTGACCTTTCAGTGATCTTTAAGGTCACTAGTTTTTCAAGCCCCTAATGAGAAAAGCGTTGAACCACGCCGATAAATAAAAATAAACATTGAACATGAAGAACTAAATCACGCCTGCATAAGCTAAGCAACACCGCCGCACTAGTAATGGTTGCTTAAAAAAATGATTTCGCTTTTTCATTTTGCACCAGATCTCGTCTAGCAACTAGCGCCAGTCCCCAAGAAAACAATATTTCTTTTCTATATGATCTTTCTGGGTAATTACTGTTCGATCGGTCTTGCTTTAGGTCAGACAAAAACAAAAAGAAAAGGAAAGAAAAAAACTGAGTTAAGGAAAACATAATTAAGCAAATTAGGGGAGGCATCTTCCGTAAATGCGCTTTTTATGAAAAATTAGGAAGAAAAAACTATTTTTGTCTGTATTTTCCCGCTCTTCTTTTTTCGATGTTCGATTTCTTTTGTATGTCATCAATTTTGAATTTCTCCCTCGTCGTTCCTTTTCTTCTTTCTTTCCTTTTTTTAAGGCTGTCTGTTCTTTTTTAAACTTTTTTTTTATATCAAAGTATATTAATCATCGAATTATCATCTGTGGCTATTTTCGTGTGAAGTTCTGAACTTTAGAAACCTTTGGAGACTACGCTCTAGATTTTCATGTCAGAAATTTAATTTGATCATTTTTTTTTTTTTTTTAAAAATGAACTCGCTAATTTTAAACAGACATAAAACAATGACGTTTTCGATGAATGTGCCTCTTATTATGACCTCACTTCTGCTGCCCTTTCACCTAAGAGCTAATTTTTTTACCTTGCAGATTTTATGATGATTTAAAAATTTGATTCTAAAGATTAACTTTAAAATCACAACTTTAAATTCACAACTTCAAAAAATTTGAAAGTATAGCTTGTATGTGAGCTTTTCATTTGCCTCAAGTCAATTTCACAATTATTGTCAGTTTCACATTTATTGTCAGCTTTATGTTTATTGCCAATTTTGCGTTTGTTATCACGCAATAATGAATTGCTTATTGTTGTACTTATTTTGCTCATTATGCCTTGAAAATATCGTCTAATCAAAATAATAAATAAAAGGGAAATCTTTAAGTACAAAGCGTGTGTTATAAAGTTAATTAAAAAGTATACTTGTTAAAATAGGCTATACGAGTAAATGTGTGTGCATCGATTCATTTCTTAATACGCATGAAACAAACGTCCGCGAAATAGACGTTCGCATGAATAAAATAGACTATTGCGGTTATCCTCACTTTCAGGTTACGGTTCTTGAGTATTTTAGCAACATAATATAAATAATAGCTTTATATTCTTTGTGTTTATTATCTCAAACGAATCAATGATGTAATTGATATTTTAAATTAATTGGAGGATCAATTATTAGAAGTATAGGGTCAAAATAGGATTAATCGATACGGTAAAACCTCTGAATAGCGGACATCCCGGGGCCTCAATATTTGTCGGCATTTAATTTAAAGGATAACAAACATTGGGATAACAAACTGGGAATTGGAAAAGCATCCATTAAACAGATGTCCGCTATTTGGGTGTATCCGTGAAGGAGGTTTTACTGTATTTATTATTTCAGATAAGCCTTATTGGCATCATAGCTATAATTATGATTATACAATAATTTTTTTTAATCTTTAAATATGCTGGGCTGGGTTCAACTAAGCCCGGCCATGTGTGAGGGTATCATGATTTGGACGTCACTTTGAGATCAGCTGTCGCGAAGTATATCCTGGCATGTAAAACGCAAGCAGACAATTTGACGGAGCTATTACATGATAAGCTTTAACGTCCAGGAGAGGGGGTGAACGGCACACCACAACATAATTACGGTTTCATTCCACATGTAGTAAGTTAATTAAATTGTGCAGAAACCGTTTTTCTCTTTATCAAGAAAAGTTAATGAAGTCCAACTTCAAAGTTAGTGGTGGCTGCATTTGCGGCCACAACTTGAAATCTGAAAAATATGGCTTTATATTACTAGGTTAAGTGTAAATACTCATGGTATATTATCCTGTCAATTTCTTTGTAAGTTCGCAATTACAAAACTTTTTTCTCGGAATAATTCGAGTCCAGGGCTTTGCTTTACAAATTTCGGGAGGGGACTATATCTAAAATATTAACTTTTATATGAAGCACATTCTTGTTTCGAATAAAAATCGGTCCTTGAAGTTCTTTTGTTCATTTAGATTAATACTATAAAACGAAACGTTATTAAATTTATATCCCATTGTGTCTCCCCCTTTCCATTTATATATTTAGAGAGAGAAGGGGAGGGAGGGTGCGAGCTAGTTAACTACCTACAAACCTTTATTTATCGTCCAAATGTTTTATCACTGTCCGTTGCAAAATTTATTCCGATTATTTTAAATATTTTTTCCGTTTTATTTTTTTTTTTTTTATTCATAAAAACTGCTTTCGGAAGTTTTCTTTATGCACATTTGATCTGAAAAGATTTTATTCACGTACGCAAAAAGACATGTACAGAAAATTCATCAACTTTAAAAGACAAGTTTAACGCAGGCCATCTTTACATGTTTTACAAAGGATTGCGAAATCGTATTTGGAAGGGAAATCGATTTGACATGGTCTGTTTTCCAGTGAGCGTCAATTGTAGGAGAGCTAACTCCATATTAATGTCTACATCGCTAAATCAATTGCGCCAAGGTCACAAAGTGATTTGTGCTCTTTCTGTCTTTTTCAGCGATCAATTTCCAGTGATTGTTTAAAGTGCACTTTTTTGTCCATCGGGATAGTGATCTATTTCCATCGATTTCAAAATTGAACTCCTGAAATGGTTTACAATTATAGAAGTATAGATGCTGTTGTGTCACGTGAGTCGCGTATCGATTGTAGTAAACATGGAAAGTGGCAAGGCGATGTCGTTGACATGATCGTGTGCTGTAGTACTGTACCTGACACTGGGTAATATGTTTACGCAGATAATCGTTGGTCCATGACTTTTAAGGGAATTGACACGTTGTCTTTTTTCAGCTTCAAAACAATTTTGAAGGCCCTTAAAGACATTTCTCCTTTTTTCTCTTGTTCTTATTTTCCTTATTACGACGTAGAGACAATTTTTTTTCATTCTTTCACTATTTTTCCGTCAGTATTTTAAACGTTTAAAAACTATTTTATCTCTTGTAAAAAATCGAATGGTTTCCACTATTCCCTCTCATATTCGTGTTTCAGGCTACACAATGATTTTAACTTTAAACTTTGTCTAAAGAGATCATTCGCAAATTCCGCAAAGATTTTGGGATACTCGAGAAACAAATTTCAATACTAAGCAATTCCATTTGGGCTCAAGTGCGTAAACTAATATATCAAACCCTATATTTTCAATCATTTTATCTAATAGCAATTTGTGATGAATCCCGGGAAATATTGACATCAGTTATAAAGATTTAGATAGAGCTCCTCTGTCCTTTATCTGTCAGACATACCTAGCATATTATTATTATTTATTTTTAAAATTTTCAACTAATCGTCAATCCTTCATTAGGCCACCATGTTAGAAGACCAGTGGCGTATTTTAAGTAGGCAAACAAGTACATTCCTAGGGGCAGCAGCATGGAGCCCATAACTAGAATTTGCTAAACTCGCAATATTGAAAAAAATGTTCCGCAGATGCATGCATGCATGCATGCACACACACACACACACACACACACGCACGCACGCACGCACATCTCATACCTGTTATTTTGTATCCGTTATTTCAAATGATGTGCTGCAGCCTTCTTAACATCTAATGAATATGCGTCTTCGAAAATCCACTTTCTTTTTTTTTTTCAAATATGATTGCCAAGACAGGCTCAAAACGAGGCGATTACTCTTCATTGAGAAAAGAAAAGAAAACATGTGTGTGTAGAACTGTGTTTTTGCAATTCTATAATTTGGATGAGAGCTGTGTGCAAATAAAATGTTTGGCCCCGATGGATTCCATTTTGGGGGTGCTTCCGTTAAAAAAATTGGCATTTGACTCCTTTCGCCAATTTTATTCCTATTTGAAAAAGTTTCTTCATATTTTTATATTTTTTATCTTTTGGGTACATTCTTAAAGAGATTCATCTCACAAGTTTTTGAAATTAATTTTGAAAATTTGATACCAGATAAAAAAGAAAAAGAAAGACTTCGAATAAAAAGCTAAAAGTATGAATAAGCAGTGCACAATACTTAGAGCATGTTCGTTTAAATAAGGTTCGTTTAGATAATTCTCTTCGAAGAAAAATATATTGTGAAATATTTATTCTCAAACGCAAAAATTTTGGTTTTCGTAATATGTAGGTAAGTAATGTCTGAGAATCATCACATCAGTTGCGATGACATCTTCAACTAAACATGACTTCTAAACGAGGATATATTTAGACACAAGTGATTACTCGAGTTAATAGCTGGGACTATTTGACTACGGTCCTAACGACTAAGTCACTAGACCAGTGATTCCTTCACTGTGGCCTCGCGGAATAATATTACAGATTTTTATAATTTTATTTTCATTTTAATTCAGTGTGATAGGACACGACGTCTAGCGGATCTGACGCATTTAATATAAAGTAATATAAGTCAATTAAAATTTGTAATATATTTTAATAGACAGTTTAAAGCACGAGTTAAAAAATAAATGGTCTTGAAAATAAATCTAAATAAACGGTTAGATGATCTCTGGCGTGAAGCAACATTTATGAAACTTGTCAGGATATTTCAACAGCTGCCTTATCTGTCAATTTCGTAAGTACAGGTATTATGGCAAAAGGTTTTTCTCATTAGGCCAATGACGGAAGGAGCAGGTGGAAAATGTAAATTACATGTCGGTTTCGCATTAAGATTTCATTAGCCCTAAGCCGGTTTTACTGGATAGACCAAAAAATCCAAGTAGTACTTTCCTACATTTTCATACTAGTTACCCAAATCTTTTGAATTTTTGAGGTCTGAGGCTTCTACTTACTCTCAGTTTGAAATTGATAAGACTGACAAATTACTTTAGAGCTTATTTAACCATAACATTCATAGTTAAGGCAACTTTAGAGTAAGATTCCACGAATGACTGATTTCGCTATTATATGCACCAATATCAGTAGGAAAGAGAGACTAAAAGTAAATGGAAGGTTTGTAAATAACTTGAGGTAATATATATATATATATATATATATATAAAACTTACAAGTGCTCTTCAACAAAAGTAATCTAAAAAGAGAAGAGATAGGACATACACACAAAAAAAAGAGAAAGAATGTTGATAGGAAAAATAACATAAATATAAGTGCCCATTATGGGAAGAGGATTATGGAAAATTTAACATATTCTTCCATTTAAGGATTCATTTTTGTTTCATTTTTGGACGAGCCAAAACAAAGTTTTATGCGAATAAATAAAATCTAAACTTAGAAACATAATTCTAGGAGCTATATCTAGAATATTATATTACGTAGATGCAAGACATAGGTAATAAAAACAGGAAGCAAGGAACTTAAATGAATCTGTTGAAATGTGGATACTTTGATGAGTGATGGAAATAAAGTGGAAGGGGGCAATATCTCTAACTAGAACATTTTGAACAGATCCGAAACAAAAAGAGTTATTGTCATTAAAATACTACAAGAATTCCACAAAATTCTACAAGAAATATACAAAATACTACAAGATATATACAAAATACTACAAGAGCTACATAAAGTACTACAAAAATATACAAAATACTGCAAAAATATACAAAGTACTGCAAAAAATATACAAAATACTATAATATAAATGTTAGCATAGTGGGAAGGGAAAAAATACAAAATTTCCCAATTAGTTCTAGAGAGAAATATAAGGGGAGAGACCTATAGGCTAGGTGATATAAAAACTTCGAGAGGACTAAGCACAAAAGAAATTATCGACGGAAACAGAGATAGGCAACTGTGGGCCTTGTTGGCATCTGACACTCTGTCGGAGAAGGCACTTAGAGAAGTGTCAAAATGTATATTTTATTATGCTGCATTGAATGAATATCCGTTTTGTCACACCAACTCTTATCGTTTCGACGTACAAGAGTTTCTTTAAGGTTCGCAAACTCAGTGATTTTTTAGTATTTAATGTTTAAAGGGGAATTTGTGGAAACACAATGTTTAAGCGTTTGAAAACTACCGAAATGTAGTTTTTCAGTGTAACAGAGAATATATTAAAATTGCCTTAAACTTTAAGAATTGCGCTTCTTAAGCGATAGTAGGCGCGGTTGGTTTTCCAGAGGGTGACTCTTGGCGCAGTATAGCCCAGATGCTCTTGCGCCATAAAAAAGCCAAACAAACAGAGGGTGACCATTCTCGGAACTAGCTCGCTCTCGATATGAAGAGTCACATAATATGATGCATTATCAATCGCCTACTACGGTGCCCGCAATGTATCACCGACAATATTTTCATCATCTATTAGTTTAACTGTTGAACATCAAAAGACCGAAGGAGCAAATTGTAGGTATTGGGGAAAAAATTATGAAATTGATTTTTCATACAGAAGAATGGCGAAAAATTATTTACTGAGTAAGAAAGCAATGGAAGTTTGAAAATCGTTCTCCTCGTGCAAAAGGTCTATCTAATTGCCCTTCCTAAGGAGGACACGGTTGTGGAAAAGATTGGATTGTTAAAATAGTTAAATTAATTCAAAATGGTCAATTACCATTGATTTTTCATAGTGAAGCAACATAATTATTTATTGCTTATAAGTGGTTTCTTACTCATGTATATTCGTTGAAAATTTCTACACTCTTGATAAAAAACTTTTGAAGGCCTTTCATGGAGAAGCTGCGCTGTGATCAGTCAATTTCACAAGAAGTTTCAAAATTGGCTTTTATTTATTTATTTACACTCTTTGATTAGATGTAATTAAATCAATCTACAAACAGGGATCTAACATATTTCAACCTCATGTGTTTAATTCCTAAACACATTAAAATTATGTCATCTCTCTCGGATATATTCACCACATCTCGTATGTGTTTTTAATCCCTTGTCTGTACTGACAGAACATAAACGATTCCTTTTATAAAGCCCCCTGCAGTGACAATGTTGACACAAGAATTATAAAAAAAAAATTATATTTTCTTCTTATTGTTTCTCGTTCATTCCTACAGCTAGTTTTTGGAGCATACATGAGGACACAGATTATTCAAACGGGCAGCGCCCTCCATGAGAAAAATCTGTAAGTCTAAATTTAATTCGATCACTTTCCATTTAAGTGCACTGCCTTTGCAATCTGTGTTCGCGCCGATAAGGGAGCGGCTGCTGTGGCATGACTGGGAAAAACGGGACCGGCACCAATGGCTGCTGACACCTATTTATTAAAGTATTTTTCATTTCCAAAGGGTGTCATTTCATAATGGCTCCAATGCTCGTCTGTTCTATTTCCAGTAGATATGTTCGTTTCCCTGTGAATACCTATTCAAAAATGGTGGCAAGGATTTCTAAAATCGACGTGTACTGTTTAATATATTGAAAATCATTTAGTCTATAAAAATATTTGCCGCGGGACGGCGGCTACGTAATTATGGATTGTACTGGAAATACGCAAAAGTTGATAAGTTTCCTGGAAAAAGAGAAATTCAACGTAAATCCTTGTACAATGTACATAAAACTTCTCATCTGGACCGTCTCTGAAATTGACAAAATTTTCTAGAAACAGATTTTCAAGACAAGAAAAGTAATGCTACTTTGCTTTCTATAACAAACAGTTATTTCGACACTGGCGTAAGGTTTAAAAACACGACGTTTCGGGAGCCAACTGCTCCCTTTGTCAAGTGAAGGCAGAATTTGCTTTATATTCTACACGTTTATCCTTTCAAAATGGATCTGGTTTCAAACCAATAGGGGCCGATCTGTGACCCGCAGGTCAGATCTGGTTGATGAATATTTTTGTACCGCCCATAAATTTTAAAAATTAAGCCAAAATAATATTTTAAATTTTGTTAATAGTTTCTATGTACACATTGTACATTCGGCGCTGCAGTAATGGAAATAAACGAATTTAAAAGCTTGTGACACTCGTTACCGCGAATATATTTATAGAAGTCCAGTATTGTTTCTCGAATTAATAATGGAACTGAAACAAATTTAGCTTTGGGCATGTCCCCTGAACGGCCAAAACCGACTATACCCGTATGTAGAAGAAACATGTAGAGTAACCAGGTCTTTCAATGTATTTATGTTTTAAATAAAACGTTTTTATATAAGAAATCGACCATTTATTTATCGTAAAGTCATGTCTATTTTGTGTTGCGCCCGAGAATTCTTAAAAACACAATTCTTAACGCATGCGCAGTTGTGATTGCAGTTTCAGGTATCAACTCACGCGACCGCTCAGGAATGGCCTTAGTCCTCTATAGTCCACAATTTAAAACAATCGGCCTTACTCGGGTTAACTTTACGTGAAATTTCTCTCCCTTTTAAGACCAAGGTGGGTGTGGCATGAGTTCTTTATTAATAAATCGTTGACCTAGTCTCTGTCAGTTTCATTAGTTATTCTAATATTTTGCTAGTGTCACTTGGCAGTTTCTCCATCTATTGCACACAATGGCTTTAAACGCAATCACTATTGACTTAATACTTCTATATAGAGTTTAATAAATTTATTTGAAACTTATATATATATATGCTTATGAGTTATAGCTTATGATAGACTGGGGGAATGGTGCGAGTTAAACAAGTTGGCCATTTCAATTGAAAAATCATCTGTCTTACATCTTGGTGAATTAAATATGGACTTACATTATATAGTATGTGGTTCATTATTGGGCAGTGTTGGTTATTACATTGATTTAGGTATTACTATATCTGGTCGCCATGATTTTTCTGACCATTCTGCTAGAATCGTTTCAAAGGCCAATAATAAATGTTATATGTTGTTACGTGTATTTTCCAGGTGTAATCTCGTTACTTTAGTTTTGGCCTTTAATACACATATTCTTCCCTCATTGGAATTTGCATCTCCAGTGTGGAATCCTTATAAACTTAGAGATATTGGGATCATGGAGTTTCCTCTTAGAAGATTTACTAAGCGTTTACCTGGATTGAGGAGTCTTTCTTATAGCGACCGTTTGGCTTTATGTGGGGTTCATTCATGCGAATGGCGTCGACTTGTAATTGATTTGAAGCTATTCTATAAATTGATCCGCGATATGATATATTCTGATCACGACCGACCTCTGATAGCTATGGCCTCTCCTCGGGTTTCAAGGGGCTATCCTTAAAGGGTCGTTATTCCAACTGTAAGGTCAAATTCCCGTTTTTATTTCTATATAAATAAAGTTGAACGTATTTGGAATGTATTGCCCGCTGAGCTTGTATATTGTGCTAGCTACCGTAAATTTGTATCTTCTCTGGACATGACTGACTTGTCTCAATTTTTACATTGTTTTCCTTTTTAGGATTTTTAGGTAGGATTTTTATTGTGTACTATTCTTCATGTACTTTTGTTCTATCTTGTGATTTTGATTTATTAATCGATTTTACTCTCAGTATAAGTGTTTGTATCCATCTGAGTTTTAATAAATTATTATTCTCATTATATATATTTTACTTTGAAACTTATACTTTTATTTTGAAATTTATACTTTTACTTTAAAGCTTATATGTTTACTTCGAAACTTACCCGCTTATTTTGGCACTTACACATTTACTTTGTAACTTATTTTAAAATTTAATTGGCTTATTTTAACTTATTTTGAAATTGAATTTACTTACTCTAACTTATTTTGAAATTTAATTTACTTACTCTAACTTACTTCGAAATCTATTTTAACTTCCTTTGAAACTTAAATTAATTCAAAATAATAGAACGCATATTTTTAACTTGTGTATAGTTGATAAAGCATTAAATTAGGTTTAATCAATATCATCAAGTTTGAATAACGAGAAACATTTTAGAAATTGACAATAATTTGTTTATAAAAACGTACCTAGGATATTGGTTGTTTGTAATAGATCTCTCACCTGCATAGTAGGATCTTTATAAAACAATTAAAGCTTTAAATAAACAAAAAGTGCTTTTCTATCTACTTTCGCATGCGTTTTCGTTCATGCGTTGCTTTATGTAACGTAGCATGCTTCCCGCAAGAGGAAGTGTCATTAATCTTTGTTACGCCGGTAACTGACATAATTATGTGGAGACGAAGTTCGAACTGATCATACCTACGCGAGAATTCGTATTCTGGCACCAGTCAGAGGTAAAAAAGCTTCTACGCAAATAGCATAGTATATAGATATATGCCATTTGAAAACGCCAATTACATAATCAGTTTCTTTGTTTCCATCTTATCATTGACATCACGCAAATGTCTTTTTCTGGAGTTAGGATGAGAGGAGAGGGGGGGGGTGGGTGGAAAAGGGAAGGCTTGTCACGTGACCTTCCGCGGAAACCTAAAATTAAAAAACCCAACGTGTAATTTATCGACTTTATGTATTCGAATCCTTTCCTTTTTTTATTATTCTTATTTGTATCATTTGTAAGACCCATGAAACCAAACGCAGCTTTACAATTATCCCAAACAATACCAAAGAAAGAGACGAAAACCAGATCTTTCAAATTCAGATAGGGCTATGTATAAGGAAAAAGATTACTCGCCATAAGCAAATGGAATGAAAAAAAAAAGGCAGAAATCCGAATGGAATGGAACTGGGAAATAAGAAAGAGAGAGAAAAAAAAAAGAGAAGGGAAAGAAAACAAAATCAGAGAGAGGAATAAGAAATGAAATAGGAACTTCTACCCTCTTAGAATAAAATACAGACTGCGCTGTTTTTTCGTCCAACCCAAGGGCAGTTTCCAGTATTGGGCGTGTACGTCGAGGGGTTGTGTTAGTTGAATACCTGACCAACGAATCAGCAATAGATTTTTTCTTTGTCAGATCAAAAAAGAAAAAAAAAATAGTAATAACATTAATATTTCCTTCTACGTCTCAGACCCAAGTTTTCTATTTTCACTGTGTGAGCGTAATAATTTTACTTGCCCGATTATAAAACGCACCGTGTACCGGGGGAAACAACGCTAATCGTCTAACTCGCTTGACAACGAACAATCGCTGGAAAATGAAAATTTAATGAGATGTCAAAAACGTTTCCATTGACATTTAGTCAATTTCTTTGCCAGTTTCCGTCAATTAGCAAGTGACTGGATCTGTGCCATTCACTGACCGTATGTCATTTTCAAAGGTAATTTTTCGGCTCCTACGACTCCGAGTCATTCGTGCGCGTGCGTAGCTTATTCTTTAAGGTTGAAGAGTCCTCTTATACTCGTATGCGCGAGTCCTGTCGATTACGAAAAACGGCACTGATAAATGTATTGTCAGTTGCCAAAGACACTTTGAAAATGGACTTCTTATTATTATGATAACCAATAGCTGTTTACATGTCAATTTCTGCTTAAGGAAATCGATCAGCGCTCGCATATAACCATAAAAATAATTTTGGAGCTTTGATTGCAGAAAAGTAACCACTTGGTGTTTGACTTCGCTTACGAAAATTTGTAACATATATATATATATCATCATCATCATCATATTCAACCATTATCTATCCACTGCTGGATGAAGGTCTCTCCAAATGCTTTCCACACAAGTCTATCCTGGGCCATTCGTTTCCACGTCACCCCAACCTGTTTTCTTATTTCATCCACCCATCTAGTTTGAGGACGTTTTCTAGGTCTTCGGTGGTCTCTTGGAATCCAGTTCAGAATTTCTGTTGTCCATCGTTGATCAGTTCTTCTTGCAATATGCCCAGCCCATCGCCATTTCAGCCCTTTTACTTTAACAATGATGTCCTCTACTCTAGTTTGCTCTCTCACCCAAGTGTTTCTTTTTCGATCTCTCCTAGTTATTCCAAGCATGCACCTC
>QLNU02015360.1:290486361-290521042 GCA_006491805.2 Dysdera silvatica
ATGTAAACATTTAAAGATATATACGTGAGGTACGTATTTTAATGAATTTGAATATTAATTTACGATATGGATAATTAATATTCCATCTCAATTTGCATATTTTCGTTAAATGTATGCTGCTTATTAGAGCTCATTTATGCTTAATTGATGCTAATTGTTGTAGCCAGAAGATGGCAGAGCCGCCACAGGCTGAAATTGAAGAGAGATTGAATCGATGATTTCATTTTATATTTAATTAATTAATTAAAGACCGGACTACATCAGAGAATAAATATGAGCGTTTTTTCCAAAAATATGGAATGGGTGTCTACTTAAGAAAAATAAATAATAATAATATAAACAATTGTGCTGCAGGCCCTTCCGGTTAATCCGGATTTCGGTTAAACGAAGTTCGATTAAGCGAAGTTTTTTTGTATATCCTTTTCATTAAAATTTAATGTATGTACATTTTCATTTCTCAGGAAGATTGAACTTCCCTGATCAGTGCTGTACGAAAATTGGGTCTCATTGGATGGAAGAAAAATGTAATAGAATTTATCATTATATTATATATTATTATGTTTATGTTATATATTATTATATTTATATTATTGAATTTTATATTATATATGATCATATTATATATTATTATATTTTATATTATTGAATTTTATATTATATATGATCATATTATATATTATTATATTTATATTATTGAATTTTATATTATATATGATCATATTATATATTATTATATTTATATTATTGAATTTTATATTATATATGATCATATTATATATTATTATATTTTATATTATTGAATTTTATATTATATATTATTTTATATATATTATGCATTATTTACATATTATATGTTATTATATTATGTAGAATTTTTTTATTGTAAGGGGACTTTTTACCGGTATTGTAAAATTAAGAAATATTTATATGTTTTCTATTTTTGGAGCAAGATTTATAAGCACGGAAAATATATTTTAAAAAATTATTAACTGCTTCTTTTAACTTTTCGAATGATGAACTTCTTGTTAAAATGCTAAAGCAATCCTTGTTCAGTGAAGGAGTGGAAATAGCAGAGTTACCTCTCTGTGATGAACGAGTAGCTTTCCCACAGTGAAGTTACTTCCAAATGTTCCCTCCTTATTGCGGATACCTCTATTTGCGGGAAAAAATTTAGCGTCCCTTAGATGTCCTCAACTTAAGTTCTGTGATATTCAGAGATTGTATGTAAGGACGTGTTGTGCGCAAGCTGGCCCAAACGACATCTTAGTATTTATAAAAACTAATATTATGTACAGCCATAAACATTTTTTATTAAATTTTACGCTTGTAGTTTAAAAATATATTTTATTATTAAAATTGTATTACTACTTTTATTTGATTTTATCAGGGGTGCATCTAGAAATAACTTTGTTTTCTTTAGAGTCTCAGATGTTTTGTAACTGTTATTGCGATCAGGAGGGGGGATGGATAAATATATGAAGGGGCCAGACGAAAATCTCAAGCATTTCACTGTTTCAAACTTCTTTAAAATAATAATTAATATACAATAATAATCAATAATAATAATAATAATCAATTCTTCTTTCATATTATTATTATTATTAAATTCTTATAATAATAATTATTAATAATAAATGATATTTATTATCATTATTATTTCCGAGTATATTTGCATAAAATTACAGTGAAAATGGAAATAAGGAAATGGAAAGAGAACAGTAGCAAAGCTAGTAACGGGCTCTCTTTTTTGTAGAGTGACTGGAGTTCATTATTATTATTGCCATAAAAGCATTGAATTTTAAAACATGCAACTGACCAGTAAAGGAGAATTTCAAACGGTTTGGTTAAAGAGAAATATATGTTTTAAATATTGATTCGTCAATTGCAACCAAATCGAGTATACCTTGCTGGGAGAGGGAGAGAGAGTTAGTAGATGTCAGTTTCATGCAGCATTTTTTTTTTTTAGTTAAAACTTCATGTTAATAAGTAAACACGCATAACAGAAAAAAATATTGAAATGTATCGGTAATTTTATTTAATTTGATGACGACACTGCGCTTTGTTGTCGTCTCAATCATTTTATTTCTAGTATTAAAACTTGTTTATTTCAGCATAAATATTCCCGTTTAAAGCTAACTTTAATTTCACGGACGCCATAACCGCTTAAATCCTGCCAAAAATAAGCTTAATCGCCAAGAATGTTATAACCCGGTCGATTCAGACTTCGGAATCAGAGAATGTAGGATTAAACCCAACCGTAGGCTGCCTTCCTGCAGACGTCCAAACGCGGGTTCCTCCCTACCTACCCTCCTCCCCTCCGCTCTGTTTGGAGGGAGAGGGGAGGGCCGTACCCCCTATCATTAAGCTACCCCCTTTGGTTATTCAAGGGGAAGGCCCCTAACATTCCTAATGCGCTGCGCTCGAATAGTTCTCCTATCCTATCCTGTTATTTCTTTTTCTTTCTTTTAGTTTTTCTTTCCTTTTTTCTTTTCTTTTTTTACTTCCAAACCGTCTTTTTTTTCTTTTTATTCTGTATCTCCGTCGAGAGAGAACCGCAGAATTCTACAGAGAAAACCCGCCAACTGTAATTCGAGTGAATGCCGCGCCTCCACTTTTCTTTCTTTCTTTTTTTCTTTACCCACTTTTCAGAACTTTTTTTCTTCACTTTGTTTTGAGGGGCTGCGCACCAAATTCGGAATTCCGCTAATGACTTTAAAATGACATGCCGAATAAATCATAGTGGGGGTCACTGTGCTACTGCTAGTTCCAACGTGTAAAATTGTCGCTTCGCTCATAGTTTTTCCAAACTGTAACCCTAGTTGATCGATACAACATCGTTAAAGTATAGATTTATCATCTTTGGCCTTGCGATATTTTCTTCCGTCTACGATAACTATCGTAAAATTAGCAGCTCGTTAGCTAATAATTGTATCCAAACAAAGACGTTCCAAACCACACATACTATGAAATCAGGATAAGTAAAATTCAGGAAATGTTGTTTCCCGGGCAAGGGAATAGAGTGAGTGCTGCTCTATATATAAGGGAACAGGGGTATAATGGATATCAAAGCCTTATGGGGACCATGATTAATGCAATGTCATAAATTTGTCAATTGCAAACTGCCATTTAGTGATAATTTTAAATCGAGTACAGTGGTCCATTTCATGTCAGTTTCTTAACAATGTTGTCGTTGCTTCTGCAGTACGATTATTAGGGTCGTTACGAGTTATAGGCATTCGGATTCCATGGAGGCAGGGGCGGACTGGGTCCTCTCAAAGGGCGCATACCTTGGATTATCAGAGGGCGCGAGTCCTATGGCCCATGAGGGCGCGAGTCCTATAGCCCATGAGGACGCACCGGCGGCCCAGTCCGCCCCTGGGGCGGAGGGATGTTACCGCATATTATTCTGTTAAGATGTAGGCTGCCCGCACACGTTATATTATTTTAACTAAGCCGGGTATTTATATATATATAACCAACAAATTCGAATATTCTTCCTTCATCAGTTCTCATATGTTGTCGCGCCGTTTGAATTGTAATGTGTCTTTCTTTCTAATCTCTTACTATCAATAGCGAATTCTCTAAACCTTTTTACAATCCATTGGACGATATTAACGCACGCAGAGAGTTCGTAAGGGAAAGTTTTACAAAATTATAAATGCGAATTTTGAAATGAAAAAATTTTGTCATTGTTTTTCTATTTACTATGCTGTGAAAATAAATTGAATTGAAACGAGGTCGCTTACCTTAAATTAATTCGTAACATACAGTTGTTTACGATGACAAATACATTTGTTTACGATGCAAAATATCCGGCTTTGGGTTCCATTGACACCGGGCGCTTGCCGGTTTTGCTTGCACATCCGCATCCGGGATTTGATGCTCTGGGCCAGTGCTCCTCAAAGTGGATTCAGCGGCAAACGTCCCGGAGTGCCTCAAGCAATTTGCAAAATATCGCCGAAAAATTCAAGAAAATGTGTAAATTTTGTAACCCCCCTCCCCCGATGGTCCCCTTAGAGCAGCACCCAACTGGTAGTTCACATATTCCCGACGATATGTACTGGGCTGCTCAGGGGGTACGCATAAACATTTAGAAATGGCGGGAAAACAAGTAAACAAAGCGTTGCTTACGGAACAACAAGGCTGAATTCATACAAGAAAGACAACTAACAGACTTTGTTGCGCCTATTAATAATAAATTAAAAGTTTATTAAAGACTTGATCCTTATTATCAATATTTAACATGAAGCTATGCTCACCTCTGTGTTATGAATATTATAAAATTAAATCCGTGGTTTATACTTTTAGTATATACTTTATAGTAATTTTCCTTTCCAATCTATTACCTAATTACCACTATTGTACATTAAAATAGGCACTGAAAAAAAGTATCCTTATTCAGAAACAAGGAGTACAATCTAGATAAATGGGTTTAAAAGGGATACAATCTAGAAAAATGGGTTTAAAAGGGAGTACAATCTAGAGAAATGGGTTTAAACGGAGTACAATCTAAAGAAATGGGTTTAAAAGGGGTAGACGATTGGAAAACGGTTGTGTGGGAATCACTGCCTTATAATGAACTAGCCGTAACTATTAGCATGCAGTTATAGAAAACTATAACATCATTTCATACTAATTTATTGCTCATTTTTACGTTCATATGTCCAAGTAATGATGACTACTAATCCCTTAGATTTTCATTAAATAATACGTATGGGGGAACTCTGCGGTTAGGCATATGGTAGTAAAGGATTCAGTGGAGGGAAAAGATTGAAAACTTAGGCGGGTAGGAGTTCATATACTTCGGAAGATTGTAGGTGCAGGCGCACCATCGTCTTTACGGTCTTCGCGTTATGCAACCCAAAGAAACCATGAACGAATTCATATATTGAAGGGAAATATAATAATTAACTAAAGCAGATGGTGTCGATAAGAACAGAAGATATCCTACGCTGAAATATTTAGGTCTTTGGAAAGAATGCGAAAACTAAAGGGAAAATCCAGTCAACACCGTATAGTCTGTGAATGTGAAAGCGTAATCATAACGTTGGTTGGCTAATAACTCATAAATATTGAATAATATTAATTATTATTATTCGTAATCATATAAAAGAAGACACCCATGAATGGAACCTGTGTGTTGAAAATACTATTGGACAAAAAGTTTAAAATTTTCTGATCAGAAAACGATTTGCGTTAGCATTACGTCTTCGGTTTTAATGTTGCTACGAAATGGAATGAGTACTGACTGCTGTGGGCGTTCCCGCCCCTTAGATATTTCTTAACCAATAAAATTACAGTATTTTAAGCCCTGTCATGCGATTGGCTGAACAAACTCTTTTTCGAGTAATTGTGTTTTATCACTTCTATATAAAAATAGTGTACTTGCAAAGCTATACAACCAAAATAAAAAAGATTTGTCCCTTAAACAATAAGAGCGTAACTTTATAAGTCGCGATTTCATCCTGTATTTCCTTTCATCTATGGATGTTTAAAAAATCAGATAAAACTAATAGAAACCTCACTAAAGGTAATTGGCCCAATAAGCAGAGAATCTGATTTTTACGTCCTAATATTTTCAAAGCCGTCGTTTGAAACCGGGTCGATGTCTTAATGTTACCACCAAACCATAATTCATCGACGCACGTTTTAGCTTGATGGCAAGGGCTTAGCAATTCAAAAATTATGGCTTAAACAGTTAATAATTAAATAGGCTTAAACAGTTTTAAAAGAGACCACGCTATTCGTCCGTAATAGGAACAATGTGCTTTTTTATCCAATGGGGGCTTACGCCCCTCCTTTTTCTCCGCCACTGCTTGATGGTATATAAATCAATCCTAATAAGCTCTAGAGATTTCAATCGAGTCAACCCCGTAGCTAGACGCTTGTTGCTGGGGGTATCTGAAAGTGACAGCGGAGCTCAGAAAGCTACGGGGGTCTTAAAATTCGTAAATATTTTGATGTGATTTATTAACATACCAATACTAAAATATATATATATATATATATAAACGTACTAATACGTTTAACGTTAATAAAAAATTTCTTAAACTAAATTTTGCATTGAAAACTTGTAAATTTTAGTATACCTCTCTATAATTCCCCCTACCCTTATTATAAAATAGATGAGAACTGAAACCTCAATTAAAAAAACATTATGTACATGAGATCTACTGTAAAAAGCTGTTTTGAGCACATTTTCAACGTCAAAGAAAAAGTTGTATTGTCATGTACAATTTCATACAAGATGAAATATTTAAAATGAAATTCTACAAAAATGTATTTTGCGAAAAAATATTTTCCAGGGAGGGCTGACTATATTTCCAGGGAGACTCAGCCCTTCTAGTCCCAGCTCTGCACCGAATGCTTACAGTATGAAATAGCACCAAAATTACGGAAATCAGGAGTGCGCACATTATATTCCATTGGATTAGATAGATCATGTTGAAGCTGTAGTTTTAAAAGGGTTTATTTTTTGCCACACAAATTTCTTTCGGATTTTTCAATTGTTTACAATGGAAACATTGCGCAGAATCACAGAAAGTGACTGCTATGACAATTCACATTTATATAATATTATGATAGTGTACAATTTGACCCCCGTGTCAGCTCAATTTCATTCATCCGATTTTATGTCATTTCAATCCCATGAATTCGATTTTGCGTCATTTCAGTGGCACGTCATTAACACCTCATTCGTGTCTTCACAATCTTTTGTGTGGTCTTTAGTTTTAAAGCGTAAGAACACACGTGTTTCGAAGCTATTGTAGCCCTATGTCATACGAGAACGAATTATATGGATAGCATTTTCCTCCATTCATCCCGTCATCATAATAAGGAATTGTAAATTCAGCTAAAAACGGTATCGTTTTATCTACAACTGTGTTGTAAAATGTCGGTGTTGTCGTCGCTATGTTGTGGCGTGGACACTGATTCATGAAGGATTCCGACACTGTTGAGTTGTCCCAGCATCTACACAATTCTTTATCTAACCCCTTTCCACTACGCTAGCCCAATTACAGTACCTAAGGCTATTAATCTCCGTTCTGGGGAGGAAGAGGGGGTAGCGGCGGGAAGCGTGTCATTTTATTAGTGATAAGCGCATTCCCCCAGCCTAGGTTCTGTGCTACTCGGCGGGGCCCCCCTCTTTCCCGCTCTTTTATCGCGGGATGGTTCTTCCTGCTACCATGGAAGAATAAAGAGTCCTGGTTGTGGCTAATGCAGATTAAAACGGCGTCTTGATAGTAGTTTCGAGAGAAAGGATTTGTGCTCCGAGAAAATTGTCTATTTCAGATCTGTTTCCTCCGTTGCTCGAAAGAATGTTGGAAATTGCTGGACGGAGGTCCTGTTAAACGGTTATTTTTTGCAAACCATTTTGAAATGGACCAGGTCCTCGTGGGCTTAGTAATTCTTACGGGTTATTGCAAGGATGTTTTCAAGGACGGTCAGAACTCGTTTAAAACAGGGGTCAATGAATATATTTCCTTCAAGAAGATCAATTTCTAATAGACACCCGATATATTAATTCACTATTTTTCAGTGGACATCTCTTCTTTTCTCTCCCAATTTTCAGCTGACAAAAATAGCGATTTTTATAAAGTTTAATAGTCTCTTAATAATGACACTATATAATAGAAAAGTATTTTTATCATAAGACCACGAACGAGATGACATCTTCTGTTTAGTTTTAAAAATAAAAGTGTAAAATAAATAACCGTGCTTTCATCTCTTAAATGAATTTTAAAATAAATATTTAAATTGGAATGACCACTTCAATCCAACCCGAAATAAATTTAGTAAAGGAACTGCTACAATTAAAAGAATCGCAAATTGTTTATATATAAAATAGAACCGTATCATGTGCTAATACGTAGCTAAATACTATATTGTACGGGTGTTAGGAAAATTTGGAGAAAGAGAACTTTCAAATGCTGAGGGCATTGCAAAAGAGATTTATTATACTAATATATTGGAATTCACTGGAGGCTCTTAGCTAAAAAATATAAAATAATAATCACTAATACAATTCAAAGATTCTGTACGTGTGTTGATATGTTTGAAAGAATAAAGGGGAATAAACAAGCAAAATGAATTGAAATAAATATAAACACATCTTGAAGAGATTTACCATAACAAAGGAGTCTGCCGAAAATAAGGGGAGATTAAATGTGATTGTATAACATATAAGGGGCCATGTATGTGGAATAAAATATGAGAAGAATAAAATCTGTCCAATGGTAACAAAAAATGGCTATTGGGGACTGATAGAAATGATTAATATAACAGCAGAAGATGTGTTATTCCAGTTTAATTTTAATAATAATGAAAATACACGAGAAGTACGAGCGATGCACAGAGATAAAAAAAATTCAGTGGGAGCGGGTTTTGGGACTGCAGCTGTAAGTCTGGATTGTATTTACACTGAAACCGTTTCAATTCCAGTTTAAGTTGCTTAATAATGTAAGGATGCACTAATGTCAATCAAGTTAGCGATATTTAAAGTTAAATCGAAAATATAACATAGATTTGCTATTTGCATATTATGTCTAATGTTAAGTGTGGGTTATTAAGTTAGGGTTCATTAAATTCTTTAGGTTTAATGTATGTGGTGTTGATCAAATTAGGATTTAATTTACATTGATGAAAATATGCAATGTACATTTTTGGTATTTATACTAAGAAATAATATAGGCTATATGCATATTAGGTACCTTATTCCTTCAAATGGTTTTAAAATTGGGACGATTTACTGGTCAATTACTTTGGTTAGTAAGTTTATTAGCCTTATATTAGTAAATTCTGTTCAGATGTGATGCTGATCGGAAACTTAAATTTTGTGCCTTGAAAACCGAATAAAGTTTGTTTTAAAAATGGAATAAGAAAGTGCAGCAAGGAAAGAGAGGATAGCTTCCCCAATGTCAGTTAATAAAGGAAATTGACTAATTTTGAATTCGGATATCGAGAAAGCGATCCATGTTTCGAAAAAAATGAAAGTGATACTTTTGCTTGTCTTTCCCCAAACTTGGATTATTCCGAATAAATTATACAAGTATCAACATTAAAATCTCCTTGTTTACTGAAACTATGTTTATAATAAATAGGCTCATTACACATTAAATTGAAAAACATCTGCTGTGAGTATTTTTTAATCGTTAGATCTGTTTTGTTTTGAAACTTAAAGAAAAGACAAGAAATCAACCTTTTCTCTTCCTTTTAATTAATATTTGATCACTTTCACATCTGTCTCGTAAGTTGTAAAAATTATGATGGTTTTGCGCTCACTCTTCAGTTTTGCATATTTTTGCCTTCATTTAGAGAACTTCCGAGAAAATATAAAATGGCTCCATTTTAATTTTTTTTTGCTTGGGACTATTTTTATTATTTATTTAATATTAAGTTTTACACAAGGGTTGAATTTTTTTTACGGTAAAAAGGTAGTTTATATGCCTTATCGAGATCGTAGCCAGGATTTACCAAGTTTACAGCATCTATCTATATAATCCCAGCAGGCGGCGTAGCCAAAGTTTAATTTAGGACGGCCGGTCCCTAAGACCCCCCCCCTCTGGGTACGGGCATGTGCCTTATACTTTTCTGTCAAGTTGTATGCAAAACCCTTAGTAATATTCAACTACGGGAAATTATATATATTTCCTCGTCCGATATATAATTTATATTCTTCAAGAATCATATAAACTTGTTGTTTTTATATGCCAAAAATCTCTTATTTTCTAATTTTTACCCATTTATTAAAATTTTATTGGCCCTTACAAGAAATTGGGCCCTCCGAGATAATATAGTTTATTTTAATATATCACAAGTGAATATCCCAATTACCAAGGCCTGATTATGATTGCAATTACTGGAGTTGGGGACCCAGGACTTCTAAAAATGCTGGGACCCATATTTTCATAGTATATAATTTAAAACATTGGGTATTTGAACTTTTTTTTTTACAAAATTTTAAACCAGTAGTATTTTTTAAATAAGAATAAAGCATATTGTTTATTAGAAAATTGATTTATAAATAAGAAATATTCCTTTAAAAGCCCTCTAAATAAAAACTTTCAAGAGTCTAAAGAAGACACTGTGAGAAATGGGTAATACAAACCATTACATACCCCATTAATGTCGTATAAGCTGTTCTGCTTGATGTGGGGCCCTTCACTTATCGGTAGGAAGGGGCCCCCAAAAAGGACTGCAAACGAGAGTTTGGCTAAAAAGTCTTTATCCCTACCCGTCGTAGAGCATTCATAAATACGATATGACACGCACGTGAAGCTCAAGGAATGTTAGAGTTTTGGGTATTTTCTATGCTTGGTTTTGGTATATACTTTGGTATGCTTGGTTTGGTATTTTCTATCTTGGTATTTTTTATACTTTGTATTTTCAAGAGGTGGAATCGATTCACCCGCGTGTACTTACTTTTCCACCATAGTATAAATAAACACAACGGATTATCGCAGTTTGAGATTTTAATACGTTGTGATATATAACTATTTCGATAGCAACGTGCTACCATCTTCAGAACCAAACAGTTTGGTTCTGAAGATGATAACACGTGGCTATCGAATAGCTACCGATGTATTAAAATTTGAGCTGAGATAATTTGTTGCGTTTTTATTTACTCTCTATAGAATTTCTTCGCAGTGTGTAGAATATTCTCAAATAATTTATCATTAACTGTTTCTACATCTTTTTCTTTTTCCCCCGTTCACTGAGATGCATGTACAGGGTGATCCAAATTAAACAGGAGGTGTTTAGACCTCTCTGTTGGGAAAACTACTTGGCCAATTTCACCCAAATTTCGTACACATGCTCTCCTGGGTATGCGGTTTTGATTTCTGAAAGAAAACATTGAGTTCATATTTCGGCCGCTAGGGAAGGAAATGGTGCTGCGGAGCAGGCAATTTATTAATATTAACAACGAAAAAGTGTTTTAACATGCAATAACCTTTATTGCAATCACATGAAATTAACTACAAATTACAGTATACCGTAGGATAGTAGGTATGACTAAAAAAAGATTTATGCAATAACTTTATTGCTATCATATGTGGAACCACACTATCATCACAGATACGGCTCGATATGTCCCCCGTCTCTTTGCTCTAGAAATTGCATTCGATGCACAACACATTCCACGGCAGAACGTAACTCATTCGCTTGGAGGTGGGATACATGTTGCGAAATTCTGTCTTTTAAGACTGCTAAGTTCGGAACATTGCCTTTACAAACGCAGCTCTTTAAATATCCCCACAGCCAAAAGTCACAAGGGTTAAGATCGGGTGACCGAGGCGGCCAAGATGTTGAAAATGACCTGCTAATCACTCTGTCATCCGAAAAGTTTTGCCGTAATAATGTTTGAACAGGCAACGCGATGTGCGGGGGTGCACCATCTTGCATGAAAATTGTAGTGTCAAGACAATTTCTCTGTTGAAGCAAAGGAATGACAAAGTTCCAGAGCATAAATGCATACCTAGAGCCAGTAACAGAACATGTCATTGGCCCCGAGGCCGTATTTTCTTCAAAGAAGTAAGGACCAATGACGAAAGATGAGGTGAAGCCACACCACACTGTCACTTTTGGAGCATGCAACGGAATTTGTTGATGAACGTGGGGATTTGTGTCAGACCAAATACGGCAGTTACGTGTGTTTACAGCGCCATTCAAGTGGAAATGGGCCTCATCACTCCACAGTATCTGCCAAGGCCATTCATCATCCACTGTCATCCGAGCAATGAACATCAAAGCAAATGTTTTCCGCACGTCATTATCACCAGAAAGCAATTGCTGAGTGTGGGCTATCTTATATGGATAAAACTTCAGGACATTTCTCATAACTCTCCACACTGTCGTATATGGCATGTCCAATTCCCGTGATATCGCACGTGCACTACTGCTACCATGTGCACTTGCTGCTCCCTGCTCCACTACTGCAGTTGCAACTTCTTCAATTTGCTGCACTCGAGTTGGTTTGCGGCCTCGTCCTGATTTAATGGCGAATGTTCCAGTCTCCTCAAAATACAAGACCATTTTTCGAAGATTTGTAATTGTGAGAGTGCGTCTGCGTAAACCTTTTACCTGCCGAAATGCTTTAAGTGCCGCAGAAGCATTGCTATTTCGTTGATAAAAGAGCTTAACAAGTAACGCGCGATCTGGTAAAGTAAGTTTCATGACGGAGTCCTCGTATGGTGGAAAAATGCTTCACGACTCCTTATATAGGCAGAGGATGTTGCGCATGTTAAGTAATATGTAAATTGTTTGCTCCGCAGCGCCATTTCCTCCTCTAGCGGCCGAAATATGAACTCAATTTTTTCTTTCAGAAATCGAAACCGCATACTCAGGGGAGCATGTGTATGAAATTTGGGTGAAATTGACAGAGTAGTTTTCTCTACAGAGAGGTCTAAACACCTCCTGTTTAATTTGGATCACCCGGTATATTTCATGTCGTAGCTGTCGTTGAGCGGTTTGCATTGTATAATTGACATAGTCCTCCCTATAATGCCGGAAATTAAAAGTAAAGTAAAAAGAACAACTAACATCAATACAAAATATTATTGCGTTTAGAACAATTCACTTTATATATAATATATATATTTATATTATATATAATATTTATATAATAGTATATAATATTTATATAATAGTATATAATATTTATATTATAATAATGTAACATTTATATAATATAAATATAATTATTGTGCTTGTCTATTTCAGTAAATTGAACTTATTTATTAACGCCAAGAAACTGAGCTTAGTAAATTAATGGCAAAATTTATGCGTTATCTTAGACATTCCCAAAGATCTGGCTAAACATTACAATACATCATACAATTTTTTGTACATATCCTATTTTTTTTCATACCGAGAAACACTTGAATGGCTTTAAGCATTGACAACGAATACTGACACGTTATCGATTTAATCAAAATTTAACCAATACTAAAATGCATTCTCACTGTCTAAAATTTTTAAATGAGTGAGCAAGGAAATGGTTTTGTGTAAAATAAAATGTCTTAACAAAAAAATAAAAAAAATTTTAAGTGCAAAGAAATGAGTTCAAGCGAAGTGCTCCATCGTGAGTTCATATACCTTGTCGGTTGTAACACTGAAACTGATGAGTTGCACTTCTATGACAGAAATAGATTACTTCATAAATGTCCCGTGTGAAATTCCAGCTTTTCCTGCTAACTCAAAAACGTTTTAATTTAAAAACTGACTATGCGTCCTTTTCTTTCCGCGAGTTTGGGCTAGAGAAGCTAAATCGCGTCATTGTCTTGTGTTAACAACAGCCAAGTGTAAAAGACCACGTATGTGGCATAACTGAAAAGGAAATAGACATGAACTTTGATGTATTTTCCGCTCAATAGAGATATCTTTTTCTGTATCTCCTCTTCTTTTCTACTTATTTCTTACCGACGACCTAGAATACGCAAAGTTTAACATCAGGTATAAACCGCGCGCGTAGGTGGACATTACATTTAGTCTCTTTTAGCGAACCAAATGCAAGTGCGTGTACGCCGTTTATTACGAATATGATTGTTTACGTTTTAAGTTTTCGGGCGGCTATCTTCCTTACCACAAAAATTAATAATGCATATGTGATCCTTATCCTGACAACAATTAAGCTCAAATGGTTCTTGTCAATAAATACGTTGTTAAGCAATCCGAATCAATGTGTACATCTCCACAGTCGTCCACATTTGACACTTAGGATCATCTCGTCAATTTCAAGCTTGCTCTTGAAAGGAAGGATCATTTCGACAGCTGACACACCTTTTTCTTAAAATAGGCGACCATCATGGTATAATTGTGTCACAGGATACAGCTTCTCTTGCACTATCTTGATCAAGTCTCTGATGGATTGGAAAGCTCACTTACAAACAAAAAACCAACCTTACATGGTTCTTGAAATTGACTGGTAACGTTCCCATGCTACTTTCTGTACTAATTAGAACCCCATCCTCCCCTTTTAACATATTATAACCCATTTCCAGGCGATTATCATAACATCATCTGCCCATATTTAGCGCAACAATTGAGCTTTTGAATTTGTGCCATGTTATGCTACAAAAGCGATGTTTCGCTATCAATACTTCAAAATTCTTTTAAATAGCATGTTTGTTTGTTTGTTTTCCATCTTTTTTAGATTGTTCAATGCGATTTAGATAGTACATGAGCTCGATCCTAGGACTGCTACCTTTGCTTTTTTTTTTCTTTTTAAATTTAGTTTTCTCTGGCGTTGTTATGATATAAATGTAAAACAGAACACGTAATAGCTAAAAAACGGTTGTGGATTTATCAATTATTACGTAAAACAGTTTCGTCACTAAATATGGTAGTAAATTCGATTCTGAAAGTGGGAGCGTGTTCCTTTTTTTCTTTTTTTTTTCTTTTTGTAAAACAATTTAGTTTTGTTCTAGTAAATGATGTTTGATAATTGAAAAGCAGCTGTGAAAGTGTCAAGAAAAGTCGAGTTTTTTTATTACATGTAGTCTTAAATTCCAACACCGCACCAAAGGAGGTAATTTCCACCTTGTTGCAGAGATAATTTAATCGCTTCTTTGGGTATTGACCGCTTTAAGTGTGGTGGCGGGGTATCACTAACCTTTGAATTACATATAGCTAATGAAACCATTCGCTGAACGAGAAGAATAGAAAGCAAAACGAGTAATAAAAGTGAAATAGATGAGAAATTCTCAATTATCGACGAAATTCGAGTGTCTTCGTCAAATATAATTCCGAATTCGATTCCGGAAGTGGGAATGTGTTAAAATTTTTTTCGTTAAATAATTTAGCTTTGCCCTGCTTAAGAAAACCATATGCCAAAAAAAAGGTAGCTGCACATGTAATAACTGAAAAATAGACGAGGGATTAATATTGTAGTTTTTGTTAATTGTTTATTACCTCCAGCTTAGAAAAATTTCTATTTTTCCAGCTGCCATTGGTTACGAGTAGAGAGCCAACGCGGGGCCTCAGGCTCACTTTGACGGGCCCCATGACCTCTGTCCTGGGCCAGGCCCCCCCACAGCATAGATCATTGCCAGCGCGGGCTTCATCCGGGCCCCTGAGCTGCAGCCCCTGCTACTCCCCCCTCTCATCTGCTCTGTTGACGAGTATAATGAAAAATATTCCCAAAGCAATTGTAACATTTGGAAGCATTTCAGCAAGATCATTTGAAAATATATGCATTATAAAATATTTAGCGTTATAAAATATTTAGCATTATAAAATATTGGGCTTAATCTAATTAAAAATAAATTCGATTTTATCGCATAAATTCACGCAGATTCCCTTTGTTCACCTCATATGCTATGTCAAATTACTATGCAGTAAATAATTCTGTAGGACTTTATTGTTAATGTTATAGGATTATCTAAATTGCGATTAATTTGTATCCGACTGAAGTGTGGCATCAATTATTTGATAATTATACTAATGGTGTTTAAGAAAAACACATCGCAAAGTTGGCTGTCATATATTTTTTAATTGACTGAAAAAAAAAATAACGTTTTACCTGGGATTTTTCCCGCCCCTGAATTTTGGTGCCGAGATTCTTGGCATCTCGCTTCGCATGGCCCTACACACCATGAGGTGTTAGAATCAATGGTATGTCGCATCTGAGGAGATAGCGACACAATGCCTGTTTATTTCCTAAGTATTCGTCATTTACCATTCGTGACGTAACCTGAATGGTCACACGGTTATTACACTGGAAATAGTTTTTAAAATATAACATCCTGCTATAATACAGAATATGAATAAAAACAAGTATTATTAATAACAACAATGTAGAATATTTTATTTTTGAAAAAAATCGTGTATCTGAAAAGCCAAGAATGCGTAGTTGTATAAGACAAATATAATCATTTACTAAAAACAACTATCTCAATCATAGATTCATTTAAATATCATGTAAAGATATGGATCTTGATGCGTATATATTCAGAAGAACTTATATGTAGCATATATACGGCATAGAGGAATGAGAACACGTGGACATGTGCGTTTGTTCTGAGGTAGAGGTTTTATTTCTTCTAATTTCAAAAACGATCTGATCATTTTCAACTTTAGCTTCCTGTATCATTCCTTAACAAGCTTTAATGCAGTTTTATAGACTTACTAAAATATAAAAAAAAATAATAATTTGGATGTAAGAACTATGGCAGCGGATCAAAGTTTTGTAATGTTCATTTCTGATTTTTGTAGAAAAAATTATGAAATCATGTAAACATTTCATTAATTAGACATTAATAATTGGACTTTATTTTTGTGAACTAAGATTTCCGCAGACTTACCTCCTTGCATTTTATTAACCAGAGTTAGTATCGCAGCTCAATTCTCTCCAATGGCGCTATTTTATTTAACTTTTATTGACTTTCAGCTTTTTATAGAACAGAGGTTCTTCAACTGAGGTCCGCGGACACCCAGAGGTCCGCAGGACCATATAAGGGTGTCGCGAGATCCTCCCAGTGCCCCACAAAAGTTCGGAAAAGTACTAAGAAAAGAGCATTTACTCTTTAATGCTAAGAATAAATTATGAGGGAACGAAAAATTCCTTCCCCAAATGGTGAAAATTAGTGATGAAACACTAGAAATAAATATGTATGATGCAAATTCCGGGCTTTAAACTTTGAGTTAATTCTTGGGGGTCTGCGAGAGTGAGTGAACTCTGAAGGGGGTCCGCGGTCTAGGAAAGTTAAAGAACCACTGCAATAGAACTATTTATATAGTTTCTACTTTCCATAAAACTACTTATTTACTGTCTGATTTATAGAGCTGGGTTACATAACCGTGCAGAGTAAGGGTTGTTTTATTTATTTATTTATTTATTTATTTATTTTTTTAACTGTCGTCTTTTGTATTTTAAAAAATCGTTAAAAGAATTGTGATTCTTTCTTACGGGTTTTAATATTCTTAGTTTCGGTATTTTGGCACCGTTTGTTGTCTTTTTTGAAGAATCCTTCCATTAGAATTCTTATTGAAGATCATTATACTCTTTGATTTTACAATCTCTTCCATTATTTTAATCTTTTCGCCACATTTGATGCGGCCCTGCGGTGGCGCAGTGTGGTAACGCGTTCTCCTATTGCGCGGCTAATCCGGGTTCGACTCCCAGCAGTGCAAAAAGAACGCTTACTCAGAGATCTCATAAAGATCGCACTGCTCACTGTAGTCCGGGGTTTGGTTCCCTAGGCCTTAAGAGGTTCGGATTCCTCGGAAAACAGTAGGTCCCGGCGCAGCATGACCACTGTAGTCTTTGAGCCGTAAAACCAAAAAGAAAGCGAAACCACGTTTGACGCAGACTGTCACTTGCTATCCTTGCGTCATAATAATGATTAACTAAATAAATAAGCCAACTAACCATTATTTTATTTTTTTTTACTTTTAAACCAGTTTCTGTTAATTAATTTACCTGTATACGGTGCCTCAATGTAACTAGTGACTAAAATAATCATCCTAGTGACTAAATATAGGAGCTTGCGCCTTAATGCCTAAACATAGAATCTTGTTCGTCAGTCTCTAGTGACTTGACATAAGATCTTGCGCCTCGGCGCCTAGTGACTACACATAGGATTTTGTGCCCAAAGGGTTACAGACTACCATTTCTTTAGATGCGTGCACTCTTTTTTACGTGTATAAATATTTGTCTTCTTTTTGCATTAATTCTATTTATACTTTTTATGGAATTTTGCGCTCGTATTGTCCCATTACATATACTTATTAGATGTTTAGCCTTTTAATTATGACACGTTTTAAATTTTCCTGTCCCGAGACTGCCTAAATGTCGTTAGACAGGACAGGTGACTTATCGTAACTTCTGACCGACATTTATACATTACCAAGATTAGAATCGAAGGCGCCACTGGCAAAAAATGACTGACTTTTATCAGATAGGTCACCGAAATTGACCACGTCGTTGCCCTAGTAATTATTAGATACGCTAGCGTTTTATGGCCGTCGGATTTCCAATTGATTTTCAATATTAATAAACTCCGTTTTCCGATCAATTTCATTTATTGTGCAGACCTATCCTATTTTTTTAGTAAGACATTTCTATGTCTATTTTCCCGTTACGATGCTCTTTTAATAGGAACCTCTCCTCTGCCCCTTTACAGTTGTATTCTTTACCATCAAAGCGTTAATTGAAAGAAATAGACGCAAAATTGACGCATATTACAATTGCGCCAGTTTTATGTCTATTTTGTTTAATTAGCTTTTGAACAGTGGACTGCTGTTTATGTTATTTCATTGTCAATTGCACATCGCATGCTTAAGCGCAAAATGTTAATTATATTCGATGGAAAATTCAAATATTATTTTGGATGTAATTTAACTTTCCCGCACATATTACTTTCATATTTTATTTTTCATAATCATCAGAATCTATGTTTCAATCTTTTAAGTTGCTGTTGTCACTTTCATCGCGCTGTTATTTGTCTCTTTCGATAGTGCCTTCTTATTGCTATAATTTTGTTAATGACATCTAAATTTATTCATTGCATAAACATGGCCTCCGAAGCAACATATCATTAGCCAATGACGTCGACACTACGCATGCGTTTTATCTACGTCACACTATAAAGGTAGTTATATATAATAAGGTTCTCTATAATTTTGCTATTGATTTACGGATTAGCTCAAGCGCAGTGAAATTGATGAGTTGTATCGAATAAAATACATTAAGAGATTCGTTTTAAGGACTACGAAGAAATTGAATTGACGTTTGTAAAAAGTATTAACCAACGTTATCAAATCCTTTGTTAATGCGGGTCCTTCTTAACCAAAGCTTTACCCGCGGGCCGTACTTACATTATTTTCTTACCCGCTTTTACTTCTTTCTATTCTTTTTTTATATATGTATGAAAAATGTTTATTTAAAATAACGAAACTAATATATTATAAACTTAAATCTATTAGATTACAGTCAATGGATGTTTAATGAAAATAATTATAAATTCGTTAAAAGCATAATAATCAAAAAAATAAATTAATTAAAAACGGAATTTGATGGAGATGATTTGTATATAAATCATTATTTTAATTTATATTAGAATTCAATGTTTATTCTCACTCGAGAGCTTAAACTACGGGATCGCTAAACTATGCCAAAATAATAATGCTTTGATAAATCATTATTATTTTGAATAAATAAGTATCAAATAAAACAGTAAAGTAAAACATGGTTTATTATAATTAAATTAATTTTCTTAAGAGAAACAATATCTCAGCAATTCCTTCGATGTCAATAGGATTAAATAGAAGTTTGAGGGCCGCGAATAGAGGCTTGCCGATGACGGGCCTTACATTATCACATTAAATCGCTAAAGGATTGAACTGCATTCCACGGGAGTAGCTTTTAATGAGTTTTAATAACACAAAACATGTCTATTGTTTCATTACATAGAAATTGACGAAATGTCCATTTCTCTTCTACGGTATTGGATTTCTCGTCCTCGATGGTCTACAACTTACAAAGTTTTCAGTGTTGAGCGTATGCTGTTAATTTAAAGCCCATCTTTAAACTAATGAACCCCTTAAAAGGGGAATTTAATGGAAAAGGCCGCTCTTATGATATCCCCGTTCATTAAGTTCCTATGACCAGAGGAAACCTTGTTGAGCCTTATCTGATCAACAACTCACGAAACCTCCTTAGCCAAGACTATAGTTTAACATTGTTGAACAATATCAAGCCTTGCACTTACGTCAAAATTTGGTTATAGACAGTGAGGTAGTAGTATTCATGATTTTGGAAAATAAATATTTTTTAAATGAAATTGAATAGTATGAATATATAACGAGTTGAGTAATAATATGTTATACCTCATTTCATTCTTAGTTTATTAAACAAAGCTACATTTTAATGCTAGTAAACACATTCTAATACGCCATGTATTTACCCTGAAATATCTAAACATTAATAGAGATGTCACGGATATTTCATTGAAATAGTTTGTTTTCGTGAGAAGACAATGGTTTTATTAAATTGTAATGGATTTTCATTTTTGTCAGCCATTTAGTATGCAACATAAAAAGTTTGAAATAAACAAGTTATATTACTTTTCCATGATATGGTAGTCTTGTGAATGGACTATGGCTAATACTGGTATTTAAACAAATCGAACACTACGCAGATTAAATTAAACAATAATATAAATCAACGTTTATTGGCGTAGTGATACCAGCGCCGATGTTATGGCGTGATTAGATGGTGAAACGTTCGAAAGAAAATAAATATTTCTGCGTTCGGTGGGACCTGAACCCACGACCTTCCACTTGCCGGGCGGAGGCTCTACCCACTGAGCTACGAAGGACAATATATAATCTCTTTACGAACGTATATAAAGACTATTTGTATCAGTGGGTAGAGCCTCCGCCCGGCAAGTGGAAGGTCGTGGGTTCAGGTCCCACCGAAGGCAGAAATGTTTATTTTCTTTCGAACGTTTCACCATCTAATCACGCCATACCATCGGCGTTGGTATCACTACGCCAATAAACGTTGATTGTTTGACATTGTTTAATTTAGTACTGGTATGTTAGCTTTTACGAAAAATCTATTTCGTTGCGAGAAAGAGGTTGTGAATATTTTTAATTTAATTTGAAAATATATGTCGTTTGCGGTTACTAAGTATTGCATTTTGGTTAAACTTCATTTATATTATAATAAATCAGTTGTCTCGCACTCTTTTACCGTATTTGTACATGTGAAACGTGATAAAAGAGTGTGAAACAACCGATTTATTATAATATAAGTAAAATTTAACCAAAATGTTATGTTTAGTCAGTAACTCGAACAGCAAATGACATGTAACAGATCAAAGCATTGTGCAAAACTACCAATTTATAAATAATTTCAGAAGGAAACTGACTTGTCCTTACAAAGGATTTAATAAGTATTTTAACATCAGTTTCTTGTGTCTTTCGTTTAACTCGAACCGTGTTATATTGATGTATCTAACACATCAATTTGTTTAAATATGCTTTTAGAATTAAGAAGTAAAATTTATGGTCGTTGGTGATTTCCTGAAATTTATTATTTTAATTTTTTGAAAGTGACGCCTTTAATCAAAGATGATATTTACAATGAAAATTGACATCAGTAATCAATTTTAATGTCTGTGATTAAAAATTTCATCCCGCAATGCAATTTACATAAACTATTAGATTGGCCTTGTTAATTGCTTTATAATAAATTAATTCATGGTGTTAAATAAATCCCGTCGATAACAGTCATTATACAAAATTATTAAAATAAATTATCATAAAACATTTTCGGCCAACGTTACCCGATTATCATAATTATTCTCTGCTTTTCAAGACAGCGATGTGCATTGCATCATTTAGGACAGTTTTACTCAAGGTACGACCCCATTCTTTTTCAGTTCCTTATTTCTGTTTATGCATCTCCGCTTCCCCTCTCATAACCCTCTTCGATATTTTGTAGTTTTTCTATGTTGAGCAGGTTTTCGGGATGTGTAGGTTTTTCTTTTTTCCTTTTCTGTCTCTTTCATTTCTGCTTCTAAAGTATAAACCCCGCAATCCAAGTCTTGGGTTAACGCCTAAAGCCAGTTCTATTTTTCCAGTCTGCTTTCTCAGTGACATATAATGACTGGTTACAGTTCTCCATCACAATTTTTTGTTTCTTCACTGCGTTTCTTTTGGCATTTTTCTCTGCGTTCTCTCTGGACTGCCCCACGACCCCCTTTTCCCCCCTCTTTTTCTCCCTATTTCCTCGCTCACCATTCGTACTGCCTAATTTCGACGGCTAGATACTCCTACTCTTTTGAAGTTCTGCGGCGAACTGGGATTGTCCGCCAGAAGCACGGAACCTTGGGAAAAGATTTCAACCAACCCCTTTCATTTCATCTGATGAAAGAAGGAAAACGTCCAAAATGATATTTTAGACTAAAGCTCAGACCTGTACTCAGACCTGCTTTCCACACAGTCTGGGTAAATACAGCCTTGTATAGGCTGGCATACATTATGATTATAGTGTAGCATTTCCACGGAGAGACCGAATTTGGAAGTCGTCGATTTCACAATCACTTTCCTAGCATTTACTCACCTCGTGTTTCCGGAAGTTTAGTGAAATGGTGCAAAAAAAAAAGAAAAAAAAAAGGAAGAATTTACATGAAACGTGTGTGCGTATGTTGTTTATTATTTAATTTGTTCCTTTAAGCAGTGGCTTGATCACCACATGAAAATAATAAAATTGTTTAAATTCTCTTTCACGAAGTTTTGCTCCTTCTGTCGTCTGGGTTTTAATAAGAAACTGACAGTACACACACATACATGCACTTACATGCAAGACAATAACCGATTCAATAATATAGAGTTTGAGTATGTTAATGTATATAGTTATTGGCAACAGTTTCTTTCTGCTTTACCAATCACAAAATCTCTTGTACCTTTGAAAGTGACAACGGGGAACAAAGAATTTTTTTATTATCCTGAAGTAGTTACCCCTGGACCACGAAACCTCCTATCGAAATTTCAAAGGGATTTGGAACACTCAACAATTCGTACAATTTCTGAAATATAATAACATGTACTTTCTTTTTAGAAGAGTATTTTTCCTTTTCTAGTTCTGACTGATGGCGCCCCTGCTTATTCACTTCTTCGCAGGAAATACATTCAATGGAAGGCATGATATCATGATATACTGCTCTGACAATGCCCTCATAATGATAACAATCATGATTTGCAATGTTTAGTTGACAGTTATATAATAAACATGATTATAATAAAAAGACGATACTAGTTTGAAGCTCTTTGAGTAAATTTTATAAGGTCTATGAAATTTGTCAAAGTACGACGATGTGCAGACAGCCTGATCATACCATCAACACCCCCCTGCATACGCCAGTGGTCAACTGGTGTTGAGAAATCCAATTATTCGAATTGATTGATCGATGTAATTTAATGGCGCAGGGACAGCGTAGTTCACGCTGGGTCAAACGAAGTCTGCTACTTGATTATTAAATGCACCTACTTAATGGTTTTTTTTATGAGGTTTGTTTATATTTTACGGTGCAAGGACAATTAAGGTAATGCTGCGCCGGGACTTAAAGCTTTTCCAGGAATACGAACATCTGTAGTCTAGGGATTCAAGTCTGGAATGACGGTAGGTAGAAAAAACATAAGACCAATAGATAGACGAGCCACCGTGTGGTGCTTTTTCTACGAGTCACACAGGCCTTTGGACCCACGGTCTTTTTTTCAGAGGTGCCTATTAATAGAGGTATCATTGTATTTTTTCATTTACCGAAGATACCAAGAGCTATAAAAAGCAAAAATGTATGAACAGTGGCGTAGTCTAGGGGGTGCCACCGGGGCAGAAGCCTCGGGCGCAAAATCCTTACGGGAGCAAAATTTCATTATTAGATTGGTGGAAGGAAGTACTTCCCGGGTTTTAGAGGGCGCAATACTTAAGTTGCCCTGGGAGCTCAACCCACTCTACGCCGATGTGTGTGAAACTATTATGAAGAAGGAAATGTTTGCCCTTTAAAAAACAGCAAAAATTATAATATCTGCAATAATCCCCACAAAAAAAAAGGCATTCGACACATAGGAACACGAGCGCCGTTAGCGGGGGGACAGGGGGAACCTATCTCCCCAATGTTGGTATTAGGATTCTATGTTCCCCTCCAATTTGAAACAAAATGCCTTCTACTGGTATATCGTCCCCCCCACCCCATCCCAGTATTTTTATGCTGTCGGCGCCCATGCATAGGAATATTAAAAAGTAGAAAAGGTTAAATAAGCAGACAAGAATAAAATGTTAAAAAAAAAAAAAAATCAAGAATACAAGACTGAGAGAAAATTGAAGGGATTGAAAGGGGATAGGGGCCGTACTTTAAAAAATAGCGGACATATAAAATCAGTCGAAAATAATAGAAACATTTTTTTTGATGAATGCGGTGTGCATGTATAGTTATGTTTTCAATTATGGTCTGGCCCCCGAAATCTTTTTCAAAATACGTACACATAATTCAAAAATATATGAAGTGCGCAAACATGGAAAAAGGAGAAATGGCAAATTGCTTCAAAAAAATTTTTATTGAAATATCTGAAAAAATAATAGATAGAGAAAGATATATTGAGAATGTCTTTAAAAAAGAATGCAAGTCAAAATCATGATAAAACTATGTATGTTGAGCAAATAATGTATTTTGAATTATTAAATGAAATAAGGAAACTTAATAGTAAAAAAAGAGCAGGTGAGATTCACCCAAAAATTGTGAAGGAAAGTGCGGAATTGTTGGTTGTGCCCTTATTGATTGTATTTAATAATATTATAGATAAGGAAGAAATTCCTGATGAAATGAAGATATCTAAAATTATACCTATTTATAAAAAGGGTAAAATAGACTGTAAAGAAAATTATAGACCAATAGCAGTGACATCAGTTTTTGCGAATTTATTTGAAAAACTACTTTACAATAGAATAATAAAATTTAATGGATACATATCAACATGGTTTTAGAAAAGGAAAATCAACAGAAGCAGCATTACTTAGAACAATAAATAAAATACAGGAAGTAAAGCAATCGAATATAGGGAATATAGGATAGGGATATTCCATGATTTGAATAAGGTGTTCGGTGTATTAAATAGAAAAATATTAATAACAAAATTAAATACAGGGTTTGTCCCAGAAGTTCCCGGAATGATTTTTTGTAGTTGGCAACGCTGGCTGACGGGGCGGAGAAGTTGGTGGGGGATCTGAGCTTGGAAACGAGACCGGTATCAGTCGCCTGCGGGCAGTTGTTGAGGCAGGGTCACGCTCCGCGCAGAGGTATCTACTGCACCCTCGTCGATCAAAAAATGGACCAGTTTTTGGAGCAGCGTTATGCAATCAAATTTTGTGTGAAACTGGGTAAAAACGGGGCGGAGACACTCGAAATGCTTCGGAAAGCCTACGGTGACGGGGCGATGAAAAAAAGCCAAACTTTCATGTGGCACAAGCGGTTCCGGGAAGGTCGGGAGTCCGTCAACGACGACGACCGCTCTGGACGCCCGTCGACATCACAAACGGACGACTCGGTGCAAAAAGTGCGTCAAGTTTTGGACAATGACCGACGATTAAGTGTTCGGGTGATTGCAGAGGAGTGTGGAATACCCAAAACAATCGTTCATCGCATTTTAACGGAGGATCTTCAAATGAGGAAAGTCTGCTCGAAAATGGTGCCAAAAGTCCTGACGAGTGAGATGAAGGAGCAGCGTTTGTTGAAGTGCCAGGAATTGCATGAACGCTACGAAACGGACCCAGAATTTTTGGACAGAGTGATCACAGGGGACGAGACGTGGATTTTTCAGTACGATCCCGAATCAAAGCGCCAGAGCAGCGAGTGGCACACCAAGGAGTCTCCTCGCCCGAAAAAAGCAAGGATGAGCAAATCGCGAATCAAGGCAATGCTCATTGTGTTTTTTGACAGAAAAGGTGTAGTTCACAGTGAATTCGTGCCACAAGGACAAACAGTCAACAAGGAGTTTTACTGTGAAGTGCTCAAACGGTTGCGCAACAGGGTTCGACGCGTCCGAAACGAAATTCGCGACAATTGGATCTTGCACCATGACAACGCGTCAACCCACACCGCGCTCATTGTCTCCGAGTTGCTGGCCAAAATGGGTGTGGCAACGCTGCCCCAGCCGCCGTACAGCCCCGATCTGGCACCAGCGGATTTCTTTTTGTTCCCAAGGATCAAAAGAACCCTGAAAGGAACTCGGCATGGGACGCTGGAGGCGGTAAAAGCAGCCGCGACGACCTCACTGAAGGAGATTCCCGTTGACGACTTCCAGGGCGCCTTCAATGATTGGGTGAAGCGTTGGCAACGGTGCATCGAAGCAGGGGGAGAATACTTTGAAAAGTTCTGAAAAGATTGTAAACTGATATTGAATAAATGATTTTAAAAAAATCATTTCGGGAACTTTTGGGACAAACCCTGTAATTGTGGACTAAGAGGCAAAATTAATAAATTATTATACAGTTATTTAAATAATAGAAAACAAATAGTGTATGTTGGAGGCAAAACATCAAAAATGATGAGTAGCAATAACTATGGAGGCTGCAGGGGTCCAATTTGGGACCACTGTTGTACTCCATATATGTAAACGATATATTTAACGTTTCAGATATGGGTCATATAACATTGTTTGCAGATGATACAAGTGTCATAGTTACTGGTCAAGACCTAAAAATTAATGGAAATATGCATCAGTGAAATAAAAAATATGAAAAATGGTTTTATGTAAATCAAATGAAATTAAATGTAGATATATCTAAAGTAATGATTTTCTGAAGTAGAAGCAAAAATCAATATTGATATATATATCAACAAACAGATAAATTGGAATGCTCAAGTAAATTCTGTGACAAAAAAAGCAAGTAAAGGCATAGGCATACTAAGAAGAATAGGTAATATATTGACAGATAAAATTAATATTGACCTTTATTACCCCATGATATAGAATCATCTTATGTATTGCAACTGTATATGGCGAGATGTTGGCATAGTTAATGGAAATATATTGAAAAATATACAGAAGAAAGCAATGAAACTAATTAACAAGAATAATAGAATGAACTGGAAAAATATATTAATTAAATACAATATCATACCATTTGAATTAATACATGAATACTGTATTTTGATTAAAATGTTTGAAAGAATTAAGGAAAACAAGCACATGGAGTTAATAAAAATTAAATATAATGAAAGAGAAAGAAATATTTGCCAAAAATATAATGACTTAATCTTATCGAAAATAAGAACTGAAACAGGGAGAAGTAACATTAATTTCAAGGGTCCTAACCTCTGGAATAAATTACCTGAGGATATAAAAAAATTAAACGGAATTAAAAAATTTAAAAATAAATTAAGAGAGTACTTGATCTCAACATTGGTCTCGTAACAAATTAAATTTATAATGTACTAACGACCTGGTGGATTGTGGTGAACTAATATAAAATAGATTAATTTTTGTATATAACTTGGTGCTATTAACATGATTATCTTTGATTAATTTATTCGAGGTCCTAGGTTTATTACATCCAAGAAGATATTTTCCTCGGAACTTTCCTTGTATGGTCAAATTGCTTCCACATATTGAAAGAAGAAATAATATAATGCATATTATTTGTACTGTATAAGTGAAAAATAAATAAAACTTATTATTATTGTTATTATGTGTTGTAAAAGCATATAAAATAATATAACACAAAATATTGAAACCCATAACTCATACGATGCTGTTAAAAACACACTTATAACTAATATTGTGGGGAAACAGACAATAACACAGTGAAAAAACATGAAACTGATCTTTTTCCTTTTATTCAAAATATTGTCAGTTACAGATCACGCTATGTTTGATATTATAATCTAAAATTGTTGACTTTGCTTGCAGATTGTAAATAACTGGCAGAAAATAAAAAAATATAATTTTATTCATGACATCATATTCATTATGGTTATGGTCCTATCATGGTGTTAATTCATGGGAAGGTAATATTAATCGTAATAAAATTAAATTTATTCTAATTCCCTATCTTCAATTAATTTTTAAACGATTCATAGCGATTCTTGGTTGGTGTAACACACCAAGACTTGCCTCGTGATATATGTTGTCATATTGCGAACCTGAATGCTAAGATTCAGCGGAATAATAAGGAAATAGCGTTTGTTAAAACTAATGCCAGCTATACATCACTTCCGTAATTGCTGTTTTGGAACCTTTAATGAGCGAATCGCAAATGAGGTGAATTAATTATTTTCTAGTTAATTGTTTGTTAATTGTGTGTATTTTGCGGTTAATTTCAACGCTCGTTTATTAGACTATTCGTTTAACGATAACAAATGACAAAAAAATGTCGACGACGGTGGGTTTTAGAGGCCTTAAACATAGTTTTTATTATTACGTGATTTTTTAAGACACTGCAGAAAATTTAGGGATATTCGACAGAAAAAATCCCTACTTAAAGATCGCTTAAAACAAGGTTCTTACACCTCCCCCCCCCCGAGCCGGGCCTTTCTTCCGAAATAGCCTATCAGATATCTTTAAATCCTTTGGGACTGAAATGAACCAATTGCAAGCTGCCGATTCTTTACGTAATTTTATTCGACCAATCCCGCATTAGATACAATTAAATATTCAACTACACGTAAAAACGATCCCCTTTAATTTCAGATCCCCGTAAAATTTAGAAAAAGGACTGTTATTTTCCCCTACAGTTCTAATCTTTCGATGTAGAAATTATCTAAACTTCAATATTAAATAATTTTGTATTAAATTTCAGTAGTTTTTTGGACTGCTGTTGTACTTCCGCTATTGTTAATTCAGTGCGAATAGTGATGGCATGTTTCTGCTACTTGCCAACTGCAGATATTTTTCCCATTATTGCTCTTCAGGGAATGGAAAAAAAAACACGTCGTTTAACAGAATATCGTCGCTAATCGGAATGTGTTTAATTCTATGAGGCGTTTGTCGGAACCGCGGGATACCGACGTTATGCAGAAGTAGGTGTTAACCGGAATAACGTTATTGAAGGATTTTACCGTATTACAAAATCTATATCGTAACTCGCAAACTTTTGACTCTTTTCACTTGTAACTTCAACTCTTTGATTCATAGAGTCAAAGAGTTGAAGTTTTTTTTATAAAATTAAAAATGGTTGCATTCGGATGTTTTGTGTGTTTTTAAGTCGACGTATGTTTGTGAGCAAATATTTTTGACCGCGAACTTGATTTAAACCTGGTCAAGAAACTGTCTGAACAATGAAAATCTCCCTATATGTTTAAAGCTCAAAATTGCATATTGCTCTCACATCTAATGCTCTGAGTGTTTCATTCAACAAGCTCAGAAAATCCACACCAATTCGTAAATAATTGGATGTTTATTTTAGTTTTTTCCAATAGCTACTAGTAATTAATATTTCAAAACTTGTATTCTTTTTAGGGAAACAAATTTTCGCTCTATTCTTTTGTTTAAAAAAATCCCTCCTCCCTGCTTGAACTGAGATGCGATTTTTCGGTATATTTTTAATACTATATATCAACTATGGATGGAAGTAATACCATACGCGTTACTAATGAAACAGATACAAAATTTTTTATATCGATCACGTGTTCCTAAGTGATCTATTGCAACATAGTATACGAGTATTCGTATAATGAATCATTTATATTAATAAACACTAATTATTTTTATCGCACATCCTGTGTGGATGATTATTATTTAATTTTGATTTGTCGAAATTTATCTTGTACGGTCACTTAGCGAAGGTTACAAAAAACCTTGCGCCTCGCCCCCAGTGTTGCCAGATCTGAAGATTAAAAAGTAGCAAACTGTGCTCCAAAAGTAGCAGATTTGAACTATTTGTAGCCCAAACGTCTACAAACTAGTCGTAGTAACTGCAATAGCAACCTAGAAAAGGAATGGGGCTCCAGTCCCCTCCGATACAGCCCTGGCATGTGACATTTCAAGTGCCCTCACGTACGCTCTCTGAATACGGAATATCGTAATCGTATCTCCAATAGCAGCCTAGGAAAAGGATGGGGATTCGGGTCGCGCCCTGGGATACGCCCCTGACATGTTTGGAAATCCTTTTAACTCTAGGATTTGGCATTTTTATAACAGCCACAACGCGTTGTAGTCTCTTTTTTTCATTCATTGAGTGTTCCTCATGTTGAGCCTAACAGATATACTTATATAAGCAGATCAACATAATCGCTTGTATGCTACTTGTATTACTGAACAAAAAATATAGCGAAAATGGAACGGAACGCAAGTTAAACTAAAATCATTAGTTTAACTGTGGAAAGTACTGCCAAGTTAACTATTTTCCACAGTATCCCGAAGTGTACAATCTACACTTAAACAAGCACGCACCATTATAATCAAGAGCGGATACAGATTTTCCTTTTGGAGGGGATCACGGACAGAATTTGCCATGGTCTTGGAATAACACCCTTCATTTTTCATAAAAGTTGGAATTTTTTACAGTAAAACAATATATTTTCGGGGTGAGTCATGACCCCTGTGACCTCCTCCCCCTGTATCCGCTCTTGATTATAATTACGTACTGTAACACAGGAAAATAGAAAAATTGACCTCACTAATGTGGATCTACGGTTTGCACCTTTGAGCATATATAGCGTATATATGCTCGAAGGTTTGCACAGAACTTCAATGTTAAACGAGTTTCGGAGTCACATGACGTCCACTCTAGTACATGTAAGATCACTGTGATTGAAAGTACCAAAACAAGAATTGAACCACAGAGATCTTTTATGAATTGAACGAGTATCGAACATGTTATGTTTTAATAAAACTATCGTTCACTGCGAATAGAAATATTCAACAAACAAAATTTTTATTGTATTATGTAATACTAATAATATTTTGTGATTTTATATATGAAAATAAAAAAGTAGCATATTTTTCAGATTTATAGCCTGAAGGTAATTAAAAGTAGCCCAAAAAGTAGCGTGTCGCCCAATTCGAAATGTTTGTAGCGAGGGCACTTAAAACATCGCCCAATTCTCTACTTGTAGCCCAATCTGGCACAACTGCCCGCCCCTATGCGACTAGCGACTGAGTCCAAAGCCCCTTTTTACGCCCCCAGACAGGGAACAGTCAACAATTTCAGCACTAAATTCAAGCCTTTCGAGAAAAGTTCCCGTAAAATGATGCCCAGAGCATATATCCTTTCCCGTTCTCGTTACAATAGCCTTTCTTCCTTTACTTCCGCTCGGAAACGAACCCCACGTGATTTTTAACTACTAACGAGGTTTGACACATTCGAGGGAGTTTATTCACTTACTGTTTATGTACAAAATTCCAACGATTAGAAAGTGCATTGATTATATTGTTTATCGATCTTGATTGAGCATTGGACCTGGTTAAACTTATAACACCTGGGAGATGCTTTCTCTACTTCTTCGCAAATTTACGCATGTGCACGGCTTGTCCCATTGACACTTATGAAATGGGGAGTAATGACAGAAAATCAATTGGCAATACATTTAGGGTTAAGTTAACTTTCTAGGGTGGGCAAGTGAGCCCTTTGCTCTCCTTTGTGAACGCCATCACGGCAGCACTATATAATTTGGGGTGTACCACAGACCTATATGGGAGGTTTGAAGATAGGATCCTCTTCATTGTACCTTTTGTGTTATTGTACCTTCTTACAGATAAACAGCCGTCGATACCCCAGGGGGCAATCTCCTGGCCACTGATAGCCTGCCTTTTGCCCCGGGGCAACCACCTTGGTCACACCTACACGGTTGATGCCCACCGACCTGAATTCTCCCCGAAACCTCCTACCATACCTCTGGGTGAAACAACTTTCCGGACTCGTAAATTTGCCTTAAATCTCCGACGTGTCATACATTTCTGTTGAAGAAATGCACGTTGACATTTGCATTTAATTAAGATTCCAGTAATTGGTTTCTCAGAAACTTGAAGTTAATAAAGCAAACGTCTTCTGCACAAGTTGACAACTCCATTGGGAATGCTTCTTGATGGCGCCTTGAAGAGAAAAGAGATTTTGTTAAAACATTCGACCACACAAGACAAGAAAAAATGAAACACTGTTTATGTTTTAAAAAGATTTAGCAATTTAAGAATGCATTTTCTAATTCATTGTTATATTCATGTGGTTTTGTAATTTAAATAATTCGCTTGCTCTGTTGTAGCTGTGCAAGATTCTTGTCAAAGGATCTTAGGTTGAAATTCTAGGATCCTCTATCAGAGGATCTGAAGAAACGTAAAACCAGAGATCTCTACTTTTACGATCTTTTACCAAGTAGTGTATTAAATTACGTAATAGTTAGTGGTTTAAAAAAAACAACAGATTTTTCCGGGATTAGATTTCAAGATCGGTGATCTAAGATCAAGGACTCTGCAGATCACAGATCTTAAATCTTTGTGTTCTATAGTGCAAGGATAGCAACAGTCTTTAAGATCTTTCATCAAGAGATCTTATGATCTCAGATCTTTTATCAAAAAACTAAATCGCAGCCCCTTAATCTGTTCTCCACGTGTTATTATAATTCAACATGGTAAAGACTTATTTTCTGTGCAGGGATTTAAAATATACTTTCATGGGGCTCTGCGTGCGCACTTTTTTTCTCCCTAAATGTCGTAGCACTCGAGAAGCCCATTGTTCGAAAGAGAACCGTTAATATAGTATATCAAACAGTACACTTTCTACACCTTATTTAATATTTTTCCACCGGCTCCCCCCCACGCTTGGTTTAATAATTTTTAACTACTTCTTGCATCGAACATAATTACAGCTACCACTTACAAACTGTTGAAGTTTAAAATTGAGCCAATTGTCAACGACATTAAATGCATTCTTGACGAAGGAAACGTACGTTTTCCCGCAAAGAACCGTATTTTACCGAATTCTACTAAACACAACTTCAAAAGCTTTATACATATATAAAAAATATAAGATAAAATGTAAATCATACTAATAAAATATATTCATACAGTTTCGGAATTTTGAAAATGACATTTTAAAATTCGTAAAAAGCTATAGATATATAACATTAAATATATTATCATTACCAATTGGAGTTTTTGGAGCCTGGTTCGTGCTGAGGCATAGCGCACATAACGGACCTCTGTGAACGTGAAATATATTATACTCCCCCTCTCGCCCACACGAAATTAACGTTCGGTGGCGAGCCACGTCTTCTGTGTCCTTACAGGAAGTAAGTTTGCCCTTAGTATTCATCTCAGGTTTAACGACTTGCCTTTGAAAATGGTACCGGGACAAGCCTACTTCTAATCTTCTGTAAACTACATCTGTGGTGGTTCTCTGTCACTTACCATAAATACGGCGTTAATTGTTTTTTAGTAACTGTAGTTATATAACTACACTATTGTTAAAATATATTAGATATTCTCATCCGGTTAACACGTGAATTTTCCCATTTTTCACTAACGCTACTACACATATAACCTTTTATATTTGCATTATTATTATTACCATTATTATTATCATCATACATTATATATCGATACTTATTCTAAAATTCTTTTTTTTAACTAGTATTGCTGTTATAAAAATATGAATTTAGACGTAGAATCGATTAATATAAAATTCTATCAACCAACAGACATCAAAATATATTCCAGAATCCAGACTAAAGGCCATAATTTTAATCATAATAACAAATTAATTTCATCCGTCAATTTCGACAGTTAATGACAGAAAATATTTAGGACCGTTTTAATGCAATCTAATAATATCATTATGATGTAATAATATCATTGCAACCTAAACGAAGCACCACAAACCACATCCAAATACAGATATTTTCGGTTTGGTGGCATATTTTATGTTAGTGGATGACACCGATTCGTCAACGATCGAAAGACCCTTCTGGGCATGATCATAAGTACATCGTTTTGAGAAATAAACTTCCGCATTAAGAAGCATTATTCAATATTTTAATTAAAATAATTAATATTTAATTAAAGGAAAGTTCCTTTTTAATTAGGTGAATTACTTGAAGCTTATTGCTTGCGAGGAGACCATCACTTTGGTTATTGTAAAAATAGAGTTGGTTCTTTGACACCTTGCCACATGTGAATTCCTTTTAACAATGTGAGATTGAGGTATAACAAATTATCACAATTCATATTTACAATAAATACTCCATAACTATTTACTAATATGTAATATATAGTGACGTAGCATGACGTCGAAAGGGGGCCATCTCCAAATGTTCACCATGCTCCTTTTGGCACAAAAAGTCACAATCATTATCATTATCCCCATCATTATGATATGCATGTGAAATATGGCTTTTTTATTCGCGGGGGTGAACGATTGGAGATGGGTCACTCTTAAGGTCAGTGGCGCACCTACGTAGGGGGCCCGAGCCCCTCCCTTGTGCTAACAAAACGAAAAATTATTACGCCAACAGACACTGGTAAATTATTTTATTAAAAATGTAGGATAAAATTAGTGATGTTCCCAAGATTTCCTTGAACTCTGGTGACATTGATGAGACTGCTGTTGAGGCAAGCAACAGCAGCAGCAGTGGTCTGGGACTGTCTTCAAACGCTTTCCGGGAGGTAAAGGTAGACCAAAACACAATATCAAACACGGTTGAAATAGAAATTCTGACTGCAGATATTTCTAATTATGTCAAGAAATCTAACCTCACTGATGGAGATAAGACAAGAGTGCTGGCCATTGTAAAATTGTATAAACATAATCTACTACTTCTAATTATTTAAGTATCTTGCATTGTAGAATTATTAGTAATTCAATAATGATAAAAGTACACAAAAAGACAACCGTAATTGATATGGCGTCTGGCCCTTTATTTCCACCAAAAATTCCTTGCACCACTGGGCTCACCCCCTTGGGAATATTTTGTGTGCGCCACTACTTGCGGTCACGATATACTACTGCGATATATAATAATATATCCTGTGAGAATAAATAACTGAAAACTATTTTGTTTGAGTTCTGAATCACCAGCTATTTACAAAGAGCTATCACTCATTAACGTATATGTGATTTGATAGTGCATGCAATTTCTCGCATGACGGCAGATATATAAATATATTTATGATTTTTTAAAAGAACAGAACAAATTTTATCTGTGTATGCTATAAATGACAACGGCTTAATTATCTCATTCGTTCC
>QLNU02015360.1:290521142-290577992 GCA_006491805.2 Dysdera silvatica
GCAATATACAATATCTGCCAGTTTCATCATCTTATGTCGCTTTTAAGTATTTATTTACTGACCTACATTAGATATATTTTATTAAAATGTCCAACCTTCAAATTATTTGGTTTTTCAGCTGTCTTCTTCTTTCTGTTTTTAATTCTATATCTATTAAAAATTTAAGAATTTATATTCAAAATGTAACCAAGAGAGTTTGTTGTAAATTAACCTTATTTTTTTGAAGAGGTGTGCATTAAATATAAACTGACGAAGAAAGTGCTCAAGTGATACCTGAATTAATGAGGAATATTTAAATATATTTTTGGACTTGACAATTTCATATTCTCGTTCTTAAACGACAGCAATAAAAATATATCGTCATTTCTTCTAGATTATGGCAAACTTCGAACTAAAGACCAAAGGCATTCTTTCTGTCCAATTAAGTTTAATAGAAACCGATTTATATTCTGGAAAAAAATAGGCTTACGTTTTTCTTCTTTCTTAAATAGCGGTTAGTTTGGACAAAGCTGCATTTCCAGTTGTTTGTCTCGTGAGGAAGGTAGCCATGCCTCAAGGGATCTTCAAGGCCTGTTCTACAGGGAGAGAGGCACTTTTAAAGCATGCCTCTCATTTTGCCTGAGGGTGCCTCTCATTTTTGATTCCCAGCTCACAGGTCACGTGGGGTTGTTGCTGTCAACTTTCATGTCCGCCATGAATAGGCAGGTAGAAATTGAACTTTCTTCAAACTTCACCTCTACACTTCAAGAGGAGGGGTAATCTCTATCTCCCCTCCTGTCAGCGAGATGGTACCCTCATAATAGGCCAGAAATTCTGATATTGCCTGAAAAGAAAAGTAATTCTTTTGTAGTGTTTTGGTTTACCTAAGGATTTGAAAGATTACAGACAATAAGTTTGCTCTCTTCTTCCCCTTTTATTTTTGATTAACTTTGTCATTGCAGAGCGATTTTGACAGTTCGTTCTTTTCTTTTGCTGCAGCCGTTTGCTAGGAGCTTTTGTGGAGCGGAGATTAAAGTTGGCAAAGCAAAGAATTGGTTACAGAATATGGTCAAAGCAAGATGCATGGGTTTCCAAACAATAAAAGCAAAAACTGCACTCGTGTTTGCAAGTTCGTTCAAATTTTTGAGCGGAAAAATTAATTGCTTTTACTCAGCCAAATCTTTTGCACGTGGCCGAAGACAATTCATGCATATTTACGGTCGTAATAAATTGAATATATTTATGAAAAATAAATCCGATCTTTTTCACCATACTTTTACTTTGAAACTTGCAGCCTTTTGTAGGTTTCACGTAACGGGAATAACTCATCTATTTCTTAAGAAATTATTGTTTGAAATTGACCAGCGTTCCTTTCGTTCAATAAACGAAGGCTCGAAATGCGACAGAAAACCTTTTGCGTATTAAAACGCTGTTTTGTCAGATATGCTTATTTTACGCGTTTGGTAAGACGTTTCCAAAAGAAAACAAAAAATGAAAACGATCACTTTTAAAGGTGTCAGTATTTAATTTCATAAAGTTCTAGAAGAAGTTTTAAAACCGTTGAGTTTCCACGAAATATTTTTTTTTTTTTTACTAATTTGATATCTAGACAACGAAATTGGCAGAAGTCATATTATACCATTTTCAGCATCGACCATAAAGTGGTCATATTTAATTGCTAATTAAAAAATATAGCATTCAAAACTGTGTCAGTACTGAGAAAATTAAAATGAAATTGACACGCTTAGTTGCTTGCAACAACGATATTTGAAAGGAGTCACTTTCGTAAATAAGTTGATATTCCGATCTTTCTACGCATATGACAAGGCTGTACATATGAACACATTAAATTATCCACACCCGCCTAAATTAGAAGAAACATTCTAAAATTATTTTTTGACTAAACACGTCTTTCAAATAAATGTATGTTAAAGCAAAATTGACTGTTAATTCTATATTCCCAAGTTAATAATAATAACATATTGCTACAATCAAGTTGAATGATGTTTTAAGCTTATAAAAGATTTTGTTTTATTACTAACCATGACGTCCTGGATAATGGCACCTTTCCGCAATCTTCACGTCAACAATTCAGTTACATAAAGGAAACCAAAATTCATCTCATCTGTCTCATATTTGCTTTGTTTGTTTATGAAAATGAAACATGTCTATTCAATCATCCGCGGTTAACCTGCGTCCTTTTAATGTTTTCTTTACAACATAAGCGGGCGTCTATTAGTTTTTGAATTGAAATAATAGGAGAATAGATGTAAATTTCAAGCTCTTAAAATCGGAGGTCACTGCTGAAAATCTAGCCTTTTGCTCTTTTCCGATGCCCCCACAAAAATAAAATAAAAAATAAAACCCCTGTCCATTGAGGCTTTGTATATCAATCATTTCTGTGACAATTTCGCTGTCTCCAGCAAGGGCAATACTATATTAATTTGTAATAAGGGATCAACAAGATCTAATTTGAGCCACTTTGTTGTTGAAGCTCTTATTTCTGTTGAATGAATATAAATTCCAGTCTTTTAGCTCACTTAAAAGCTTTGCCATTAACAATTTTACTTTTAAAGGAAATTTTATAATCGTGGAGCCTAATAAGAACTGGTTACGTTTGAGTCCAATGCTTTGACCTCTTAGTCAATTGAATACAGCTATACCTGACCCAGGCGCTCAATTCCTCTACACGGTCTCCTTGATTTACATATTGTGGGTTCGCATTAGTAAAGTGGGAATTTATGTTCGATAATCTATGTGAAGAAAATGCAAGTTGCGATTAAAAGTAAGAATTTAACAATATTTGCAGCTATCGACGATCTACCGGTAATATCATTGACCAAATATTTTGACATATTAAACTTGAACGGTATGCATGTGGAAAGAGTGGTTCCGTCCGTGAAGGAGAACTGCGATTATTCTAAAAGGTTTTATCAGTGCGGTTGAGTAGTTCCCATTCATGGATCGGGAACATGGAACCTGATGAAATAAGAAATGCAAAATTTAAAAATAACGCCGAGAAATGTAGAATGGTTTCTATGATTGGAATAATTGAAGAAGGAATTAAAATTAGATAGGGGATAAAAGAGCTGATAATAGATGACGATAGTCCTGTTAAATTCAAAGGTTTAACTTGAGTTAACAACACGTTGTTCATATTAAAAGGGCAACTGGTCAACAATGGACAACCGACATACTGTTTTATTGGATGTCAAGAACAGAAAATGGATGAGCAGATGAAGTACGAGGGCAAGTTAGCATAGACAAAAAGAAAAAAGAAGCAAGATGGGAAAAGAGAACAGATCTGGACAGATGAAGCTTCGGACAAACACATGTGGAGAAAACTTTGAGAGATAATGATGGATTAATCACAAGTAAATATAATGATAGATTAATGACAAGTGAATATAACGATGGGTTAATGACAAGTGAATATAGTGATGATGATGAATCATCAGTTTCCATTTCTGATGACATTGGTCTCATACATAAAAATTTGATCATAACATAAAGAGTTACATAATCATCGAAATACGCAAACACAGAAACTATTGTCCATAACGAAGTCCAAACAAATTTTTAAACTTAAATTAAATTTTTATAGTAATAAATAACTTAAGTTTTTTAACTTGGACAATAAGTACAACGAATGTTTAAAAAATGGGGAAATCATACACTACACACTATTTTAAACAGACGTAAACACATTTTTTTATTAGAGACAAATTGTGGAAAATGTACATCTAGCCATAATATGCATCATTAATTAACAGTGAAACTAACAAATTTTAACATTCTTAAAATAAGTGCAAACTTGAAAATAATTTAGAAACATAAGGAAATAGACACCTAAATGGATAGTAAAATTTAGTGCAAAAGCTCCCAAAATAGACATTGTATGAGACGCTTTTCTTTCCAAATCTTAACCCTATTATGACTACTTTGATTATATGTTCACATTATTGTAATTGATGTCATTTTAAAAAGAAATTGAGAAATTTGTCACAGAACTCATAATTTTATCTTATCATATGCCTTGCTCTCGCAACCCCACAGAAAACCCCAGCCTGGCATTTATTTCTTAAAAGAGGTTAAAGTAAAGAATTGTTACCAGAACAGGGTTGTTTCCTAGCAAAAATATTATTTTTAATGACCGACTCATTAACGGTTTGGAAGGAAAGAAGAAAAGCAAACTTCAATGGATGGAATGCAAGGAAACACCCTGCATCTTCCCTACCCGCTCACCACTTTTACTCTGTAAGCCTTGTTTTCAGAAAACTCCCTTTAGCTAATTCTGCTAAATTTTTCACTTTGGTCCCACCATTCATCTTGCTTGTTTCGTAGAAAAAAATAAAGACTCATATAACCTTTTCTTCTTTATTCCAGTCACTAAAATAATCAGTTGTTCCAAAAATGATAAACATTGAGGAGCGCACATTAAAAGTTCCCCCTCCATGGCCTTTGTTTTCTTTGCAAAACCCCTTTTCGTTCGTCATCTTCTATCGCCGAAAGTTCAGCGCCGACGAAAATCACGGCGCCCTCGTAAAAATAACTCGGGAAAAGCCTGGAATCCGGACAATAAATCAGACCCCACGTATCCCGGATAGAAAAATTTGCCGGATCGGATGTCCCGCTTTTTGCCTCTGACGAATGCTAGATGATTTTAAGTTTGTGTTCACGCTGGTGCTCGCTTATATTAATAATCTTTTATGACCTGTTGACGCCGGCGAACGCGAGCCCAGGTCGTGATAAAGGCACATTTTACGGCAGGCTAATGGATTTGCAACATCTGTTACATTAGTTTAAATGGCCCGACAAATCGCCCGACGCATCATAGCCACTAAATGGGTGCCTATTTGAGTTGACGAAGAACTAGCATATAATACGCATTGTACTTCACTGTCAACGACATTGTCGAGGAGGTCTTTTTATTCACGATTTTTTTCCCCTCTTGTGTTGGCTGATTAACCGAGATTGGTTTGTCGAGAAGTGATTTAATAGCCATCTGAGGAAATATACTGCTTTTATCTTGCCCATTTCCGACAATGCTCTAAACGACGCGTTAATTTTCTATTGATCGTCAGTTTCTGGTGAAGTTTCTGGTCAGTTTCTGAATTTTTTTTTGTGTTGATATGGCAAGGCGTTTCTTTTAGTCATTTCATCTATATTTACTCCCTTGTCAGTTTCCTTATGTACTTTTCTAATTCCTTTAGAATCCAGAATTTCTTGGTCATCGCTTAGAGTAATATTTCTCAAACTTTATGCGGCCCTGTAAATTCTATTTTTATAAGACGAGGGCCTCCTTCCAACAAATGTACTCGTGAGTACCTTATTTCTTTAAAGTTCACACATTAAACTATCGTAAGTGTGAATATTTAATGATGGCTTAATCACAAAGAGTAACAGTGCACGCCTATTAATTTACACTTCTTTGCCAATTGGTCACTTGAGGTTGCAACGGATGTCAGTTCATTCAGTTTTAAGCACAAAGGATTTGTTGCACAATTTTGCAATCGGTGGGTAAGCACTTTCTATGATTTTTCATAATGAGCTAACTCTAAACACTTCGATGTCTGAAAATTCTCAATCATTGGTGAATACTCACGTGTTTAAAAATACACAGCCTGGTTCGTTACTAGCATTCTCTGCTCTGACGTTGTTTAGGCGTTCTGAATCTGATCTTTCCGAAGCTTTCGGGACTACCATTCTCCTCAGAATATTTCCACGTTAACATATTTATTCGTGAAAAATGCATAAAAAACTAAAATGACAAATTCCAAGAAGAGCTCTGGCAGCCCGCTATAATTGATGCCTGGGCCATGTACCTGCCAGGGGGCCCGGCCGTTAAGAAACAGTAGCTTAGAGCGAGGATGTTTCATGCAGTCAACTGGTTTTGTTTAAGAACATGTTAGAGGACATGGGCGTAGATTTATATGGGCCCGTGGAGCCAGTCCCCACAAGAATCTGAAATAAATTGAGATTTTACATATACTGTAATATATAAATGTACATAAAATGTACTTGCCCCCCCCCTCCCCCCAGTAATTTTGAGAACTCTACGTTGATGTTAGAGAATATTGCTTTTCGTATTTAGGCATGCTATTTTTATGTCATTTTTCCACTGGCATTGATAGATTGTCCGTTTTTTTTAGTATCCACCTGTATTACTATCAGTGTTGTTGTTAAGAAAGTGACATAACATGGGCATATATATCGCGTATTATTTATTTTATTCAAACTTGAAACTGACATTTTTTATAAAAGGATGCAATAACCTATAGGCGTACGCAGAAAGGTCATAAGGGGGTTACAGTTTTAAGGGGATTACAGAGCTACAACTCTATATATTCACATGTACATATACAAAATTTCATCACAATGGGGGGGGGGTATTACAACCCCCTTCAGCACACCCTCTGTTCGCCAGTGCGATAACCTTTAAGGTCTAATTAAATATAAAAAGGTAAATATGCTTCAATAACAATGGATGATGATTAAAAATGCAAAAATATCTTATTGATTATTGGATGATCTTGTCATTTTCTTCAAAGGAATTTTTATTGTTCATATGTTTAAGATTCCTGTTGGGCTTATTAATCAAATTTTTCTAGCTGAACCTCTTCTTTGTCAAATTGTGATCTTCTGGTTCATTTCTTTTCCCTTACCTTAAATAAGTCTACTGTTTTGATTCGAATTACATTCATTAGAAGCGATTTTTTTTAAAGCTACTGAATTTCTTGAGATCTATTAGCCTGTATCTATTAGCTATTGAATTTCTCAATTTCTTTTTTAATAAGACCAATAGACACCTGATTTTCTCTAAGGTTCTGCAGCCTTAGAGAAAATAAGGTGTGTCGGTATCCAATGGGGCTTGAACCGTTCCCTTTCCTAGGTCACTGCTAACCATCATCAATACACAAGAAACAATAAAAAGATATTACTTATCTTTTTATCTTTATATCCAAACAGTGATAAATCATAGCCATTTAAATTCTTCTTAAATATTGTTTACAGATAGGTTTACCCGTGTCTAAACATGTGACAAGTAAAGGGTTCTATAGGGTGAAAGGTTGAGAAACACTGTACTAGTCAAAATTACTTCACTCACATTCACTGATCAATTTCAATCACATTCAATCGCAAAAGATGGCAATATACATATATTGCAGAATCACGATAATTAGAAAACGGAAACACATAGTATATGAGGCTTAAGTCGTCTTTATCACGTGATAAGTTATTATTATTCATTCATTTCATTGGTTTTTAGAAAAACTTCTGGTAAAGTTTGTATCTTGCTGCCATTGAAGTTCCGAAAATGCTTATTTGGTTTGGTGTATTGCTACTTCCACCTTACTGGCATTGCCCAATGTAAGCAGTGGTGTAGGAAAAAATGGTCCAGGGAGCTCAAGACCCCCCTCCCCAGTTAGATATCAAAGCATATTATTTTTTCCAATGCCGCATCATATGATCTTCCTGAAAGCTACTTGAACACTCCATAATTTTAGAGCTGCTACGCCACTAAATATATTATTTGTAGTATGCATTATTGATGCTGCCAATAATAATACTTTCTTAGTTAGTATTTATTAATAGTAAAATAGATGACGGATAACAAAAGCATTCATGATAAAGTGGCTTCCATAATCCGCTGGAATATTTGCAAAAAATACTATATCTTAGTAACTAATAATTATTAAGAGTGTTAAGCTAATAGTATCCTTGAAAACAATAAAATAAAAATTCTTCAGGACTTTTACGATTACAGATCCAGAGGTATAAGAAAAACCGACGAAAGTGGGGCTGCAGCGGCTGCAGCTCGGGAGCCCGTATGAAGCCTAGGGGCCCGCGCTGACAAAGACATGCTGTGGGGGCCCGGCCTTGCCAGACTAGTTTTACTAGTCGGAAGGCCAAAAAAAAAGAAAAAACAACTATTCTCTAAATCCAGATTTTGTGAACTCTTAATGTACAGTTTTTTAATTATTCTTCATTATCCTGTCTCGATTATTAAAAAAATAAATAATAGTAGCTTGGGCTAGTTTCTTTTTTCAGCAGTGATTTTGTAAAATAATTAAGTAATAAGTAAGTAAGTAAAAAAAAATGCTTTCTTATTTCATACTTTTTGTTCATTTGGAGGTACAACACCCTCCTTCCCAAAAGGAACAAACATCTATGCCACTGCCCAGAGAAGGGGTTATGGGGGTCCGTCGAAGCAAGTCTGGGGGGCCTGCGTTGGCTCTCAGTGCCCCTGGGTATAAGTGTAGAGTTATATGAGCTCGTAGAGCTGGAGCTACTCCAAATAATTTTGAAAACTCTACATTGTTGCTAAGAGGAACTTGGAATATAACACGCCAGACATAACTACAATTGAAGATAAAAATATTTACTTGATAGACATTGCAATCTCCGGAAACAGCAGAATTAAAGATAAAAAGTTTGCAAATAAATTACAAAATGTCATGATTTATCGATAGAACTTCACAGAACTTGGCAAAAGTACATAACAGCAACCCCAATAGTAGTCGATGCACTTGAGACCATTACAACACATCTGAGAAAATCCTGGAGAAATTGAACATTACAGATATCACAACAGCAAATCTGAAAACGGCTTCCTTGCTGAGCACATCATACATATTGAGAAGATATTTGGACAGTTTTCTATAGTTGCTAGATGAACCTCGGACTGAACAAATAATTTCGGACAAAGATTGGTGTGTTTAACATTCGTTATATATATATATGCTGTGAATTACGTAAGTGCATTAGAAGAAGTAAATATCACATTGTTCGACATAGGATACTATTTGTGATGTATAGTGGTTATAACACTAATAGTTCTGGAAGAATACAGCTATAGTTTTTACAGCAATAGTAGTTGCTGCATTAGATGCAATTTCTCTAAAAAAATCTGGAACGCCATCTCAACACGCTTCAAATGGACAAAGTTTTGCCATTAAATTAAAAAGTCGAACTTCCGAGGGCAGCTCACATGGTACAAAGGCATCTTTAATTATTTAAGGCTCTAGGAAAGGGCTTAATAGCTGAATGAAAGAAACCAGTTATATACAACCTGAACTGCGAATTTATGCAATCATAACATAAAGAAACAGATATACTGGGTAATACAATTAGGAGTATAGTATTAGTATACAAAACAAGAGGAATATCTTCGGAGCTTCGAAGTCACAAAAGTCACCCTTATATAACGTCACTTTAAAAGACAATAATCAGAAAATTAAGCGTAAGTATCTATATAGGTAGCAGTATAGAGTTCTCAAAAATTATGGGGGGACCTCAAGCACATCTAATATACATTTATACATTACAATATGTGTAAAATTGCAATTTATTTCAAATTATTGTGGGGCTTCGAGAACATGTCATATATATTACAATATATGTAAAATTTCAATTTATTTCAAATTATTGGGGAGGGGGGAGGCTCGGGCCCCACGGGTTCATATAACTCTATGTATAGCTATAGTATAGCTTAGCGATGTCCCGCCAAACATGATATAAAGCATGAATTGCAAGTGAAAGAGATTCACAACACATGCGAATATACTTACTAGTTAAACAACAATATCAATCAACGTTTATTGGCGTAGTGATACCAACGCCGATGGTATGGCGTGATTAGATGGTGAAACGTTCGAAAGAAAATAAATATTTCTGCCTTCGGTGGGACCTGAACCCACGACCTTCCACTTGCCGGGCGGAGGCTCTACCCACTGAGCTACGAAGGACAATATATAATCTCTTTACGAACGTATATATATTGTTGCCAGTTATTTCGCAGAATGGTGTAGTACATGGACTACTATTTAAACCAAATTAAGTAATTACGTTCGTAAGAGATTAGATATTGTTCGTAGCTCAGATGGTAGAGCCTCCGCCCGGCAAGTGGAAGGTCGTGGGTTCAGGTCCCACCGAACGCAGAAATATTTATTTTCTTTCGAACGTTTCACCATCTAATCACGCCATACCATCGGCGTTGGTATCACTACGCCAATAAACGTTGATTGATATTGTTGTTTAATTTAATCTGCGTAGTGTTCGATTTATTTGAATACTTGGTAGTGTTGCCATCATTATAATTGTCATGATTCATAAAGGCAACGTTCACTGATATAGAGCAGAGGATGTGCTTTTCAGTGTTGTCACTATGACTCATCACTTTCTCAAAGAAAGCGTGTCCTACAAATGAAATCGTTACCAGACTGATCAAGATAATGGATCTACTGGGTTTATACTCTCTCAACTGGATTCATATCGCGCTAAGTTTTGATGTTTTGAAATATATCTTCGTTTAGAGGTTAAGTTGAGTCATTGGTGTGCATCTCAGAAGACCGAAAGGGGCCATGGATTATACAAATAAGTTAAACAACTACAACTGACTGCTACGTTTTATGGATATTCCATCTATGTCTTAGAATTATACAGTGATATACATCAACGTAGAGTTTTTATAATTATTGGGCAAGCAGATATTTTATATATTTGTGCATTATAACATATCAAAAATTGCAATTCATTTCAAATTATTGGGGCGAGCCCGGGTCCATATAACTCTATGCCTATGATAATATACCCCACAAATAATTTAGTACTGATAGTAGTAATTGACAAGAAAGTGACACTGCTCACTTCCTTGTCAATTTACATATTAGTGATATATTCAAATTTAGCATATTTTTTCTATCAAAGTAGCAGAAAGGAAATTACATTAATATGGTCAAAGGAACACTATATTCTGCAGACAACGTTGCCTCATTTGGTAATTTTCAAAGACAAAAATAATAATAAAAAAGTTTAGTTAGAGACTGTCAGGGAGGTATAAAAGTAAGAAAATAATCATTACAGATTACTGTCGATTTCAGAGTCAGTTTCTGCCAATAACATTACCAAAGTCTGCACTTAGTGGCCGAAACATTGACTGCTGAATGTAAAATAAATCATTATCCTTAAACCCCATTTTATGTGTTTAAAAACCATTGGACAAACTATTTCCAACAGAGGGGAATGTAATCTGTATCCTGAATTACAAAGTGTTTGTTTAAACTTTAAAGAAAACTAAGTTCTTTTGCCAATTTCATTTTGACTACAAAATTAATGTATATTTATGTTTCATAGGACAAGAACAACATAGGTCAGGCTGCTCCAAACAAGGTCCATATACAAAATTATAATAGTTTATTTGCTGTCGTGGAAAAATTTGATAAATTTAAAAAGTTTAGTTGACATGGTTTCTTACTCCTTCTATCATCAAATATTCAAATATCTTAAATCCATGATATTATATATATATATATATATATATATATATATAATTTAGTAATAGATATAGAAAATATAAACAAACTTTAGTTGCTAGCTAGCTTGCCTGCCTGATTAGTTAGGTTTCACACTGTACTCTATATTTAAAAAAAAATTCTGTATACATTACTAAACAAATTCTCACCTTTCCTATGTATATATATTTATACCTATTAATAGATATACATATATATAAACCAAATTAATAGACCAAGTGTTAATATTGGTGATAATATTTAATAATTCATCTTTTTTCGGCACTCTTTGGTTGTAATTGAGTCCCATAGAATCTCTCTGTCTGTTTGGCTTTTTTATGGCGCAAGAGCATCTGGGCTATACTGCGCCACCCATAGAATCTAAGAAGCTCAATGTAGTATCAGAAAAAGCAAACCAATAAGAGTGACATTGTGCGGCTCCTGATGAAGGACAGTGTCACAGTTATTAAAAATCTTTATTAATAACATTTATTTTAGTTCTTACTTGGTTTTAATATTTTATTTATTTTATTTATATTTTTATAAATCTATGTTTTATAATATTAATTGATTTACCACTTTCACGTCGCAAACATGTGGATTCACCTGAGGGTAGATCAGATATCCAAACTTAGTCGTTATATCATTTTTTTCATTTTTAGAATATATATATAATGTGTGTGTGTTTGTGTAATTTTTTTATTGTTTTCGCTTTTCAGAATAATTTATTTCACTAAAAATTTCCCATCTTCTCCTCCTCCTCCCTCTTTTCGGCGCAGAATGACACCTCCTGTTTTTGCGTTATAAAAATTCAATTAATCTCTTTTTCCTCGCCAGTTCCCTGTTCTAGGTCAACGACATAACATCGACGTTTCTATTGTTTCCTGGCTAAGGCATCGCTGGATTTCAAACAAAGCCAGCGATATACTCACTCAAATTTATCATAATTAAATATTACCTTATTATTTTTAATTGTATTTAAAAACATTTTAATTACATAAATTTGCGCTATAAAACTTCAACGCATTCAAAATTAAATAATTAATAAAAGTTTAATTCAAATACCAGGTTAAAGAGGTGTGTAATAGGAAAGATCAGAGAAACGAGATTTAGATGGTGGAAGCACATGTTACGCGAAGAGAAGAGAATTATCTACTACAAAAAGATTCACAGTAAACTCAAGGGAGACGAATTGGAAAACCAATGCTGACGATAAAAGAGAACGTTTTTAAGAACATGACTGACTTTGGTTTGACATCTAGACAGGAAACAATGAAATCGTCGCTGTCCCCGAACAGAGAAATAGCGAGGAAGAAAATGATCAAACATGACCATCGATGAATGCAAACTAACTCAACAGAAATGAACATAAAATATTTTACTTCGATTCAGTTAGTTTGCATTCACATAAATCAATTTCACGTTTGTACGACGTCCAAAATTCATGATAAGAAGCTCAAAAACCTCAATGCTCAAAGCTCAAAAACCTTTCAATTACCTCACCGTACTTAGCGCAAAACAACCTTTACCCTGTTTGCTTCATAAAAACTCAGGCAATCAAATTTTCGGTTTGTTTCTCCTTCTGAAATTTCATCATTTACTTTTAAAACCTCCGTTATTACCTTTAAAGTATCGGTTACCATCTACGACATGTTAGGAAGATTTCATAGAAGTGCACAGGTATAAAATAAGTGTGCATTAAAAGCTTGGAACAATTAGAAAATGTTCTTTCCAACCATATATAATTTTATCAGTTTTATTTTGCAGAAGCATTTATGCAAAGTTGAATTAATTTTCAAAGGAAATGTTGGGGGCCTACAAAATAAAAATAGATCTTAAATATGCTATGATGCATTAGAAATAAAATACAGGGTACCAGGGAGGAAATTTACATACAAAAGGTTAAACACTGGTAAAATAGCAATGAAAAAGATCACCCAAGCTTTCGGACACGTCAGTAGCGATCCTTCTCCAGTCATTACTCCTGATGAAGGACTGCTGCTGATGCGTCCGAAAGCTTGAGTGATCTTTTTCATTGCTATTTTACCAGTGTTTAACCTTTTGTATGTAAATTATAATGCATTAATATAGTAAGAACTTTACCAGCTTCTAATATCCGAGTGATAAATTGAACAGGTCCGAGCACTTATTTTCAAAAAGGGGATGGATTTTGCCGAAAATGGGAGAAGGGGTTGTTGAGATAGAATTTTTTTTTCAGCTCATAAGGAATTTGTAATAATACTGTTTAAATGAGAGGGGCTACACGCCCCCCCCGTGCACTGCCCTGAGATTGAAGTAGCGTATACGCATAAGATATAGTGGCGCGACTGGGATGAGCTAAATATATGATAATATTGTAGGTATATCTTTAGTATTCTGTATGAATATATTAATACTAAATTCTTCTAACTCATTAACAGCACATATATTTATCATCTTAAACATACTACAGACTTGTTAATTCGGAAGGGACCGGAAGTTTTCATTGATAATTATTTAAATTGTTTTGTGTTAATAGACATCATATTTTTTAGGTTCGAATTAGTTGCGCGTGGTGTTTTTTTCTTAGCCTTCTACAATATTAGAAATTAATATGCGTTCCTCCCCCTTCTGACCGTAATTCCCATAGTGCTTAATAAATTTCTATATGTTTGGACTTCAAAAATTTGTTATCCTTTGTGGATTGCATTTCCCCCACCCTTACCATTTTTTTTCACAATTTTAATTCAACATTACACCTTTCCCTTCATCATAGTCATCCTTTTTTTTTTATGAAATTTGTGCTGAATATTTTTTCTTAAATATATTTATACAACAATATCACAATTTTTCATCCTTTGAATATTTATAAAAAATATAGGTGTTCATAAACCTTCAGTATTTCTTAAGTTAAAAAAAATAATGCAGATTTTGGGTACATAGAACTTATTTAAAAAAAATAAATAAATGTCACTTTCGATCTTTGATGTTGAGCGAAACTGATGGCATAAGAAGGCCATGAAAATTGCTCTGTACTTTCCAAGAAAATTGCATTAAAATTAAATACATTATACAATAACGTTTTTTCGTTAGTGCAGGACATTTATTGTCCCCATCCTCCTTTCTTGAAAAACGTTTCGAGCGGCACTGCTACGCAAACAGACATTAAACGTAAGCTTCGAAAGAAAAATGCAGCGATTTAGGAACAGTAGAATATTCGAAATATAAGTATATATGTAAATTTAAAACTCCATCTCTTTCCGAAGATGCATTAACTACGGAATATGAAATGTGTTTCAAATTGCCATCAATTGGAAAGGAGAAAAAAAATTCCTAACTATTACTAATGGCAAAAGCCTTTGGAATCAGTGGAGCTAACGCGAAGTAAATATTGGGAGGCCATGAGGGAAAGAACAGGTATGGGGAGTTATGAAAATTAATCAGGGGCAGGTAAAATATAAAACATCCACAACAATTAATACATTTTATACTTTATGCCCATTTCACTTTCAAATATGTTTTGCTTTTCTTTATTTACTGTTTATCAATTCTGTGTAAGCCCGGCCCTAAATATTTTATTAGGGAGGCGAAGAAATTTGGGACCTTTAGAATCGGCACCTGAGGTTGCAACCAGGGACATTAGGAGGGGAAGATAGAAAAAAGTATGGTCACTCTCACCTTGGAGTCATAACATAGCATCAACTGCGCATAAAATGTCAATGCCTTCCTGTCAATAAAGGATGCTTTTGCTCCCTTTCGACAAAGAACATACTTCCCAGTTGAAACGATTCCATCTAATAAACTGTGGTTCATCAAGGACGAGGTATGTAAACCTGTTAACTTTCAAACATACCTTTGAACTGTAGCCTTGGTGCAAGTGCACCTCTCATACCCCTCCTCTCATTAAGACTGCGTATCAGGGCTGTAGTCAGGATGAAGAGGCAACTGGAGCAAGGCAAAGGGTATATGGGGCACAAAGCACCCGGGGAGTGTTTTCTCTATATATAAATAGCTCGATGGGGCACCTGGGGCGCAAGCATGGGGCTACGCCCCTGCTGGCCCCGGGTTGGCTACAGGCCTGCTGCGTATGTATAGCATTACTACATCCAGTTTTTGTTGATCCAGCGCTAAATGAAGGTCTTCTCAAGCTTCCCCCCATACACGTCTGTTTGGGAAGTTGCATCTACATATCCTTCCAACTTGTTTTCTTATTTCATGAACCACTTTTCCTCGGTTTTTGATGATGTCTCGGTATCAAAATGTAGGTTTCAGTTACCCATCAATGGCCAGTATATCTTGAAATATACTTTGTTTGGAGCAGAATTGCCCTTGCTGCTTTGTGCCATAAAAATCAACCATCCAACTATCTTGCAATATTGCTGGAGAGTGCCATTTAAGTTTTTTGCTTCAACTATGCTTTTTTAGCAACGTGTTTCCTTTCTAATCTCTCCCATTTATTTCACTTTTGTATCTCTCTATAATCATTTGAGTTGTTTTTAATTTTTGCATTGCTTTCTGGTTTATAAGAAAAAAAAATCATGACGATACAAATCAACAACATTTCTTTTTAAGTACAATGACAAGTTCCCTTTTTTTTATAAAACCGTTTCCTCAAAACACACTCCAGTCAAATTTGTTGAATTTATGGAGTTCTTTCAAAGCTTTTCATTTGATTCAATTGGCTAAGGTAAATAATGACCGAATCTATATATTTCAATTTCAGTGTTGTCAATTTCCGCCTTAGTCTCGTTTATGAAATAGATGAGAATGTTTTTTTTTTTTTTTTTTTTCGAAAAAAAAACAAAAAAAGCCAGACTATCATGTCTTGACTTTCTGGAAGGTTCGCTGCTGATGTCATATTAATTTTTCAAAAAACAGATGATTTTAATGCTTCTTCATTAATCTTTAATCCATTAGTATTTCAGTTCACCAACTGAAGACACTTTTGCAAGAACTTGCAGCCAACAACTCCATAATATGAGCATTACTACTACCAAGATTGTGATGGAAAGTTTGATGTTATGGAGTCTCTCTCTCCTTTGTTAATTCAGATGTATTACGATTACGACTGAAATTTAGCACTTACATTTTAATACAGACCTTTAATTACATTATCGTCAATTAATATCATTTATGAAACTTACAGACCTTTGATATCCAACTTCAGGAAGTTGATAACTGCTGATATTTGATCACAGTCAACGACTTCTCACAGTTTACAAGTACTAAACTTAATGAGAAATTTACATTCTCTTGTTATGTCAGTGAATTCCCTGGACGCTCGAAGGGGCCTTTCACACTGCGTGCGCGTGTATATAGTCTCATTTTGTGATGATAAAAGTATCTTCATACATATAAATGAGTATTGTGTGTCACCCAATAAAATTTATTATGGGAACTTTCATATTTAACCACCTATTGAGTCCTCTTTATAATAATTAAGAAATTAATATTCTTTAAAAGATCATTAAATTAAATTTTCATTATTTATATATTTTAATTAACAGTGTTGTGACTTACAATTTGAGAGGAAGTCTACCATTTCGTCGTAAGTAAACTGATATGAATTTCAAATGTATTTAGCAATAAATATTCACTTACTGAAATTTCTGCAGGTTTATACTTTCGCTGTAATTCACAGTTTCACATTGTTCTTTGGCTTACTTGGGACAAAAATAGAGAAATAATTGTATTTCGCGTTAGAAATCTTGAAAGAAAAGAGAAATGTGAGAGAAAAAGAGCATGTGTCTCGAAATACTTGAAAAATTGACATATGTATGTTAATTTGAACGATTGATCGATCATCGATATGCCGCATGTATGTACTAATAATATAAGCTCTCTCTCTCTCTATCATGATTAAGTTAATGAAATATCCATAGTACATAAGTTGTTGAAAATAATGTAATCTTATTTCATTGTATTTCATACTTATGCAGATAAGGAAATTGAACTTTTAGTAGTTAGTCATCGATTCTGCTTGCTCACTGATTTCTTACATAATTAAAAACATTATTCTACTATTATATTAAAGAAAAATACTCTTATTTACAAATCTTGTATTTTTGGGAACTAGTTCCTACTCTTTGGCAAATATCCAAAGTTGTAAATAAATATGAAACATTATATGTGAAACGTAATAACATGAAATTGACATGAAAATAGACGGCATTAATTCATTTTCAAGGGAGAGAAGAGCAGGCTTGTTTATTTTTTTATTAGTTGTTTATTCAGATTTAAATTTTTATTTCTAGAATTTGAAAATATTTAATTTTCTTTAAAAAAATTAAATTAATTTACATAAAGTGTTTAGAAAAAGATTTATTTTATACAGTAGATGGAAAGGTGTGGATAGGTAAACATTATTTAATTGTTTACGATTAATTGCTCATTAGACTGAGATTGTAAGTAATTTATTTCACCTTAAAATTTATATTAATGAGGTATTTTTCATACTTTGTATTAAAAGTAATAAATAAAAATAAATATATATTTACTTATTATGTACTTCTTTCGCATATATATCCCATATTGACTTTATTTGAAGATACATTTGGGCAGTACTGTATTAGTTAATGGAAATATATCTTTCTAGGAGGTTTAAACATATTCAAAACACAAAGTTTCGAATATGAAGAAACATACTTTGGAAATTTAAGAACTTTCAAAATCACCCAAATTTATGTACTGTTAATTCTTGTAACTAATTGCTTAACGTGTGTGGCCATATTATTAAACTTTAAAATATTTACATCACTTTAATACCTTGGAATTTAAATGCTTGTACCACTGTTAATAGCTATTCCTCGTTTGAACACCAATACTTTCTTCCACTATTAAAAATCAACACTCCATTAAAACACTATTGTAATAATATTGAGCAAAAAAAATTTTAAATATCAATTCGTTCTTAATATGAAGCTGTATTATTACGTATTAGTTTGAAACATTTATACATTTTGATTTTAATTGAATTGAAATGTGCGACTGATTACCTTAAATTTCGAAAATTAATTAATCACTTTCATTATACTGTAAAATGGCTTGAAGATAAAAAGTAGCAACTATCTTGTTTACTACACACAAGAGACACAATTTTGACTATATGTTTATATTTTATAAAGCTTTAATATTTTATTATTCGTCTATTTTTTTTATCTTACTTAATACTTATATCAATATTAAAGTAATATAAAAATTAATTTATTTTATACCTTAATTTAAATCCACATTACCATTCAAATTTGGACAATTTCCCTTATAACTTAGATTTTAAATTAACAAATATAACACTTGAAAGTGACATATTAATCAACATCTGTTTCAGTTATTATTTCATTTGTTATTCCTCCTTATGTGTTAAAATAAATTAATATTTAAGAAAGTGCACTTTGCTATTTAAAGGATAATCCCTTCTTATGAATTCGTTGTTTTTGTTTTTTCCTCACCAGTTACATGTTTATTAATCTTTACTTTGAGGAAAGCGACATGCGTGGGAATTTTGCAAATGACATTGATTAATTGCTGTTCAACGAAATGCGAGGAATTTATATTCGTATAGCGTTCAACGGTCACCGATATTTGGTTTAAATTTATGCTTTGGGTTTGTTTCTTTGTACGGAAAAAGTGTACGCCATACGTCACTTCCGTTATACCGGTGGGCTGAGCCAATACTGGCGATATGTACACAACAGCATTTGCCGCTTTATACTGTAGTCGTACGTGACAGGTACTACACTATAGGTTTACAGAAAATTGAAAAATTTCAGTACAGTACCTTTTGTCCTGGTCTGTAGCTGGGACGCCGACTTTGTACCAATGGCTGCTCATGTGTGTACAATGTTTGTGCGTTTGTGAATCGGCCAGAGGGGGCGCCACTTGCACCTCAAGTGTAGCGCAAGTGAGTGTAAGCGTGTGTGCCTGCTGCTTACTAACAGATCTCAGAGTGCACCGGCTGGGTGCGTTCGCCGTGATCACACGAGGACTTAGCCAACTTTCAGTATAGCGTGATTGGTGCTTCGCTCTTTACCATTGTATCAAGATGTTTTGTATCAACTATTTTTTCTGGATACGGTACACTCCGTAACAGAAGCTAAAGAGGGATTTTTCCCTACCCCGGATTTTCGTAGACTCGGACTGACTTTTTTCCCCTTTTTTTTTCTTCCCCCCTTTGTTGTTATTGCGCGGTGGTCGGGTGCCGAGGCCGGGTTGTTTTGGTGGACCGTTCGCCATATTGCGGCTGCGCCCGGCTATGCGAACCGGCGGCCCACCATCGATCATCTCGTGGCGTCCGCGTCGAGACGCCGATTGGAAAGGACCCGTCACGTGATATGCTAATGCGGCCCGCGCGGGGCGGAGTCAGGCCCCGGCGAGACGACGTCCCGCAAGAAAAATTATTTCCATCCAATTCATCCAAAAATTAATGATCATGAGTTCGTATTTGATGAACTCTCCTTCCCCGTACGGCGGCGGCGGCGGCGGGGACCCAAAGTTCCCTCCGAGCGAGGAATATTCCCAGGGAAACTACATCCCGAGTCACGGGGCCACGGACTACTATGCTTCAGTGGCCCAGGTGGCCCCACACCTGCACCACCATCCGCACCATCATCCGGCAGCACCGCCGCCACCTTCGCACCATCCACACATCGCAGCTCACCATCACCACCAGCCTAATCATCCTCATCATCCGCCGCATCACCAAGCCCCACCACATCATGCATATGGTTATCCATTGTCCAGTCCCGTCTATGGAAGCAGCGGACAAGAAAACGGAAGCCCGGTTTACGGAGGGGGCCCACCTACGGGACAGGGACCCCCTCCGCACTCTTTCTACGGAGGGGCCAGGGGCCCTTGCTCTGGAATGGTGGTGGGGCCTGCTGTGTCTCCTCTCTCAAGGACCCCATCGTCCATGGACCATGTGCAACCCGGATCCCACAGTCCGGGTCTGCCCGGAGTTTCCACGCCCGCCGGGGGCCCACCTCCGTCACAAGGCCAGCAACGCTCTCCCGTATCTTCTCCGACACCCCCCGGCTTAGGCTGTGGCGGGGCCCAGCCGCCGTCTTCCCAGCCGCACGGAAATAAAATGGGCGGCCAAAGTTCTCCAGACTGCGCTATGGGAGGCGGCGGAGGCAACGGAAACGGCGGTGGACAACCAGTCATCTATCCATGGATGAAAAAAGTGCACGTTGGACCAGGTAAATACCGAACACTTCTTAACCCTCTTCCCTTCGTCTCTGAGTAGCGAGAAGTCATTTCCCAATCGTATTTGTCTTCCCACACCCGCTTTTTTATGCTCAAAAATCGTAGTTAAAACCGATTCAAACCATCGCCAACAAAGTTTCAGAAACGCGCATTATCGATCGTAATGCTATCATCACCGAAACAGCACAGTATAGGTTTCTGTTTCGGAAGCATTTCCATAAAGTTTCCAACACTTTCTGAGTAGGTAAACAATTTCTAAAGGGTAATTCCTAAAAGACACGATCTTCTTATTATGTGTAATATACAATGAAACTGACGATGAAGGGAAAAAATGATCAGTATCATCGAAACGGGGTCGTAAGAGAGCTGCGAATTTTTTTTTTTTTCGGTGTTTTTCCTATGATAAATTTCGAGCTCTGGATCAATCCAAGTAATCGACTGCGTAAGTGATGTGAAAATTGAATTGCAGCAAAAGAGCACGTTCTCGAAATCTACTCCGTCGTCAGTTTCTCTCACCACTGGAGGAGAAGATTTAACAGAAATTGACGCTATGATCGTTGTTGGGTTTATTTTCATCGCTGCGGTATTTTAAAAAGCATAACCACACATGAAATTCAGGATACGACAAAACCAAATGACATCTCGGTTAACGTTTATCCATCTTGGTAGTGGAATTTTATGTCCACGTGTGGATATATTAAACAGATATGTTTTCGTTGCTGCTGGGTTGACGTATTGCTAATTCGATTTCAATAATCGATTTCAAAACAATGAGATTCTTTCAAATCGCCTTTCTTGTATCAAACGGAAACTCCAAATCAATTTATCTTAAATTTAAAACTGTAAACTAAGCTTTGATGTTTGGGTGTTCTACATGTAAATGCCTGTTTAATATACAAATTACGTTAAAATGGGTATTTTGGAGCTTCTTTTCGACCCAATGCCACAAAAGACCTATAATAGATTGATTTTAAAAGCCAATTCATTCGTCAAATGTTTCAAAAATCGATAACTCTGATCACTGACAGACATGTTTAGAAGCAAGTAGTTTTCATCTATTTTATGAATTCTTATAGCTTTTTCAATCTATTTCATTTTAAATTGATCAGAGTTTACTTGCCAATCTTTACTTGCTTCAAATGTTTATGCTTTATGATAAAGTCATTGATCTCGATATATAAACAGATTTTTTGAGCATAGTTTCAATGTATTACACGTCAAATCGTGTGATAAATCCCCACAAATAAAATACTTTTTAATAAAAATAAGCATTAGTCCTCATTACAATATCAAAATTAATTTAGTGAAATGTCTTCTCGCTTCTTCCTTTAAAATTGCGTACACGTTTGCAATGTCAATTATATAGGAATATTATAATGAACATATGTTATTTGTTTTATTATGTTGCATCACCCTGTGTTGTCAGACAAGTGGTCAGGAATATGTGATGCATCTAGGGGTAAATATAAGAACGCACTTGAGAGTGGTGAAAGCTTTAGGCCTTAAAATAAGCTGTACGAGGTTTATTAGCATTCCTTTCAGTTATGTCACTTTCACAGATTTTGAAAAATCTGGTCAATTTCCTACGCTCTCCCTGCATTTATCCACTAGTTATTACCTCACAGTTTAATTATTTTTGAAGAGCAGAAAATTAAACAAAAACGAAAATAGCCTTATATTTGTCGTAGGGTACTTGAGTTTCGTAAAGAGTACTGCAATTGCACTGCACTTCGTTTAATTTAAGGTCAGTTAAATTTACACAATTTTGACAGTTTTTTTTTTTTTGCACGAAAACTTATAGTTTTCTATCCAATTATACGTTACAAGTACTTAGGCTTAGTTTACACACATACATATCTTTTCTTGTTTACGTTTCGTAGTAGACAAATGTGTGTAGCACATCCTATTCTCCAAACAATACTAACCGTTTTTCGAACTTCTCACCTTATGCGATTTATAATAAAATCGCTTAATTTTTTAGCAGACTAACAATAGTATGTGTTCTACCTCAAAATTCCACTCATACAACGTACAATTTTATCTAATTAGAACCGAACTATTATGTATTTCGATCATTGTAAAAATGCGTTTTATAATTGAATATTACGGATAATATAGTTGTTTAAAAACGAATTTCATTCCACGTGTCGCTTATTAGATATTTCATAAGTTTATTTACAAGTTCATAACTTTCTTATGAAATTCGCATTAATTTTTTTTTATCTGGGAATAGACTATTCAATGGAATGGATTGTAGCGTTCGATTTAAATAACCACTTTTCTTGCTGCATTCCATTAAAAATGTCTTAATTAATTTCTTTCACGGTCGTAGTTCATTCCTATAATTTAGTTAAATTACCCCAGTTACCGCTTGTAACACAAATTGAATAGTTAATCGAATAACTTAAGCAACGGTATGTCGGTTAAATGATGTGATCAATTTCATTTTCAAATATGTCTATTCACCATTGTGATTTATGGGAAAGCCGATTTGAAATCTGAGCATCTTGATTATAAGACATGCTATAAACAAACGATGAATACCGATTAATCACTTTCAACCGTTCAGTCTCTTTCATCAATCACGTTCAAAGATACTGCATATGTTAACAACTATTAACTGCTCCTCGTATCATAACTGACAAAATATATAGTTATTGAATATTTTTTCTCGCTAACTGAGCGGAACAAGGTTAGAATATTCTTCTTCCAATGTTGTGCTTCAACGACCATTTGTTTGTTTACAAAATACAAAAAAAAAAGTAAATATTCATGACCGTTTTTGAAAGGCATTGTTTACAAAATTTATACACGCGGTAAACTGCATGACATATAAGCAACCTGGATTAGTGCATCAAATACTATAAAAGACATTATTTATCAAGTTATAAATAATTACGTTGTAAAATGAAAAAATTACTTATTATGATTTCACAAATGTTGTCTATTTTTTAAGTCACTTTCGCTTTTCTTACGTCGATTTCTTGGTAATAGCCCATTTCTCCGGTTGGATATCAACACGAACAAGTATGATAAATGTTATTTATACCAAAAAATGTAACTGACATAAAAAGCTCTATATTCAATTTCATGAAGGGGAAAAAAGCTTCTTATACCATTTAATAGCAACAAAAAATACTATTAAAAAACCTTCAGACATCTGAATTTGAGATAGAATTAATTTTCCAGTTTATAGAGAATCAAATTCCAGTTTATATAGAATTGAATTCCAGTTTATATAGAATTGAATTCCAGTTTATAGAATTTATATAAGATTTTATTATAGGAATTAATAGGATTTTTTGTTCCATAAGAGGTCTCTAGGCTATGCTAAATAAGTATTACTTCTATAGTGGATTATAAAGACTATTTCTTATAAATTTATAATTAACACTACTCTATCATAATATCTATCACTCTTAAACTTGCATTTACCCTTTATAAGATATCCTGTTTTGAATCTTTTAGTTTCGTATTCATTTAAGTAGCTTCTTTACACACCGTTTAGACTTTGTCAATATCTTGTACATTTCATGTATGACTTTGTAAACTACTAAAAATACACATTTGCAATGGGGAAGGCATAGCTTAAGGGGCAACATAATACAGTTGTTTACTCGTGCTTTTGGAAATTCTTTGCATTGTTTTACAGGGAACGTAAATTAAAAGCGCTGTTTAAATGAGAGTTTAACCCCTCTTCTTATGTGGTGTTGGCTTCGTGATTCGTGGAAAACCTCTGCAATGTAATTACATTTCAAAGGAGCAGTTCTTTTTTAAATGATGCATTTTTAAGCTTCATTTCTCACCGCTAAACTGCAAATTTGGACGCCAAGCCTGATTTTATGCCTATAGTCCCTGTTTACAGAGTTTTTATTGGAGTTTGAAGCCCATTTAATGTAAACCGAACATTAAATTAATCTGAGTAATAGGAAAATTAAGATAATTTTTAATAAAACCGCAAATAATCTTTGAGAATATTCGTTATATTCGTATAATTCCCTTATTATTACACATAATGAATCCACTAACTACGTATAACCATTCCTACGTGGAGGCAAGGCTTCCGAAATATATTATTTTCTGCTATGATACGGTGTTGAAATTGATATGAAACTGATGGGAAATGAATGGCTATAGTGAGTAGGAAAAATTAGTTCAATATTTTCAATGCGATCTATCAAACCTCATATATAAGTACTTTTACGTATTTTTAAATAATTTTTACAAAATTTCTTTTCGTTAAAAATATTCTGCTGATTTGCTCTTGCTCAAAAACATATCACTTATAATGAATAAATTTCTCTTACTTTTTACCTGCAATATATTTAACACATGATTCAGCGATTCTCAGTTTTAAAGCTCTTTTCAATGATGTGTAGATGTATGATAAGTGAGACAGATTCATGACTGCTTTCTGTCAAAATTCGTTTTTATTGGGGCTTTTTTTTCAATTTCCATTTTCCACTCTCGTCAATTTCGATAAATTTTGCCTGTTTCAATCGCTTATTTGTTTTTGCTTTTGATGGCAATATTTCGTGTGATAATCTTTTGATTTTTGGCAACAATTTCATATGTAAAGTGTCCTGTAATATTATAGAATGAAAAAAAAAAGATAAAATATCAATACACACATTGAATTCTTGATTTTACGAACTCGTGCAGACCGCAAAAGAAGTTCGTAAGGTCTACGGTTCGTTAAAGAGAATTGACATTAGCTCTATAGGAAACTTTGTGGAACCAACGCAGTAATCCATATAGTAAACAAACGTTTGATTCGCAAACCGGTGGTTCATAAAAACGCGAGCCCGCTGCATGATAAATTTACACCGATTTCCTTTTATTTTAAAGAGTCTTTTAAACGAGGAATATTTCTTCTATAAGATTTGAGCTATGATATGTTTCATGCATATTCAAAAAATTACGTTAAAAAAGAAAGGTATAAATTTAATTTTAAAACTTTTGTATTTCAAATAATTTATCGTGATTCTACGGATTATCTTATCGTCTGGATTTGTTTTAAAGGGATGAGGGTAACCGTATGATAGGTTAAGTGACTTATCAATGATGATGAAACTGGCAGTGAAATAGACTTCATTTTTTCAATTCCGTTCTGACATCTCATTTGAAAGCTGATCGTTATGAGATTTTTATCTTATTAGCAAAAATAAAATAGTTCCATGATTTTCAATACCAGAGAAAAACTTTTATGTAAAAACTGTCCCTTTGCTATACGAATTTCAAAGCAGTTGTGAATATTGAAATATACCTTTATTTAACATGATAAAAAAAATTCTTTCCTTAACACTACGAATGTAATCTCTTTCATAAAACGATGTAGCGTGAAATATGATTTATATATATAATATGTTACCGAGCTACAAGATTGATAACAAGGTTTATGGGTCCCTATGCTGTTTAGCAGAATGGGACCGTCAACCAATCACATTTAATAAGAAATTATGTTTTTTTCTATTTTATTAAAGTTTCACTATCACTTTCTACTCTCTTCCGTTTCTAACCATGTCATCGGACATAATTTTTCTCAATTAAAATACACCAATGTAGTGACTTAAATATTACGTAAAAAATATATCTTCAACATCTTGTCATAGGTTGAATAAATTTAGCTTATTTTGAAACATTACAAGATATACAATATACTTTCTTTTCCGAAAATAAAACATAGGGAGGCTTTAGTATGGATAATAAAGGTAGAGAAGAGATTATAGATTGTAAACAGAGGGAAGGCAGTTTGGATCGTAAGTCTAATGTGGAGGTACGACACATCATAGCATGTTTTTCCACGCGGATTTTGAGTATAAACAAACAATTTGTGTGAACTTTTACATTGTTTAAAGAGTTTCTTGTAAAGAGAAAAAGCGAAGGATCGGAAGTGAAAACTACTCGCCGATAATATTCTATCTCTTTCGAAGGTTTATAGTTGTATATTTTATCAAAACTACGCCAAAGACAGCCGTAACTTTCGCCGTGGCTACAAATCATGCCCGAACTGTGTCTTGAGGCACGCCAGGACGGCATAACTTTTTACATTGAGATGTTTTTTAGTAGGATATGCATCATAAATCGTGGATGAATCGTACTTTGTATGCAAAACACTTCTTGTTGTCATGGTCGTCCGTGAACAGAAAGGGCTAAAACCTGATTAAACTCCCGGCTCTGATCAGATTAGGGTTATCGCCGACTTGTAGCAATACAATAATCTAACGTATTAGAGAAAGTCGACCATTTTTCATCGACACGTTTTTGATGAAAAATCGATTGAAACGAACAAAAAAAGTGAATTTCCGATTACAACTCTTTTCGTCATAGTGATGTCATTTCAAGCTCTATTTCATGATCAGTTAACTAATTATTTATCTATCGCTTGTGCTTTGATGCAGGAAAAGAACTTTATTTTCGTTATATCTTTACTTAATTGTATGTAACTGGATTTTATTAATATTATATACATAATATTATATTATTTTAAACAAATGAATTAATATATAACGAATTCTAGTTGCTTTAAATAATTTTTTTTATTTTCCTGCAAAATATGTTTTTTGCGATCTATCTATTTCTGAAAACTTATTGCTGCAATTGGAGTTTTCGTCTCATCCTTGTAAAATAACATAATCTCTCGATAAATCCGTCTTTTAAGCGTAAATACGAAATCTTTTCTATTTTTCAACTTATTATATATAACAAGTATGCCAACACTCTGCTTCGTGTGGAACTCTTATTAACTTTTATTGTTAATTAATAGAAACCGATGAAGAAACTGACACATACATACACACATATTTATATAAATTTGGAAAACTTAGACAGGCAGATATTTTTAAACTGTCTTTACAGAAGGGGTTTACAGCTTCAAGATACAAAGAGTGCAAGTTTTTATGGAAGAAACTGGCAGATGTCAATAAAACAGGAAAGGATAAGGAAAACCATTTGGTTTCTTCAGGTGTTTAAAACTACATTTAAATCTCTACGGGGTCGATTATACTTTCGCATGAACGACATATCTAAAATCGGTGTACATTTCATGTTATTTACTTAAAGATGAATCTTTTCCTTGCGAATACCGGAGCATTGGCATTACAATTTCTTTTTGACAGAAAATTACATGCAGTTCAAAATATTATTCCGCACCCCCCATGTCTTTGGACGAAAAATGACATGTAACTGAGGACTTTATGCATAACAATTATTATTATGGATTTTAATTTTTATGGATGAAGTTAACAGGCGTAATTTAGTAGCCAAAATTAAAAATTTCTCTTAGTTCAGGTCTAAAAATTACCGTACGCTTGAAAAACAAATATTTATATCCGCTCTAAAGTATTATTATTATTATTATTATTACTTTTATCTTAATTTCTTTATACGATAAACAGTTACTGATCTGCTACAGATGCATATGTTTTTATGTTAGTAAACTGATTCAGAAATAAGCACATTTCAAAAATAAAAAAAAACCAAGGATATTTTTACCGAATGTTTTGCTTAATTTTTAAATATATTTTGGGAGGGTTTAAGATATATCTGAAAATGCTTCATTCTGAAATTGAACATAGAGATCAACTAAGCGTGAAACATTTCCAATGTACTTCCCTTTACTGATGAAGAGGCAAGCCAAGTTGTCATTTCTTGCGAGAAATGACGAACGAAGAAGCTTTGGAAAATTGAAAAAACGATTCAAGAAAATGTCAAGCAAAATGCCGCAACTGACGAAAGTTTTGAAAAAGAATTTAAAGTGGAAAAGAAGTGTTGCAAAAGCGATGTTTTAAATCGTGCTGAAAGAAATCTAATCCCTCTTACCATTACATAATATTGGTTAGCTTATAACTACTATTCATTTTTTCTATTCGTGTAACTTAATCTACTTTTCGTGGGTTTAAATTTTATAGTGAGCAATAATAAAAACGCGAACAATGCATCATTATTATGGTGTGAGCAGTTCTATATTTAGCTTTTATTTTCTTTTAAAATGTCAAACTTTAAAAGAAAAATCCTTTCAAATTTTATTATTTATTTTGGAGAATGAAAAATGTCCAGACGAAATATAATATAGGTTAGAATACGATTCCAATTTAATAAAATAAATATAGACAGAATTCACAAATCTTAAAAAAATTATATTACTTGTAACAGATTATTATTATAGATATCTAAATATTGACACATTTTGGCTTTTGAGGGCACGTTCTTCTACACAGGAATCGACGAGTAAATTTGAAGGTAAAGGGCGAAATGTGCAAGAAGTTTTGATCGATGGCATAAAAATTCATTGCGAACCGGTTTGCATGGAAATGGATTAGTTGCAGCAAAGAGTATTGAAAATCGATCGACGAAATTCTTTACCTGAAAGTGATCTAAACGAAGTTATTCAGGCTATGACAACGAAGTCTGACAACACGAAGAAATACGACGAAAGAAACAAGATGTACGTCGTCACCATTTAAATGCAAGTTTCAGCATCAATTACTGAAGCATGTTGAAGTTAGAAACTAAATAAATAAATCGATTTAAAATTTCAGTGTTGATAATTGACTAAAAATTAATATTTCATCCTTTTAATTGCAATCCATAAAAAATGAAGTCCTTGGTTCATGTCCAAAATTACCTTTTTTAATGCGAATTGTTTATCGAAACCACATAACACAACGATAATAATTAAGCATAATTATTTATGAAAATTAGTATTCAGTTGTAAGTGAGAAAGAAAAATTCAATCGCTATTGTCATTTCAGTTTTGCAGATTTCATTCATCAGAAAGTGGGAGAAACTCTTTAGAATTTTGTCACTTAATATCGCAGAAATTGAAATCGTATAATTTCCTTGTCAATTTCTAAATTAGGTAGGAATCATTTTTTTCATGAAACGGGAATATGTATATATGTGTGTGTGTGTGTGTTCCATAGGAAAAAGTATTTATTCAACATGCACCATTAAATATTACATGTATTGATGTTCTCATTTTGCTCGTATGACACATTTACAAAAATATATAAATAAATATATAAACAAATATGTACAAGATAGATAACGTAATTGATATAAACCGTTGTTAACACTTACTAAGTTCATTTATAAAGTCCAGTTGATTTGTGTAATTTGCACTAGAATGAAGAGAACTACAAAAAGTCCATCAGAAAAGAAAAATCCATGAAATCACCGAAAAACCGTTTAGAAACCATTTCTTTAAGTGCAAGAGGCCATTGTTCGCCGTAGATTGCCGCTTTCCTAAGCATTCTAATTCTAGAAGGTTCCAGTGTTGGACAGTGTAAAATAACATGCTCCACTGTTTGCTCAACAGTTTGGTTACAGAAGCAGAAAGAAGATTCTCGCAGACCGAATCTTTGAAAATATTGGCCAAACCTTCCATGGTCAGTTAGCGTTCCAGCCTGTGTTTGTGTGTGTGTGTGTACGTACATATATATATATATATATATATAGTAAACAGCCTCTTCATGATTTGATAAAATGGGGAAGTCACCTATTGTGTGCCCCTGAAAGATTCTCCATCCCCTCTCTCTCTCTTTCTCTCTCGCTTTCGATTTCGACTCCCCATAAAAAAACTGTGCTGTCCTTGTCTGCGTCACTGGTATCCGGGTAAATTAATACAAAGCAGAAGTATAAAAGATAAAAGGAGGGCGGGGAAGGAGTGTAAATAATGTTTAACACACGGAGTAAAATATGTCGGCAGAAGCAGTGCAGGGAATATATAACATATCATTAGTGAAGACAAGATTCTTCATCGACTTGATCAGTTACGATTTTTCTTTGCTGTCTTTCAAATACGTAAAATTACAATTGCTTTTTAATACTGAAAGACTGGAGAAAGGGATTTTGATACAACGTTAAAAATATATTTTACTGACTGATGAACGCAAGTTTCTTGACTGAAAAAGATTGAAAACGTCTGATTGATGTTGACGTAACACTCTCCGTGTTAGCCAAGAAGACATCATCCGTCTCTGAAGCTTCCAGAAGACCTGAAACACGGACAGCCTAATTGTAAAAACGTTGAAAACGACGACGAAAAGAGATCAGAGGCATATTAACTACGTCTGGGTAAATATAATTAATGGTTAGGACAACCGTTTTGAGCTTGTTTTGGCGGCCATTGAATCCTAGTTATTTCAGAGCTCAACGAAAACAAACATAACTATGTTCGTGGTCAATTTCAATGTCAGAAACACCGATTTGTTTAAGATATTTCAGAAATGTCAGGTATTTAATGACGTAATATGAAATTGATTGTTTTGTATGAAGGGGTGAACACTGAACAGGTTTCGGTTGCTGCTGCAGCTTTTTCAAGGAAAGGGCCACTATTTAAAGAATTCGTATAATATTTATTCGGCTGGATTTTCTGGAAAATATCTATTTAACTTATAAATTGCGAAATTGGTCTTAATATTATTAAAAATTGTAATTTTCGTATCTTATACAATTTACATGGTATATTTTTACATCGATTTGGAAAGGCCTTTTGCAGCTTAATGCTCAAAAAATTATATGCAACAGTTAGCTTTTTTTTACTTTTAACACTGCTATAAGCTGAAACTTAATTATTTCGAAGCTTAATATTGCTAAATGGCTTACTGAATCCATGCTTATTATGTGTAACACTGTTAGAAAGTGGGCTTAACACGTTGTGTTATGTGGTTATGTTATATGATTCATTTCTTTTAAAAAACTATGGTTCACACATACTGGAAAACAATCTGTCTTTTTGAATCAATAGAAAATTGACTTCCGTAGCTTAAAAAAAAACTTTTATCATTTGTTGGATGCGTAAAATATTTGAGTTTTGTGATTGGAAAAATTTGATTGTGGTGAGAATATTACATATCATTGTTTAGACAATTTTTTCTTCCTTTACGTATTAAAGCGATTTAGGGGAAAATAATAAAAATAATTAAATATTTCACACACACACACAAATACGCACACACAGATATATAACGAAAAAATAGTAAATTAAAACTAAGTTATTGAAAGAATTTGTTGTATTTACTGTAATATAATTCTTGCGAAGATTAATTGTAGGCATTGCGATTATTTGGGTGATATGAATTATGTGTATTTCATAACGAATAGCATATTCATAAAATGTACATAAAGTATATAAATTGTCATCAATGAAACATGATTTTAATTGTAAATTGACAGGTTAATAGTTGGATTAGCATTGATACTTCATTAGCTATGCATACATTTTATTAATTTATAAGGCCCTACTATGATGCAGTGGTAAGGCGTTCGCCTAGCGTGCTGGTATCCCAGGTTCAACTCCGAGTATCGCCAGAAAAAGAGATCATTTATCGACTAACTATTCATTGCAGTCTCGAGGTTGATTCTCTAGGCTAGGGGTCTTCAACCCGCGGCTCGCGGGCCGCATGCGGCCCTCCGACATGTTTTATGTGTCCCGCTGACTCACGAAAAAATGCAAATTATTTCACATAAAAATAACGTCCCTGCTCCCTTGGAGTCTGAAATCTATATATTTTATTCTGTTGTCATTTTCATATTTCATAAAAAATATCTTAAAACACTATAGAACTAAAGTAACACGAGGTTTCCCCCTCAATCATGTTTTACTTTAGTTTTCTAGCGTATATGGGCACTAGGTGTAGTTTTATCGATTTGCAGTGCAACAGTGATTTAAAAAAAATTCATCTTAGGACTCATCAAATTCTATTCTAAATATGCTGATAAGAACATCTTCCCAACTATCTGACTGCATGCTCTGAAAATGTTACTATTCTGAAGCATTTACAACTGCGCACATACTGACGTAGAAAATTCACAGGGGCGGGGTTACAGGCTTACAATGGAGGGAATTACAAAGCTACAACTCCATATATGTATACACAAAATTTTATTGCAATGGGAATTAAAGCCCCTATCAAACGTCCCTACGTACACCAAAGCTACTGCAAACAGCTGTTTTCGAAAATGAAATTGATGAAAATCAAAATTAGGACCAGAACAACTGACGTCCACCTTAGAAACACTCCTAGGGTTGCAATATTAAAAATAAGACCTGATATTAACAGGATTATTAAAAATAAGCAGTGGAAAATTTTTGCTAAAAGGTTTGATTTCGCTTTATATATTAATAACTAAAAAAGTATGTTACATATATATATATATATATAGTCGCGGTTGTTTAGTCCTAATATTATTGATACCGTAGTGCGGCCCGCGGGCCTACGACTTAGCCCTTGGACTGGAAAAGGTTGAAAAACCCCTTCCCTAGGCCTAACAGACTAGGATTGCTCGGAAAACTGTAGGTCCGCGGCATGACCTTTGCTGTCCTTGCGTCGCAAAACACAATCAATCAATTAATTTATGTCGTTTATATTCCTTAAAAAACGAATTATGATAAGAGTTTTGTTAGCGCTAATAAATCAATTTCAAGCAGTATAATTTCTCAATGGAGCTATTGTTGTCGTTCGTAAATTTTTCACGGAGGGAAGCAACAACTCTGCTTCTGATTAGATGTAGTCGATTAGCATGTTATGGCCCTGATTGAAGCAGAGTTTGGCACGTTTATTCAATTACTTACTCTGTAGTTGAGAAACTTACATATTTTGGATATGTGTCTTCAAATTTCACGAGAGTGTATTTTATTAGGAAAGAGAAATCGACAAGAATTTTGTAAAATGAGATCGAAGGTCTACTCTTTGGAGTTGTGTTGCATTTAGAAATATATCATAAGTATGTAGAGCTTTCGTTTTCATTTTTGTTATGCAGTATAATGGATTGGTTGTATAAATTTTTATTATTATTTCTCAGGAAATTACAATTACAAAAAAAACCTCAGTTTATGACATCTCAGCAAGTGCTGTACGTCGCACGCATATTAATAATGATAACGGCAATAATTAAACTAAGGTATGTGCATGTACATTTCGAAAAACTTGTCTTTTACCTGATAAATCACAGAATAAAACACCAATCGGTTTTATCGAGGTGAAACTGACCTTGTATTAGTTCGCGTTTGACACTTAATATTTGCACATTACCGAGGAGTACACATGTGCACCTTCACCCAGGTTTATCTAGATTTTTGTACTTTTGCCTAGGTGTTGCACTTTAAATGTGATATTGGAATCACTTCCATGTCACTTCCATGTCACTTCCATGTCTGTGTTTACATAGAAAAGCTTTATTTATTGCCACTATCGGTAGAACAAACTCCTTGAGTTTGGCGAGACATATTTTAAATGAGAGCACCATATATTCTATATACCATGAAAAGGTTTTAAATACTTTATTGCGACACGATTTTTTTTCGATGTAATCGGTTTCATTCTGTATGTGGGGAAAAATTTGTTTATGCTTTCGACAATTTCCCGCCTAAAAATTTCCCGCGCAATTAACGCCCCCAACTAAGCAAAACTAAAATAAGGTTTCACCGCATCAAAATGCAGCTGTGTAAAGATAAAACCTGAAAACCTCGTTCATCTGTGGAGTCATTATAGCTGTTGAAATAGGTAATTAACTACCTACCCCTTCTAGTTAAAAAAAAAAGAAGTAAAGAAAACACAAGAAAAAATAGGAGTATAAGATAAAAGAAGATACAGTCACAGCTACGAAGAAACAACGCAACATTTTAGTTAGATCATTCTCGCTGTATTTATTTTTTGAGTGAAGATTTTAAAACGTTCTTTGTCATATATTCTGTGCTCTAATACGTATTTTAAACGTTCATTTTATAAACCGTTAAGTGAAATTGACGTGCTGAGAATAATTTGATTTCCAATTACAATCAATATTACAGATTGAAATATACAAAAGTATGTTGATTGCAAATTTTTGACCCGTCCAGGTTCTTAGTTAATGCCTCCCCACGCCAACAACGAAGAAATCAAACAATCTCCCAGATTCTCAAAACTCACCGATTTGTCATCAGTCTATTGGTGTCACGGGAGACTATTACAATCTGAAACCATCCTTTATGAATTACTTATCATTTGTTGCATGCTTAGAGTCAGATTAATGGCAAGTGTTGTATTCTAATTATTTGATTAAGCCTTGCTGCAAATGACGAAACAAAGATGGGATAAAAAACGTGAGCCGCAGAAGTAAACTATTGAAGAATTTAAGGTGAAAGTTACAAGGAGAGAAACACACGCGCACTTTATAAAGAGGAAGAGAGCGGATAATTTATTGTGCAGTTTCAGGTGTACTGACGAGCGAGTCACTTTTAGAAGCGACGATTTTTGAAGGGAAATTCTGGTGACGTCATGCGATATGTGTTGGCCCCACGTGACCATCCAAAAAGTTTCTAGTATGAGAAGTAAAAAAACGAAGAAGAAACTGACGACGACTTATCGCCGTTGCGTAACGATTTCGGTGTTTCGCGAGCGTAAACCAAGGCCTGTTTACTTTAGGAAAATCGTCGTGGCTGTTGACATTAGGGTGGTAAACAATAAATCAAGCGCACACCCCCGAAAAACCAGGGGCTGTTGCGGCGTGGGGATGGAGGGAGACGGTCGGAGAGTGGAGCTTAGGGGGCGATAATGCTAAACCTCTTTGGGAATTGACCATGGAGTACAGTTCATTTGTCAGTTTCCTCATTCCCTCTCGCGTCGGCCATTTGTCACGTCTTAGTGGCGGTTGAGGTTTTTGCGCCGCTTCTCTCTGTTCTCCGTTCCTTCGCTCTTTGATGTCGACCTGCTTCTCTTTTTTCTTCGTTCTTTCGTTAAGGTTTTCTGGAACGATATGCAAAACGAGAAGCCGCCAAACAAGTGAATGAATTCGCGGGCGAAAGTGACGCTTTCCGATCAGTTTCACTACTATCGTCTGACGGCGTTCTTACTCCCCCGAACTTTCTGAAATAATAGTTAGTTGAAAGGTATTGGATTAACTAACCCATGTGACGTGAGCGATGATGGAGCGATGCTCTTCTTTCGTGCCACATTGTCAAGAGAAGCGTGACCTTGTTGAAAAATAAATGCCGGCCTTAAGAAAGCAATTGACAAAAGAAATCATCTGGGATTACGACGAGACGATTTCGTCTGACAACCGAGTCCAAAAGCTCATAGAAAGAGAAAAGAATTCTTCATGAAAATAGTTACAAGATAGATGTGATAATGCATCGGCGTGTGATTTCTGGAGTTAAACTACAGTGAAACGCAGGTATTCGGATTAACTCCGAAATGGAGAAGAGCTAGTACGGATAAAGAGGTTTCAAGTCTTCACAGGAAAAGGACGCGGATTAAATGATAAATTATTTCAAAGCATTGTGTAACTGTAAAAGAATCGTGCTCGGTGGGAGCTCCCAATATGATACAGATTATAAATATTTGCTTACGTCGATTTTAACGGTCGCGAATTTGATCAGAACCGAAGAAAGTTGTAATCAAGATAATTTGTAGCATTTCACTTAATTAAAAATAAAACGAATTCAATGAAGGTCGCGTACGAGGGGGATTAACTCCTATTTAAATATGCTATATCCGTTATGGCAGAAATATTGTTGTCCTTCCTAGTTAAATCATCTTTTTCGTTCCCATATACAGACCTAAATTTTACATAAATTGTATCAAAAAGATATTCCCATCTTAACGTTTATTGTTATCCAATAATATAATGTATGACACATAGGATTTTTTTAAAAATATGTCAATTTCCCTTTCCGATTACTCTTTAATGTCCTTACCCCTAACTTTCCTTTTATAAAAAGTCGTGATAAGTACCAAATTAATACATAAGTTGAAGCTGTCGAGAGGTAGACGCGCTATTCTGTTTTTCAATCATTTTCGCCTTATTTTTGGTTTAGACGTAAAGTACATAATGCATCAAATGAAAGTGACGCGCTCGAGATGCATTGATCGCAAAATCTGTTTGATAACTAGATTGTATTTGAACAATTTAACAAATTATGCAATATAAAGATCAAATAAAATTTTGATTAGAAAACGACGATGAATAACTAGAAATGTACATCAACCGCTGTAGCTGTAAATAACATTAATACTTTGTGCGCGTTTGTTGTTTGAGTTTCACGTACAAAATAAATTCGCAAGCATGTCCGTTTCATTCATGTGTCCATTTCACGTCTTGAAAACGATGACCGGCAATTAATCTCTTCATATCTTTTGTTTAAACGCATTTCAGCGGTTATTCAAATGCTATGTGGGGCTGGTTTCATTATTTCTCTCACGATCACTTTTATGCCGACATGCAGGCATGTCTACTGATATAAAAGCATTATTTAAACCAGTCACACATTTCCCATTGTCGTGTTTGTTTTTATGTGAAATTTACAGGAAGTTCCGGTTGCAATTGACAGGAAAGCAATTCCCAAGGATTTTGGCCAATTTCGAACTGAAATTGAAATCTCAAAAAACGTAAGGGATATTTCAATGGAACGAGCGAAGAAATAGACGTCATTGTGAGTGTGGGAATTATAATTAGGTGATAATCGAAAAACTAACCATTAGTCGATATTGCCGGAAACGAAGTCATGACATGAATCGATCTATTACGAATGATAAAGCTCGTCAACGTTGCCCTTAACGACTTGTTAAATGGTTATGGCTTGCAAATGCACCCGTTGCACGTGACTAGGACAATGTTTTCTTTTCGCTTTGATTTTTATTTATTTCTTTTCTGAAGCGACTTGTCAATGTCAATTTGTGGAAATAGAACGGTCATCATTCTATTGCTCTATATTTAGGTCAATTTCAAGCGCGGTCTTTAGATCCAATGGTGCTTTTTACAAACGTTGGACGATATTAAAAAAACTAAATAAATGTCTTTTTTTTTAATGGTTTGATTATTGAACAGTTCTAGTCGACTGATCTCTTTCAGGTGTCATCCGCAGCAACAAACCAATGTTATATATTGTATCTTCTTGTATCTTGAACACAACAAATATAAATCGACTTGTTAGACAACAGATTATAAAATAAGAGAAAACAGAGTAATATATTTATCAATCAATTTTCAGAACTTATAGGCGGTGGCAAAATTCGTAAGACGAAATATATATGTTTTCTTGTCAATCTCTCTTTTCTCAGGTTTATTTTGAAAAATAAGATATGTAAATAAAATTGACGCTCCCATAAATAAACACAGTTTACTGCCGTTTGGGAAGATATTATTTGTGCTAACAAATATTTCTGACTTTCTCATTTTAAAGTTAATTTAATAATATATAGATTTTTTTTTCGCATATATATATATATAGACTGGTCAAGATCGACTGTACAATAACCACGTAGTGGTATTTCTTGAACAATCCCAAGCAAAAATTTTCCATACAAAAATGATTAAAGTCAATACTTTTTGTACTAATTGCAATTTTAGTATATCCAATTTGCAAACCAGTTTGCGCTTATTACACCTTTTCTATTCAGCTTAAAGCCAGTTATAAAACGCTTGCGCTTGAAAAGGTGTAGTGTAATAATTCAGCCAGTTCATGTGATAATTTAAACGCGCATGCACGAATCTGTCCCATAGTCAATCTAGCTGTTGATTACATCACTTTCAGTGCTTTCAATTTTGAAACCCACAAAAATTATCAGTACTAGTAGGTCATGTCAAAAAGTGGATGAGCAAAATACTTCGCAAAAAAAATTTTTTTTCCATAGCATTTACGTAATATCAATATTTAACATTGAAGATAAAATTAATTTTGCTGCTTGTAAAATGCACTACCTCGCGGGCTGGAGTGATCAGTGAAGACGCTCTGCGTAATAGCCATCTGCCAGCACGAAATATGTTAAATATCAAAAAACAATTTTAGATGCAGCTTTAAGATTAATATTTCAGCGAAATATAATTTAACAAAATAAATCTCTTTAACCAAACCATTATTACGTTGATCCTAAATTCATCATCACCATGAACAACAACGATTTTCAATCCACAGCAGGATGGAGGTCTCTCTGTTTTCACACATACACGTAGTACGGTGAAAGAAATACAAAGGAAATGGCCTTAAGCGCAGAATGTTGGCCAAACGGGTTGGCAAACTGGACCTACAGTTTAACGAAGAATCCGAACTTCGGTCACCACAGCTGATAGTCCTGCGCCAAGTTGGGACTTGTTGTGTTACCCTCCTACGGAGTGACCGCTACCGGGGCTGCTTCGAAGCTGCGCTTTGCCGAGTGACGGCAGAGGACGGCTGTGGGACAAAATCACAACTAAATTACAACGTCATAAATATTTTGCTGTATTAGCGCAGTTGTCCCCAAAAATCCAGTACATATCATAATAGGCCGTGCAGTGATGCAGGTGTTCCGCACTCATCTATTGTGTCGTTACCCTAGTTTCACTCCTAACGGTAAAAGCAAGCGCTTACCGACTAACTGCTGACCGTAGTCCATGGTTTCCTCAGGCCATAAGAGGTCCGGACTTCGCCGAAAAATGTAGATTCAGGCGCAGCCTAACCCTTGCAGTCCTTGCGCCGTAAAACTTACATATCATCATCATCATATTCAACCATTATCTATCCACTGCTGGATGAAGGTCTCTCCAAATGCTTTCCACACAAGTCTATCCTGAGCAATTCGCTTCCACGTCACCCCAACCTGTTTTCTTATTTCATCCACCCATCTAGTTTGAGGACGTTTTCTAGGTCTTCGGTGGTCTCTTGGAATCCAGTTCAGAATTTCTGTTGTCCATCGTTGATCAGTTCTTCTTGCAATATGCCCAGCCCATCGCCATTTCAGCCCTTTTACTTTAACAATGATGTCCTCTACTCTAGTTTGCTCTCTCACCCAAGTGTTCCTTTTTCGATCTCTCCTAGTTATTCCAAGCATGCACCTCTCCATGCTCCTTTGCGTTGTCTGTAACTTTCGTATTGCTCCAACTGTTAGACTCCATGTCTCTGATCCATAAGAGAGGACTGGCAATACACACTGGTTGAAGACCTTTCTTTTTAGACACAAAGGCAATTTCCCCTTCAGGATAAAACTGTTTCTTCCAAATGCACTCCAGCCAAGTTTAATACGTCTGTTGAGTTCTTTCATAATGTTGCCATCCATTGAAATCAGCTGGCCAAGGTAAATATATGAATCAGCAATTTCTAGCTCAATGTTGTCAACTTGTATTTTTGTTTCCTCTACGAAATTATTGAACATGATCTTAGTTTTTTGTAGGTTCATCTTGAGTCCAACTTCTTTACTTCTAGTTGAGAGCTCCTGTACCATGTCTTGGAGTTCTGATGGGTTCGTTGAAAAAATAACAATGTCATCAGCAAACCGCAAATGATTTAAATATTCACCATTTATTTTTATTCCCTTGTCATTCCAATTTATCTGCTGAAAAATCATCTGTAAAGCTGAAGTAAAAAGTTTTGGAGAAATGGTATCTCCCTGCCTCACACCTTTACCAATTTTGATAGCTTCGGTATCTTTATGTAACCGAAATTTTGCACTTGCATTTTTATACACACATTTCACCATGTCAATGTACACATCCTCGATGTCTGCTGATCTTAAAGAGTTGATGACTGCTGATGTTTTAATAGAGTCAAAGGCCTTCTCATAGTCAATAAATGCCACACACAATGGAAGTTCATATTCATGTGTTCTTTCAATTAATTCTCTTAATACTTGAATATGGTCCACTGTACTGAATCCACTTCGAAATCCAGCTTGTTCTCTTGGTTGAGCTGCATCTAATTTTTTCTGCAGGCGATGTGTTAGCACTTTTGTGAAGATTTTATAAATAGCAGGTAACAAGCTAATTGGTCGGTAATTTTTCAAATCCTCTTTATCACCTTTTTTATGCAAAAGAATTACTGTTGCAGAATCCCATTGGTTTGGTATGTTACCGCTGTTAAGACATTTGGTAAAGAATTTTGCAAGTATGTCTTCTACATATTCTCCAGCTTCTTTTAGGATATCTAATGTAATACCATCATCACCAGGGGCTCTTCCTTTCTTCATATTTTTTATTGCAAATGAAACTTCTTCTTTTAAGATTTTAGGAGCTGTTCCTTCGACTATTTCAGTGTCTTCGTTTAATCCACTGTTACTTTCATATAGTTTTTTGTAGAATTCTTCAACTCTTCTAAGTATTTCTTCCCTATTTCTTGTTACGGTGCCATCCTCTCCTTTTAATGCAATGATGTGTTTCTTCCCAACAGATAAACTTCCTTTAACAACCCTAAGGCTCTTGTTATTTTCAATGGCCTTCCTTACTAACTCACAATTGAATTTTCTTATGTCTTCTTTCATGCTTTTGCGCAGAGTTTTACAAAGTTCTATGTACTCAATCCTGGAACTGGTATTTCGATTGTCCACCTTCATATCTCTTCGCCTTTTCATGAGCTGTTTCGTCTTCTCAGATAATTTGCTATTGTGCTTTTTACAGGTTACACCACCAATTTCCCCAGCAGTTTCAACTATTGTCTTAACAATGTTTTCATTTGCTTCTGAGATATCACTTTCATCAATAAGTCCTTCCAGTGCAGAAAAGCGATTTTTTAATTCCAACTTGAATGCCTCGGTATTTTCTTTTAATTTCTTTAAATCCACCCTCTTACTTACTTGTTTCCTAATGAGCTTCTGTCGTTCTAATTTAGTATTTAAGTGCACTTTACATCTCACCATTCGATGATCACTTCCAGTATTAAATCTGTTCAGTACACTGCAATCTTCAATAATTGATTTCTTGTTTGCCAGGATATAGTCAATTTCACTAGTTCCCCCATTTGGGTGTTTCCATGTCCATTTTCTTTGCGGTTTCTTCTTAAAAAATGAATTCATGATGCTAAGGTTTTCAGCTTCTGCAAATTCGATGAGTTGATCGCCACGTTCATTCCTTTCCCCATATCCGTATTTACCAACCGATGTCTCTCCTTGTTCCTGTTGTCCAATTCTTGCATTGAAATCCCCCATGATGAGCTTGATATGTTGTTTCCCTTTGGTGTGTAACTCTTTGATTTCTTCATAAAATTCTTCAACCTCTTCGTCGGTATGGCTTGATGTTGGTGCATATACCTGTACTATTTGAAGTTGGTATCGCTGGGTTAGTTGAACAACGAGCCTCGCTGCTCGATCTGATGTACTTTCAACTTCCAGAAGACAGTCTTTAATTCTTTTGTTGATTAAGAAGCCAACACCACTTGTTCTTCCAGTTTCCGTTCCTCTATAATAAAACAAATGTCCACTTTTAAGTTCCACCAACTCTTCACCTTTTCTTCTAACTTCACTGAGTCCTACAATGTCCCATTTGATCTTGTCAAGTTCTTCTTCCAATTCCTGAAGTTTTGCTTCAGAAGCAAGGGATCGTCCATTATACGTTGCCAAGGTCAATAACAAACGGCAGCCTGGGCCATTCCAGTGATTCTTAGCACCCCCTGCTTTCATGCCACACTGACCGCTGCCTTGATCAGGAGCACTCCAGCACCTGGAGACTAGGGGCCATGGTTTCTGGTGTGTCAACATAATGGAGGAATTAGCCATAATTTCACCACGCTGGCTAGACGGGTTGGTGAATTAGCCCTCCCCTTCCGCCTTTCTATCCGTGCAGCAAATATTAATTTGCCACATAAATAGAAAGCTCAGCCTGCACCACTTGAAGGCGGGGTAGGACACTAGGTTACTGGCCTGGCCGGTTCCACACATCGTCACATACGTTCAGCGTGTGGGTCTCCTTCCAGTTAGATACCAGCAACCCTTTTGCAGGCCAAAACTTACATATATATACCAGATTATATATACCCACAAGGATGGAGAACATCATTGTTAAGGTAAAAAAAATAAAATACGAAATATCAAATGAAATGACAATCAAAATTATCAACCGGATTCCAAAAGAATGTCGAGGTGTCTAGGAAACACCATCGGATTGGATGGGTGGATGAAATAGGGCAATATGGAAGTGAAAAGTTTCAAGTAGAAAAAAAAAAAATTAATATTTCGAGAAATTGTCACCAGTAAAAATGAAAATTTTATAAAATGAAAAAATTAGCATATAAATTTATGATATATACAGGTTGTGAATTAATTTATACGTGTGGTAGTATAATTAGGTATTTTTGTAAGGCAACCAACATTTTCAAGGACTACACCACATGCAGCAGTTTCATTTTGAGATACCAAAAGTGAAGGAATATGCAAAATGAAAAACACGTGACTTCATATTTCATTTCATTTAGGTCTAACATTTAGGTATCTTCTCTAATATTTAACTATCTTCTAATCTATAAAAAGTATTGCGTAAGCACTAGTAATTTTCATTGCAAAATCTGTCACTTTCTTTTGTCAGACGTAGACCTGTGCGTTCTTTGGCAAATTATTACTTCCCAATAATATGATTATAACGGACTTTTGAGATTCTGATCGTATCTATCTTCGGCTTTTCGTAGTTTTCCGCAAGGGGAGAAACAACCTCTATTGCTCGCGCAGTGACGTCACGTTTGACAGGTGGTGATTAATCTTAAATGACATGCCCTCATGATCAGTTACTTGCCTTAAACTAGAACAAGTTTCATCAATTTCGATCGTTAATGCATCTATATTTAAATATTGATGAAATATATTACATTTATATTACTGTTGACGGCAACATTAATTATTTCTGATCATTTGCCAGGCATTCTTCCCCGAAATAAAACGAAAATAATTTAAGATTCGCAAAACATTGACGTAATTTGAAATTTTCGGCGTTTATGCGTTGCATTTTTACAGCATTTTTACATTGTGACATAACTTACGTTAACAGTGATTTCAAATGCGTCTCTATATATTAAGTCTTACTTCTAACGAGAAGTAAAATATCAGGATCAAATTATATAACTATTATGTATTATCATATATATCATGAAGAGGTATTATTATTATTACAGTGGAATATGTATTTATCTCGAAAACCTTTATAGCTCGAAATTTATGCATTTTCCCGCATTTTTAGCCTAAATCCAATATATACTGTATACAAATTGTACATATAGGAACTTTTATATCTCGAGAAATACCTCACTATCTTGGTATTTTTCTCATTCTCGCGAGATTTGAAATAGACAGCTTTTATTGTATTTCGTGTAGGTGTAGGTAATTTTCAAGTAAGCAGGAGGAAAAAGTGTGTTCTCTTCTACTTGATTATGAAACTTAAAAATAAACCCTTTTACAATTACTTCCTTCCTTCCTTCCCTCCCTCCCATTTTCTTTTCTTCTTCTTCTTTTTTTTTTTTTTTTCAGATCCGCAGTCCAGCTTTTGATTCGCTAGGCGCGAATGAGATTCGGTTTCTGTGAAAAATTGAAATTATATCCGTGGAATCCTGAGGCAGCAGGACCTTTTCGGTCCTTGTGCAATAAAAAAGAAACATGCAATTCTTTGCCTTAATAGTTCGGTACACTTGATAAAATTAAACCCAAGGCATATTAATGAGGTTGCACTGTATTCGATTTCTTGTAAAATTATTCCTGGTTATTGGTGAAATTGGTTTCGAATAATTAATAAATAATTTTCTATACAATGCCGTTGCAGAAAAATAATTTCTCCAAGCTTTTATGATGAATCAGAAAGGTTTTTGCAATTTTAAAAATTAACGGGCGTTTCGTTAAACCGTTAAAAAGTGTGCCTCGTTCACCCCTATTCAGAGGCACGTGACACAAGGCTTTGTTGATGTTGCTAAACACGTGGTTACAAATGACCCGGCAATGAAATTGGCAACCATTCCTGTACGCGCTCGGTTATTACATTTAGCCACGCACTTGTCTATTTCAGTAGAACTTTATAGCCTTTTAATGAAGCGTCGTCTGCTTTTTAAAACGATTCTATGTATGCGGAGTTATGTAATGTGTTTATTAATGTCCTTTTCAACGTCAATATCTATAAATAAATACTCTCATTCTTGGCGAACAAAAATTTCGCCAATTTTCCCCCCCGTTTTTATTTTTTCTACTCTTATTTTTAATTGATGTTTTTGTAATTCCTCGTAAATTTAAAATACACACACACACATATATATATAGTTTTATAGCAGTTTTATTTCCTTTTCTAGCTTTCGATTACAACACATTTCGACTTCATTTACAATTTTGAAATTACTTGACTTTGCTTTAAAATTGATTAACTTAAATTGAGTAAATTATTTATAATTTAAATTAAGTCATCTTTTAAACCCGTAACGGACAATAAGTAATAACATATAATTTGTAGGTGAGAGATGATATTATATACGGATAAAATTTTAATTTTATTGCTGATTAAAATTTTTTAAAACGATCATTAAAATTCATTGTTCAGAACAAGAAAACATGTCAATTTCTATGCTATTCAAAGCCTACAAAATCTTTCAATCAAATATCGAATTAGTGTTTTTTGCACTTCATTTAATTACAGAGGGTGTTTATGCATTTTTAGAATGATTTCGAAGCCATTTTCTTAATGTTTAAATTGTAAAGATCGGGTTTTTTTTTGGTTTTTTTTAAATATTCTATCTGATAATCTTGTTTTTGAACTATAAGTCTTCATCATGCTTTCCATGATAGAAGGGCTTTTCGCAAAAAATTTCCAGAGGTATTGCTTACCATTTCTGTTCCACAACTTTCCAAAGTCCATCAATGGTAGTGGGTTTGCGCTTAGAGAAAGCTCTTTTCAGCAGACCAAAGGCACAATAGTTCATAGGAGAAACAACAGGGGACTTCTCAGGAATATGTTGAAAAGGCAGACTCTATATATATGCAATACCTATAACAATTTTCATTTTTTCAAGGAATGCAGTGGTAGTTTTCGAGGTATGACTGCTGGCTTTGTCTTGATGCAGTTTTACACACTGAAAATTGTTGGAATAAAAAAAATGGAATTTCTTCTGTAAATATCGGATGTAAAACATTCTCCTGATAATATGATGAGTTGATTTTAACGTTGTTTTCCAGTTTTTTTTATTTTTAATTTCCCATTGTAAGAGAAACCTGCGACAATCATAAAGCCTTTACTGAAGCTTTCTTTGCATTCTCGGCACCAAGTTTGGAAATTTTTTTCTCCACGCTTACGATAGTAAATGGACCTTTTTTTGTTACAATCATTTAGATAAACCCCTGCTTCATCAAGGGTAACAACGTATTTCCATTTATCTCCTTCTAAGTAATTTTCATACAGGATTCTGCAACATGTCTTGCGTTGAGCCATATGCCTCTGTTTTCTCTCTTTTTTTAAGTTGTAAATCTTGGTTTATTATTTTATTTACTGATGCTACAGAAGCTTTTAAAGAGTTTGCAATTGATTTCTGCGTCGGTGGATTTTCTCTTGTTACCAGTGATCTCACTTTAGAAATATTTGCAACAGTACATACCTTGTTCGGGTATTCATTTGGAGTCCTCTTTTTATGTAGAAGTTCTGATTGACGGTCTTTCCCTTTTCTATTAATAATGTTGCTTATTTTGCACTTAGAAATCTTTATACCATGCGTTTCACACGTTTTTTAATAATGGAATAAGAATATTTCTCTTCGGAAAGCGCAAAAACGTATTCTTCGATCCACAGCTTGTTTACAGGTGCCATTTTGAATGAAAAATGAATTTGAAAGTAGCAGACGATAATCTTAATTTGAAATAATAACATGTTGCCAGATCCATTTTCCCACAAAATATTTTCATTTTTTAATCCTCTATTGAAATCGTTCTAAAGATGTGTAAACACCCTCTGTAGTTTGTAACAAAAAAATTACGAGAACTCATCATGATTATTAGTAGATTAGCTCTCCCCCTTCTCCTGCAAAGCATAGTTTTGATTTTAAAAGAAAAAGCCTTAAAAAGACTAAAGAATATAAATTTTGTATAATTATGAAATCATAGCCTTCATTTTTCTGTTGTTTATTTTCAATTTTTGCAAATCTGAAAGTGTAGGTAAAGAAGTATATAAAAGAAGCATGTATATATGCTTTTATTTTCCCTTTCTATTCTTTTGCCAATTTCTTATTTTTTATTGTCAATTTCTACGTTGTCTATTTCATCTGTTGTCAATTTCTATGTTGTCAGTTACAGCATTGTCCGTTTCTATATTGTTAATTTCTGTGATTTCAATTTTAAGCTGTGTGTTTCTGTTAAATTCTCTGTCGTCTGTGTTTTTCCATTACCAATATGAAAAAGGAGTTCCCCTTAAATTTCTCGATTAACATGCCTGTTTTCTTAGCAGATGCGGTAATTTTATAAATAATTAGGGTCACGTTTTTAAATCCGCAGCTTATAAAATAAAAATTGTGCTGAATTATCCCGGCGTGTCTGCCATGTCGTGTGTTATACGGAGACGCTCTTTTTCCAATGAAAATAAATTGGAAGTTCGTTCGTACTTTAACAATCACTGCGCTTTAATTAATCATTGTCGTCGTTAATTACGTGAGGCATCCCAAGAAAGAAAGTTCATTAGTTCAGGTGTGGAGCTCCCTGTTAATAGTTTAATGTAACTATTACTAAATAAATTACCAACCACGTAACAGGTGTTAATTATGTAATCGACATTAAGCGATCCTTTTCCATGCACTGTCCTAGAAGGTTTTTTACGAGGCTGTAATTCTCATATTTCCCGTGTGTACTTCGTTTTCTAAATCGAAATTGTCAAGCTTTTGAGGATATCTTACATACTGTTATTCTGTAATTGGTTAGATTGATCGCTTTAAAGGAATTAGACACGTGATCAGCGTACAAAGTGGCACGTTCAGTAATAGACAATAATAATTTATTGTTATTTCGAAACTGAGCATCTGTCGTTTTCATTTGAACGATTGATGACGTTCTAGCGCCTGAGAAAGCTCACTTCACCTCTTAACTGAGATGAAAAAATAATACATGCATATAAAAAAGGTGGTTAAAACTTCCAAATCAGAAACACGGGTGTGGTAAGTCCCGTTAAATCTCCTATACAAATTCAAATATACGCTTTATTTTGTTCCAAATGTTTGTAAAATCCGTCTATTTTTTTCAGATGTTCATGTCGCCCACTTCAAATATCTGGTGGGCACAATCCAATCAAAGGATTAAAAAACTGATTCACATTTTAGAAAAGTAAATTCTAATTTCCATCAATAATACCAGATAGTTAAGTAAATTGACTAAAAATGTTATTTCGTATATTTCACTAATCTACAATATTCCTTGTGGAGCACAGTTCTTTCTCAACCATAATAAATTTCAAATGGGACAGATATGAGCTAACTTTTCATTGTCAACTGAAAGGACAAGAGATAGAGAGAGCATCCTGTAAACGACGCGAAACTGACTAAATTTTGTAGAATTACGGTTAGGTTATTGCTATAATGGTTGCTTGTCCAACTACCTAATTTTGCGGGTTACCATTTCACCATATTAGTGTTAAACTGGCGCCAACAACTTTAGGTCCCCAGGGTTTGCGTTCGGCGTTGGCCTCAGTTTTGATCACTTATCCATCATATGGCGATTCCGTCCATAACCATTATTTAATTATTAATGTCTTTGGCAGCTTTAATTTAATGTGCAAGGCATACATGCCCTCCTCGCATTCCTCTGAAAAGGGCCAGCTTTTTTTCCTTAAAAAAAAAACAGAAAGAAAAAAAAAGGACAGTAAGAAAAAAACCTTCTGCCAACCGAAAATAATAACGGTGATAATTACTCGCCTGCGGGCTCGCAAAATTTCGTGCAGCACTGCACGTAAACGAGGAAACATTTTTTCTCGTTCTTCAGTTTCTTATTTCTTTTCCAGTTTGGTCTGTCACAGGGTCCCCCACTTTGTGTTTTCTCATTCTCCAGTTGCTACAATGGGCGGGCTAGCGGTGCAACATGCACAGCACGCAATATGTTATTCGGTAGATTGCCATGCTATGTATGTGTTAGCGGGGAACAGTACTTTTCTACCAACAAGCTTCGATTTGTGAGTTAAACGGCCAGGTGAGGGACATTGCCGTGGAAGTGGCGGTGGGGAAGCGTAGATGAAAACCTTGCTTCTTCACCGGAATTGACAACTTCACCATTATAGTCGATTTCATTGGCAATTGGGCATATCCCTCCCACTACTTCTACTCCGTCGTAGCATTATAGGAAATTGACGAAATTGACTAGTTACAAGGTGAAAATAAAACCTCGTAAAACTGGCATTTTAGCTGAAAAGAGACGCTCATTTCGCTGACGCGATAAATAAAATTGACAATGCTGTACTGATGATCATTGTCTGAAGATTATTTACATTTAACTATTAAAAAAACAGAGATATTTATAAGAACATGTACTTAGACAAGATCTAGATATTTGCATGTCGTTTTCTCTTTCTAAATTCGCGCATTGTATTTAATGACGTGAATAACGTATCAGTCATACATCGCATCAGTGTTTCCCAAAGCATGGTCCATGGTAGCCAATGAAGTAATCCGCAGGATCTTCAAGAAAAAAATCCAGGAGAAAAATAATAAAATATTACATGCACTTGTCATCACGGCTCGAAAAAGGGCTTGTCTGCAAAGAATAAAAATTCAATGCCCCAATAAAATTTCTAAACATGACAACCTCACAGATGTCTATGCAATTTAAGGAATCTATATTGAGATACATAAACTGATAGCGGATGTTTTTGCTGTTATAATAATAATGCATACAACAAAAATTAGTTAGTTAGCAGCTGATGGTGATCTATAGAGTCTAATATTATTGGTTAGAGTTGGTAACAGGGCTGAGTTAAACATTAGTAAAACGAGCACGTGCTTAGAAAACCAAGGAAAGGAGGGACACATGAGAGAATTTTTTTATTGTCAAATTTACCATGAATTATATGGTACAAAAAAACCCTCATTTCACACAATAAATAAAAAATTATAAGGCAAGATTTTTGCTTTATCTTTACTAAGTATAAGAGATATGTTATATGAGATTAGTTTTGAAGTTCTGATTAAATGCTTTGTAAGTAGAAAATGTGAGAGAAAACCTTTCAAATATAAATGAAGTGGAATTACTCAAAACTAAACATTATTTTCTAGCTTATTCTCCGTTTATTTTATTTCAAAGAAAAAAAAGTATTTTACAGTTCTCATTGTCGTTTATATTTTGAATTAGATTTGTATAGGGCACAAAATTTTTTAGGGGTACTTAAGACCTCCTCAAGTGTCAATTCGGCTTTGGTTGACAGTCTTAATTTCAGACATGTTTTTCACCTTTCTCCTGGGGAAAGTCCCTAGACTAGTCCGGGGGAGTGTCCAGACTATGTAGGGGGAGTGTCTGCGATAATTAAAAAAGTGCTTAGAGTGGTCCGCAAGAGCTCAAAGTTTGAAAAACGTTGAAATTACATCATCCGACCATTATGCGTCACTTTCTGTTGCAGTAGAGTACACGTCAATTTATGTAAACAAAGGTTTTATCCCCTCACTTACAAAGAAAGTGATTAGTCGAGTTGAGCTACTTCCTTTATTACGGTAAATGGAAATTAATGGCGAGATTTAAGTCTGTGTCTCTGACATTTTTAATCTTTTGCTGTTATTGAAAGTCACGATTAGTCCATCAGGTTCTCAGGACAGGCAAGGCTTTCGATATCATTTGTACTAAGCAAGTGAAATTGACATAAAGATAATTATTTTCGTGTTTGTTGAGTATGTTGTTACTCACATTTTAGATTTATTCGCTAAGCTTATTTAAAATGAGTTAATGTTTTTTTTTTTAAAAAAAATATTGCTTTACGTCCAAATTGGCTAGTTGCTGAGTCTTACATTTTAGCAGCACAGATGAGTTTGTACGCAATACAATCCACTTGTTAACCCACGGGCACCGTTAGCGGGGGGGAGAAGGGGGACCCATTCCCCCCAATGTTGGTGTTAGGGTTCCAAATCCCCATTCAGTTTCAAACAAAATGCCTTCTACTGGCATATTGTCCCCTCCAATATTTTTAGGCCGTCGGCGCCAATGGGTTAACCTGAGATCCGAACAGCATGCCTCAGTTAGACGTAACCATGACACCACTGAGCTCCATATGACGTGATTTTGTTTATAACATGTTTTCATTCTCTTCTTAATACCATAAAACCATTATTGCATAATATTAGTATTGTATAATACTAGCTAATATTAGCATTGTATAATAATGGCTAATATTAGTATTGTATAATACTAGCTAATATTAGCATTGTATAATAATGGCTAATATTAGTATTGTATAATAATAGCTAATATTAGCATTGTATAATAACATTATTAGTATTGTATAATAATAATATTAGTATTACATACATAGGCGTAGATATGGGCCTGTGGGGCCTGAAGCCCTCCAATAATTTGAAATAAATTGCAATTTTACATATACTGTAATGTACGAATGTTCATAATATGTGCTTGAGGGCCCTCGAATAATTTTGAAAAATCTACGTTGTTGACTGTATAATAATATCAGTAATGTATAATAATAATAATAATAATACGTATACATAAAAGCTCCCTTAGGCGACCACCGTCGATTCCGTGAATAAGTGGTCGCTCAGAGAGTTGGTCTCTGAATGGGGGTAAATTTAACATTGGATCTATGGGGGAGGAAATCTGTTCCCATAAAAATGGTCGTTGAGGGACGTAGTCGTTAAGAGAAGTTTTACTGTATTTATTCAGCCCGATTTTATACATTTTGTGTGGTACATATTCTAAGCGATATAAGAAATAAATATAGAAGAAAAAGAAATATTTTAAATTTTACGTTTTAAGATTTAAGCTAGAGTTGTTGTGGACACACAGTTCCGTAGTCGTAGTTCCTTCACCTAAGAAAGCAACTCTTCATAGACGCTGGTTGTGAACGTATGATTCGGAGGTCGTAGTTCCTCCATCCAAGGAGGCACCTCTTTTTGGACCATTTTTACGAAAGACAGAATTACTGGGCATTCTTTGCTCATTTGGAAAACCGATTTAACGGCAGCGAAGTCGAAATGGCGCGGTGTTCTGACGAAATTCATGAAGTCGTTGTGGGTATGTGGCGTAAAGTATAACCACATCGAGTCAACCAGAGGAAAATCTGAGTACAAGCGACCATCAACTTCAACTACTAATTATCACGAGCAGGTGTGATCTAGTCCCGAGGACCAGCAGAATACAAAAATAACCCCCAATGAATGTACCAAAGGACTTCCCTTAAGCACTTTCGGGTATGCCATCGTGACGTACTTGAACTATTTCAAATTAACAAGTCCCTTTACTGCCAGCGCCACGTATGGCAGTACTGACTAGTAATTAACAAATTATTCAATAAAGGTAAAGTGTCCCTTACAAAAAGGAAGGGGGCCCATTACAAATTGATTGAACGACTTTTCCAGGAACCAACGAGTAATAAATATTAATACCTGTACTATATATAAGATTTTATCCTAAGAGAAAACAATTACAGTCCCCTATATCATAGATCTGTCAATTTCTATCCCTATATCATAGATATGTCAATTTCTATCCCTATATCATAGATACTTCAATTCAATCAAATTCTTATACCATAGATAATTCAATTCAAATTCCTATACCATAGATACCTCAATTCAATCAAAGTCCTATATCATAGATATGTCAATTTCTATCACTTTTAGTAAATATCGAAAAAGGCTAAAATCCTCTTTCATTGCCATTTTAAACGATTTGCGCTTAATAACCGCAAAGCATTTGATTACAAACCATAAACTATTGTTCTTGAAGCGTCAGTACACCAATGTATGGTTCAAATTCAATTGTAAATTTATCCAGTGAATTTTAAGGGTGGAGTTGTTAGTTTCTATATCATGGTGAAATAGTCAATGTTTATTATGGTTGATTAATTCTGTAAGTTTCCCTTTGATGCGCGAATTGAGTTTTTGATCTCAAAAATACCAAGCCACTAAGCCTAATAAGAAATGTAAAGAACGAAATGTATGTATGCGTGTGTGTACGTATGTGCGTGTGAATACCAAAATTATATTTTGAAAGATAATGGTGAACTGTTTTTAATCTTATCTTGTATGTTAATCCCTTAACGCCCAGACATTTTACTAACAAAATAGAAAAAAATACCTCCCATTTCTTGAAGATCGCAACTTACAAATCAAGGGAATAAGTCTCTCCTACGCTGATGCCATTGACGTACGCAGAGGGGTGTTGATGGGGGTTGTAACCCCATTGCAATGAAATTTTGTATATTTAACATAGGAATATGTGAGTTGTAGCTCTGTAACGCCCCCATTGAGCCTATAACCCCCCCTTACGAACTTTCTGCGTACGCCTGTGGCTGATGCATAACAGAAATCCAAGTGTTCAATGGGGTCTAAAAAATTTTGGGTTGTTTGTGCACACCCCAAACGTTGAAGGGAAAATTGGAATCGTAATACCAGACCTATTACGCTTTTCACGTCACATTCAGAATAGGTTTAAAAGTGTGTCAGGTTTTCCAAGCCATAATATAAAAATTTTCTAATTTTAGAAAATGTTTCAGAAAACGCCATTCTAAACGATATAAGTTTGTTGTTATACTTGTCTGCGTTCGTGCAATTTTAAAATCATCTAAAGACCACGGTTTCTTTCTTTTTTCTTTTGCTAAAAATGATGCAATATACCCAAGATATTCAAATAGCGACATTTAAGATAACATTTTTACAAATTTTTAGTAAGTGATTCTAATTTTAATAACACTAACAAAAACTTGATTATGCAATTATCTTAAATATATAGCTACAGGAACAAACATTAAATATAAGGAGGGCTATAAATTATATAATAATAGAGATATTTTATAAACTAGCACTAACTCATCTTATAGAGTCCCACATCTTTATTTATGCAGCTATTGCGGCTTTCTAAAAACGAGGCCCGTTAATTAACTATTACCGATGAATAAGAACGTATAATAAATTTCAGTTGATTGAAAATATCTTTAAAATTTGTTAAAATAATGCGATATTGAAAGGCGATCATAGGCGTACGCAGAAAGTTCATAAGGGGAGGAGGGTTATATAGGCTCAAAGAGGGGTTACAGAGCTACAACTCATATATTCCTATGTTAAATATACAAAATTTCATTGCAATGGGGGGTTACAACCCCCATCAACACCCCCCTGTATAGGCCAGTGAAAGCGATAAAAAAGTAACTTGAAGTTACTACAATTAACGTAAGAGCATAAAAAAGCATTTGTATATGTCACCGGCATTGGCGTACACAGGGGGGGGTGTTGATGATGCGCAATGAAATTTTGTATATTTAACATAGGAATGTGCGAGTTGTAGCTCTGTAGTAATCCCCATTGAGCCTATAACCCCCCTTATGAACTTTCTGCGTACGCCTATGGTTTAATACCACAGGGATTTAAACGTATTCTTTAACAGTACATAGTACGAAGTAAAAACATTTAGTGTGTAATAATAATTCTAGTACAGATATTAGTAAACCGTAAGTGAGTATAGTGAAGGGCAATCAATCAATTTCTTACATAGGAACGCCTTGGATTAGACATAAGTAAAGTATATTTTGCTATTAGCATATGGTTTCTCTAATTATTAGATTGGAAATGGAAGAGAGTAGAGAGATTAGTTTGCTGCGAGACTATCTTCTGAAGTAAAAGGAGAACTGAAAGTAAAATTAATTTACGTTATTACAAAAATGGTGAAAATATAAGAGCAAATCAAAGGATACATTATTATAGAGTTGCTAATTTTTTCTTTATTTAAAGCAATGTTAAGATAGATATGTATTAACTTTTCTTAATGAAAATTAGGCTTTTCCTGGACTTTCAAATAAAATCCCCTTTTCAAGCATAACCAGCTTTTACTGAAAAAACTGAGATAGTGACGTCAGGTGTATCACTTTTTTTTTACATGAAATTAATACGGGCTACTATAATTGTCAAGTTTTTCTGTAAGCAAAATGCTTATTTCCGGAAAACGTTTGTTATCTATAGCATTTATATGTTTATTTGTTTATATATATATATATATACAGTGAAAATCGGTTATAACGACCTTCAAGGGACCGTGCAAATTCGTAACCGATAGTCGTTATAAACGATATCTTTTTAAAATCACAGTAGCCTATAGTATAATACACTCTAAGAGTTTTATAAATTATTTTGATAGTAGAAAGTATTAAACTTTTTGGTTTCAAAATTAAATAAAAATATACTTAATTATAATGAATTTAATTTCCGTTTATATTATGTTATAACCACACTAAAAACATAGTACTTCCTTAGTTTTTTAAATTTAAAAAATTATAGAAAATACTACTAAAGTATATAATGTAGAAAACAAATGTAAAGAATATGTATTTGTTGCAAAGCATGTTAATTCCAGTCATATCATCGGATCTTTTAAACTTTTTTTTAGAGAAACGAAAATGAAATTTTGACAATTCGACAGACACAGAATGTAATACAGACGTTGTTTTTAATATCTGTACATAAAATATTTCCGAGAATGTGCATGTGCTTTAAATAGATTTCACATCCCAGTTCATTTTTAAATCTTCTTGTGTATGCATCAGGTCCATGCACAAGATCTAAAAATGCCAGTCAAAAAATCTAAAAATGCCAGTCAAAAGATCTAAAAAATGCCATGCAAAAGATCTAAAAATTGCCATGCACAAGATCTAAAATTTTTTTGCAGAAAAGGGGAGGGTTTTTAATAGAATTTTTTCATGTTTTAAAAATTTGTGATAATATTTTGTTCAAATAAAGAGGTATAACCCCCAAACACGCCCATCGTGCATGGCTTTAATGTGTGTTTATATTTACCTTTATTTTGTCTATTTTAAAAGCTTCCAATACCCCTTCTCCCCGCAAATATTCAAAATAATCATTCTATATATCCATTAAAATATTCTATTGAAGGCTATTTTCCTTGATCCTATTGCTATTTCCATTGACTGAAATTGATTACATCGGAAAAGAGGGAGAATTGAAAGCTACTCTGGTTAACTTTCGCTGTAAGATGTCTATTTCAAACTCATAATAATAATTAAATCATTGGTAGCTAATCCCAAATGCTTTATCTAGAAGATGATCTCTGTTAACTGGTTAAATTCATTCATATCCATAAGTTAATTAACCTGTACTATTAATGAATAGTTATTATCAATTAATTAATACAATAAAATTAATGATGTTATGTCCGTACTAAGAAGTTCACACCCTTTGTTCGAGACTTGAGACCATTAACCGTACAATGGAACTGATCATTATTTCCATGTTGAGAATTACTAGGTCTATCCCTGTGCTTGGAAATTAATGGCTTACATCAACGGTTTATATATGCAACTAAATTGTTCCTACAGAATACTTAATTTTGAAAAAAGAATTTAGAAACGGAAAAAACAGCCGTAATTGCTGCATTTTTTAAAGCGTTTTGTTGTTCGTGTCGCTCAATTACCCTTTTGACAGGCCTCGCGCATAAACAGAAAACAAGTACTTTTTTTGCCGCGTTTCATAGACATAGAGCAAAAATATTAAATTTTTGCTTTAAGTGAAAGACGTAACAAGAACGCAGCGTTATGACAAAAGCACAATTAAGTATTTTTAGTCCAAAGAAAGTGGGAATACGCTATTTTTTTTAACAAAAGATGTGTTTATTTCCAAGAGATCGATCACGATTTCTTACATGACACTTTCACACTCATGTGTCATTTGCAAATTTTTGAATTGCTGGGTATATATGAATGCAATTAGCGAATTTTTAATTGTTAGCTATAAGTGAATACAGTTAACAAATATTTTAATTAACTGCTAATTTCATTGCTAATTCTTTATGAATATAATTACCAAATATTCGAATACGAGTATCAAACCTTTTAATTGCTAATTATGTTTAAATACAATTAACAAATCTTTTAACTGTATTATGTTTATAGAATATCTGTCTGGGACAAAGCGTAATACTTTAAATTCGAATACTTTCTAAAATTGTAAAAAGATGTGTTTTGCATTTATTAAACTTTAAATAAATTTTCTTAAGTATAGACCAGTGGTTCTCAAAGCGTGTGGTGCGACTCACTAGTGTGTCTCAAAATTCGGTGATCGTGTCGCGAAAAAATAAATATTTTGAAGAACGTTATTTATTAATACGAAAGATTGGTAATTGGGACTGATTGTACTTTTGTTTGAGTAAAATAGGCAACAATGTGGAGCATAATTAACATCATTGTATATCGCCAGTAAAAGACATTTAATCTGAGTGCAATTTACGAGGATCTTTAGATAAACTGCATCAATGATCCACACACACACACATTAGAATATAATTGAAGCATAGTGAATGTTTATCTTGACTACTTACCACGATTCGTAGCGATCAATGAATAAGTTAGACATTATATAGAAGAGATATACGTACTTATCTACTACTTAACTGAGGTGTGTACCTTTAATATAGCTGGCATCATAGATGCTAATTACTTTATGTAGATAACTAAGAATATTATTATCTCATAGGGTTAAAGAAACAAAAAAATGGCAACAAAATAATTTGATAATGAAGTGATA
>QLNU02015360.1:290578092-290596641 GCA_006491805.2 Dysdera silvatica
AATGACAATAAAACAGAACTAATAATAAAAAAAACAAAAAAAACAGATAATCTAAACCTGGTTGCAAAAGAATTCAATACTTACTATACAAACATCGATAAAGAACTAAATATAAACCGTTCAACAAATAATAACTTTAAGAACTATTTAAATACAAATACAACAGATACAATTTACCTAAGCCATACAATTGAAAATGAAATAGAAAGAGAATTAAACAAATTAAATGCAAAAAAAGTCCAGACATAGATGGATTATCCCGAAAATAATTAAATTATGTAAAAATGAACTTAAAAACCTCTCTCAATGATAATAAATAATATTTTTCAAACAGGAGTTTTCTCAAATGAGCTTAAAATAGCAATAATTAAACCAATTTACCAAAAAAAATAACAAATATAAAAAAGTAAACTATCGCCCAATCGCAATTATGCCTGTGTTTTGCAAACTAATTTAAAAAATAATATATAATAGACTAATAGATTTTTTTAATAAACATAACATAATACATCAGAACCAATATGGTTTTCAAAAGAACAAATCAACGGAAGAATTGCTACTAAGAGCTATAACCACCATCCAAAATAACCTTGAAGAAAAGAAAGCAACTTATAGATTTTTTTTACTTAAGTAAAGCATTTGATTTGGTTAATAGAGATATCTTAAAGGTGAAATTGTCTAACTACGGTATAAGAGGACCAATGTATAACTTAAGAGACAGCTATTTAACAGCTATACATCAAACTGTTAAAATTGATTAATTTCACTCAAAATTATTAATAACTAAACTATGTGTTCCACAAGGAACAATCCTTGGGCCTTTATTTTTTCTCTTAGTAATAAACGGCCTCTTTAATTTAGACGATGAATTATTATTTTTTGCAGATGACATAGTTTGGTTATCAAAGGGAAATGAAATAAACTCAATAATAAACAATATAATTGAAAAACTAAAATTATTTGAAAAGTGGTTTGACGATAACAAGTTTATGATTGGTGCAGACAAAACAAAATATTTAATCTTCCATCCAAAAAAAAAGAATTAAATAAGCCAAACCTAATAAAATTCAATGATACTACTATAGAAAGAGTAAACTTAATTAAATTTCTAAGAATAATATTGCAAGAACATTTAAACTGGGATACTCAAGCACTGGAAATAGAAAAAAAATACGAAGATCAAACGGAATTTTAACAAAACTATATAAAACAATACCACTAGATATTAAAATTAATTTATATTATGAACTAATATTTAGTTATTTGAATTACGGAAATATTGTATGGGGGAATTTAGCTCAACCGAACGTAAAGGGATTAAATAAATTACATGGTAAAACGAGCCAAAAATTATGATACAATACAGGAAAATCAAAAGAAGAAATTATAATTCAAAATAAAATACTAGATATACAGAACATACACAAATTAAAAATAATATCGTATATTTACGAACGAATAAACGAAAATAAACATACTGATTCAATAATAATAAACAAAACATAATTACAATACAAGAGATAAAAATGAACTAAACAAAATAAAAATAAGAACAAATATAGGAAAAAACAACATAAACTATTACGAAATTGAGATATGGAATAAGGTCCTCTTACAAATAAAGGAATTAAAATGCAAAACAAGATTTAAAATTACGGTTAAGGAGTTTTTACACAGAAATCAAAAAATATAGTTGCCACGATTACAAAGTGTATTTTAAATATTTATATTATTAACTCGTATTCTTTGTATATTCCTGCTTATGTTGCCACGGCTGCAAGTTTTTTTTTTAAATATTTATATTTTTCACTTGTATCCTTTGCACATTTCTGCTGACGTTCAATGTACATAAATAAACTTTGGTTGCTTGATTGATTGATACATATGAAAATTGTGAAAATTGGAATGGCTGAAGTTAAGGAGTCAATAATATATATTTTTTAGCTCAGTGAGAAATATGTGCTTGCTTATTTTTCACAATTGGTCAATACAGGGTCGAATTACAGACAAATACTCCCATAATTCTTAATTAAGAGAAAGAAGCCTCCCCTGTTTTCTATTTGTAATGTTGGCCATCGCTGAAAATCCTTTCATTTTTACTCGGTCCGGAGAAATCGCTACTTGTATTTCTACAACGAACATCATTTTGGATGTTCAATCTGTGACGTTTAATTAAAAACTTCTCCATATTGAACAAAAATATAAAACATGGCCACTAAATGTTGCGACATAATAAACAACGAACTCAGAACAAAGTAAATACACAACCACTCGTCAATGATTTATTGAACTCGCCTAATAGCTCTTGGTAATAATAAAGTCCTGACGTAGTGATGTCATCTATTGTACAGGTGTGTCGCAATATCCGACGCCGCAGAATAATGTGTCGCGTGTTAAGAAAGGTTGAGAACCACTCATATAGACCAAATAACGTCAATGTTTTTTTAAGAATCTCTTCTTAATTATCTGTCCTTGTCAATTTAATTTTCAAACATAACTACAATTTTTATTCGTTTTTGAAAGAGAACTGCGATTAATAATTTAGGTACCATGGATTGAGAAGTTTTCTAAAGCTTGGTTTTAAATTAGCTATGCCAATTAGCTAGTAAGTGACACTAAATTAATAATTTGTGACCACTTATGCCATATCCTTGTCTAGCCTAGTCGTTCATGTATTTTATTCATAATCGGGCTACACGTCTATTTCACGTAAAAATAGCATTTGTTGTTATAAACTATGGAATTACTACACGATTATTACGCGATTAAACTATCGAATCACTGTCTGTTAGTTTTAGCATGACAGTTGTCTCCTAAGGTATATCTAACTCTTTTTGAAAATGATGAAATTATTTGGGTTACACTAGGTGTCAATTTCACTACGCTTAGCTGCGATATCCGGTAAGTTTCGTAGGCATCAGGAAAGTAAATAGGGGCGTTTGTTCCCTGCTGGCAAAGGAAAATATAAGAATATTTATATAAAATGCTACGATGGTATACCATCATTTAGATTTTAATATACAGATGGCTTTTATGCAGTTTCTAGGCGCTATGCTACATTTTAAGCAGTTGTAAACTCCTGGGAACAAATTGAAATTTCAAATTAGATGAGAAACATGGAATTCAACTTCTTTATAAGCTAATCATAGTGGATTGGGATGTATTATTAGCAATTTGAACTTACATGAAGTCACAGTTCACGTGTAATATGATCTATTTCTTCGTTATATCACCATCAATCACTTTCATACTTGGCCTCTAGGGGGAAAGGAAACTGAAACTTTCTAAAAAGGGTCCAGCTGGATTAGTGTGTGCTACTGTATACACTCATTTTCCTGAATTAGTACATCCATATATCCTCGAAATGAGTACTCTCAACCGAATTAGTGTACTCTTAGTGTCCCACATTTTATGACACTTCAGTTTTCAAAATTTTCGGTGTTTAAAAATTTCAAATTCTTACCCTTGTTTTAAAATATAGACAGTGAATTTATTATGCTCGTGTTACCCTCAGACGTACATTTGCTGTCCTTAATATCGCCATACTTCCACAATATCCAATTAATCCATATGATAATATTTAATGTTAAATATAACAAAATTTCTCTTGTTTATTCTCCGTGTTCAATTCTTTCAAACATAGCCGTTTTGAAGAGAATGGCCGAAAAACAAGAGGGATAGAAATAAATCAAATTTAGAGCAACGTTGAAGTAGTTAAAAATTGTAATAATACATAAGCATGCTTTAAACCATTCGAAGTGATGGTCACCATCATATGTTACTTTGAAGGGTTGAAAGCATATTTATGTATTATTAAAATTTTTAACCACCTCAGCGTTGTTTTAAATATGATTTATACTTTGTGGTGTAGAGATAGAAATAGCTAAAGCGTGATTTTTAACGACTTTTTAAATTTATTTGCTGATGTTTCGAGCTGTTGATGAGACTAATATGATATTAAGAACTTTGCTTTGTGTACGTAAATAAATTTAAAGTTATAAGTATTTTAGGGGACCTCTAAAACTGGCGGATACCTTGCGTCTTTTCCCAGGCTCCATCACTACTTGAATTAGAGCTAAAAATAACCATCCGAAACCATTTAAAATTATTAGATTTACAAATTTACTTTTCCACAACATTGTAGCTATTCGGGGAAGAGTTGTTGCCTGACCGGTCGCTATTTGTATTCGAGCGAGTAATGATTGTTTGGTTATTTACTTCTACAAAGTGTTCCACTCGGCCTATCGGTATATTTATATTTGGATTATTATTAATGTACCATCATGACTGAATAAAGGAATATTGTCTGTCTGTATAAGTTGAGGCCCATGTATATTTTATTATTGTTAACTACGAAGGTATGGATTTTATGCAGCTAACAATTAATTTCTGTCTTGTATTGATGTCGATTTCAAAGACAATATGGTAATGGCTACACGAGTTAACATAAAAGATGTCAATCAGTTATACCATGAATATTTTGCTCATTATTTGTTTGCAATTGACATGTATAGTTACATACAACCTATGCACGCAAAAGGAGCATGTCACTTTCGTTACTTATGATATATTTCAGATTTTGTATTCAGTGAAAAATCCTAATTCACTCTTTGGATCTCTTTGTAATATTTCTATCATCTATAATATATAAAATAAACATATATTAAATATATAATATATCACATAAATATCTCTCTCTATTAAATATATATCTATATAAATATCTCCCTCTATTAAATATATAATATATCAATATAAATATATCCGTAGTGAACTTCTCTAAACTTCGACGCTCTGGCCGCTGGATCACTTTGACGATATATATTTTGCTGTTGTATTTTGATTAACAACAATACCAATTTTATTATATATTTATACTTTTATGTTTTAATATTTGGCAACAGCTATTTATAAATGTATTCTAGATTCTTAAATGAGTCCCTGGTTATCCATCAACCAGCTTTCACGTGCGATAAGAGACTTCGCGATAAAATGGAGTACTAAATCATTTAACTTCCTAATTTTATCATTTGGCTTTCTTTAACCATTTAATAAATATCACACTTTAAGTTGCGTGAACTTCACGGCTCTTTAATTCCTCAAGTTAGTAGCGTCCTTCAACTTGCAACATATCTAATATTTCTATCGAATCGTGGCATGCAGATAAACAGCTTTTAAAATTGAAGTTTTAAAAATTCAAGTAAATAGGACAGTATTTTTAAAATCTTAAATAAGGTTTTTTTAAAGCCAATTCACATTAATTTGCATGAAATATTTGCCCTTAATGTCGTGAAGATTCTAATAGTTGTCTTTCCTATCTCTGTCCTTGAAAGTATTTCTTATCTGCATTTTCACTTTTAATATTTGACTATTTCTTGTAGTATCATTATTACCGTTTTCTAAAATTTTGGAACTAATTTATAATATTCCTTTTCCTAATGTTGAATTTTACTAGTCTTTTTCACTTACAGGTTTATGTATTAAAATTTAGTAAATTCTTTTCAATAGATCAGTAGTAATCTAAATCTGTTATTAATAGCAACAATGAATAATTGCTCGTCGACATTGTTGGCTATGTTATCCTCTAATGCGGTTGCTCTTTAAAAAATTTTGAAATATTTGCGTTATGTTATTTACTACTTGTCAAAACGAAAGAGGTTATCAAGCATTATTTACTGTCTTAAAAACTAATAAAGAAATATTATCTTTTGTAATTCACCTTTTAAGTAACAAGTATTACTTCAAAGATACAAAAGTTTCTTACAATCAAATTTCGCTGGCAATTCAGCGTATTCGTAACGTATTGAAACAGCATTTATTCATCAATTTCAGCATCTCTGTTTCAGAATTTTTTCTCCGTCTTCAAATTCTGGGATACACAGAATCTATTTCATTGCTTTATCTTTAGCTATTTCTTTCGCATTTCGCTATATCAGTTATATTTCCGATATATCCATTCTGATAATTCATCAGCGTGCACATTGATCTGAGCGCTGATTTAATATTTAATTATGCGTGAAGTTCCATTCCCACTTTTGATCAATTTATTTCGGGCGTTTCCAAACCAGGCCTGAACTTTACTCTTTCCGCATCTTTCCAGACCATGCGATTTTTCCCTTTTTTGCCCTTTTATTTTTTTCAATCACTGATTTTTTCCGGCATTTCGATTACCCTTAGAGGTAAGCATGAATAATTAGATACTCTCTCTGTTTTATCTATCTCAATGCCATTTGATATTTAATTATTTTAGAATTTAATATTAAACTTCCCTTATTTTTCTTTCTAATGAACTGATCCATTTAGTATTAACCTCATAACTCAATCAACGGCATCTTGATTCTATGTATTTCTTTTTTCAAAATTTTATGTAATTTTTAAAATTTTCTATATTTTTCAAGGGGCATCTGGTGAATAACGACGTGGAGTGGATAGTAGTATAAATACCGTCTCAAGCGAATATATGGGTTTTTTTTCGAGTGAGGGGCGCAACTTCCTTTTCATTCACTCTCTCGGTACCCGCTTACCATGCACTGCTATAACTTGCTCCGAAATACATATTTGTTGTCGTTTTAATTCGTCTAATTCAAATTTTTCTTTCTATGTATGTTTCAAATAGATGATTTCTCTAATTTTCAACTATTCACAATTAACTGACATTAATACAATAATTAATGTGATAATATATTAGTAATATCTTTACTTTTTGGAGAGGTTTACGATTAACATTCGCTTCTTAGAAATAAATTTAATCTCATCATGTTTATTCTCAACCCCTTAATTTTAATATTATTATTAAATTGGTTAATTTTAATAATAATAACTTTAATATAAATAAATTACTGTCAATTTTCATATATATATTGCTAGTTAAACTTTCTCTTTAATGCTTCGACATTTGCGCGACATGTTTCGATAATAGTTATCATTCTTTTTATAAGTTAGGCTACGTTTCATTTCTCTCCTAAATATTGCGATCAGAGGCGGCCCTGAAGTTTGCGAGGCTCAAGGTAACGTGTAGTGCACGAGGTCCTATACAAGAGGACTTGTGTATAACAAAGAGTTTGGGACCACAGAAAATGCTCGTTATATCCGACCCGCAAAATTCTTGTTCACTGAACACAATTAAATTCTATTGTACTTGATCATTTTACCAAACAAAATCCATATTTTCCTCGCTATATCCAGAAACTCGCTAAATGTTTGCTCGTTATAAGCGGATCTTACTATATTTGAAAGCTTTTCCGAATGTTTCAGATTGGGAGGGGAGGGCTAGGGGGGGATAAATGAAAATTAATAAAAGAAAGTGAACTATATATTTAAATACTGATCATATTCAATCAATGACTCAAGTGTCTGTAACAGAATATACTTATATTCAATTTGAACACCGTGATTCAACTTTTGTAGACTTACTTGTGCTTTTTTAATCCAATTACTTCGTACCTAAATTATTGCTCTGAATATTGTCGTTCGATAAAGCTTATTTATACTTAAAATTGTTCACATATACTTCATACAGTTTGCTTATTTTTACATCTGAGTTACATAAGTAAGTCGGAATCCGATCGATGGCTTAACAATACTTTTAAATAAATTACGCTTACACGTATGTCTTAATAACGGGATTAGTAATATTTATATTTTTTTCCACATGCTGCATTTATTTCAAAATTAAAAAAAAAAAGAAATAAATTAATACAAATATGTTTTACGTAACTGCTAAGATTCACGTCAGTGACAGTATGGAAACCATTCCCTAAAAAATTTTCTCTTTCTCAACTACATGCCCCGCCTTATTTGCAATTTCTTCTCCCTTCTCCTCATTTGCAGGCTATGAATTAAACTTCATTTTTTTGTTGCAGAGACATAATATTTTGTAATAATTCCCCGCTTTCTTTCAAACAGAGAGTTTTTGCACTATTTGAAATTGTTAATTGTCAAGGTTTTTTTTATTTATTCTTTAATATGAAAAATATTTGAATTTGATGTACTTTTTCGAAGTTTAGAAAAATCAATGCAGCTATTGAAATATTGCGGGAAGCTCTAGGCGGTCGCCTAACTAATTGGCCTTATCGTAAGGTCACCTCTGATTGCGATGTTTGGAGTATAGGGGAGGAAACACTATACATATTTCTTGACGAACAGCCCTTTCAAAGAGGTCTCGTAACGAAGAGGTAGAAACAAAATTTTGTGGGCTTGAAATACACTTTTTGGAATAAGAAATTTTGTTAAATTTGGATTTCATCGTAAGTATAATTTATTTATTTATTTTTTTTTTGTTGGTTTAAATAGCTCTTTATCTAAAATGTTTTCACTTTTTATTGCACTTTTCAAGGCGCTAAGGCTTCCTAGGAAATTTGTTGTTGTTGTGCATGAAAGTAAAATGAAATCTATTAAACGTAATACAGTGGTCTTGAAATTGACACTTGACAAAGGATTGCACGTAAAAGTCCATTAATGCAAATTTGAGATCAGTCAGTTTCGTGTTAAGGATAATATATTGTTTAAATTTTATTTTTTTCCTCTGTCGTTTTCTTTTGTAACCTTTCTTAGACAGAGCCACTTCACAAAAATACCTCTTCTGTTTCATTTGCTTTCAAGATTTAGTAATCCTTTTCATCCGAATTGGAATTTCAAGAGAGTATAATTCAAAAATTATACTGACATTGAAAACAAAAGTCGTTTATGCTTGTGATGAATTACCTCTAAGACTGTTCAATGGAACAGTCTGAGACGGGATTAGCGGCTGACTGCTTCTAATGAACAAAGGCGTATTTGTGATCACACAGGCACTAGAACTGTAATAAGTCTGCATGCTCTATCAGTGCTCTTTACTCCAATACCGAAGGTTTTAAGGCTTGTTGTAGGATACGTGTTGTTTCAATTCATGGTAACTTGATTACCATCATCTAAAATATGTTAGATTTGATGAATATTTGCTCTTAAAATTGTCTTATGTATTTAATTATGGCAATACTAAAACAACCTCAACTACGTAGACGACACGCGTTCGAGGTGTTTCACGTCCTTCTCACCTGTAATTGCTTCCTAATGTTCGCCCGTTAAACACCGCAATGGGCACTACTCATTGCTGCGTCATCTGCATTCCTTGCTGCGGTCGTAATGGACAGCACCAGTGAGTTAGGAATAAAAGTTAGGAAAAACTACAATTACAATGACCTTGGGTATCCAAGAAAGCAAACTCATTGTGTCGCTTCAAATGTTTTCCAATTATGTTTCTTCTATGTGCCATTTAGTGGACAATCCCGCGGAGTATCGGCGATATTTGGAATGTAGATTAAGATTTCTTTCTCTTTGGTGAGTTCGTTGCTTTTCAATCAAGGAATATCGAAATGCAAATTTGGATACCGCCGGAATTTTTAAACGATGCGGTGGCATTGATAATCAGCAAGTCTAATGAGGGCAGGTCTTGAAGAATCAAATCTTCAATTTTCTGAAACTGGTATATGCATCCAGAGAAAGCGCAGGCGAGAGCTCTCTTAGCTATCTCTAAAAAATGGCTCCAGTTTTCAAAACTTCTCGTGTTATATCAGAATGGTTGACCCTCCTCTGAAAATATGAGGAACGCAGTATGGTTCTGCCAACGTTCTCGTAGAGAGGGGTTTCTCAAACTTTTAACACCAAAGAATCCTTTTCTTGCCACATGCCTCTTCACGGAACTGTTGTATAAATTTTGTTTTGTTTGTGAGCTTCACAGCGCAAGGCTTTTATAAATATTATGAGCTATAAAGAACGTAAAGGGGCTATTATTTATCGCTGCGTGAATATAACAAATGCTTATTAATAAATTGATTAAGAAATAGACCGGTATAAAATGGTATAGGTAGTACTTTTTATTGTGGGCTATTGATTAGGGTTAGTTCATTCTCTCTGAAGGGTTATTAATGGGGGCCGGCGGTTACAGGATTCACAAATTTTGTTAAATTTCAGCGAAGTTTTACATATGGCTTGTCTTAAATTGTACCCAGCTTTCTGCTGAATATAATTTGAGAAACATTGTTGTAGTGTTCTTGAATTATAAGCTCGTGTGTTTTTTTTGGAAATTTTACAACAATTGTTGCTAAGGTCACTTTACCTTAAACCTTAGCCTTCTTAAAACTGACTTGAAGTTAAATAAAAAGTTTTATTTTTAATGTATTAAATATAATGAATTTATTAATGAATCGATCATTTCCTTTGCCACTTACATTATTTACTTTACCACCCTCTTATACTGCGAAATTGCTTAGAAATAAAAAAAAATACTTCAATATATTATCTATCATAAAACTTGTACATTTCATGTTATACTATATTTATCAATATGTTGAATTCGGAATGAACAAGAAAAAGATCTCGTATAATAAAAATAGGATATTTCCACAAAGTGCTGAGGTAACGGAACCTTATTTCACCAGTAGTTTCGACGATTTGCAAAATGCATTCAGCTTAGCATGGCAAAGATTGTGAATTCATTTAACGTTGCTTTATAGGGTTTCCACAGAAAATGTCTGAAAATTATAGCGCACTAATCGACAAAGGAAAAAACATACTCTTTCTTTTTCATCCGGAAAGTCAATAAGTACAGTCGTTCGATAATCAATTTCACATACACTCTAACAAGGGCGTTGTCGGGAATGTCTTTTTCTTCAGAGGACTGGGCACACGGAGCGCTTTTACACAGAGGCAAGGAGGGGCTCCTGTGCCCCACCCTTGAAAACGTAAAAACACGTACTCTGACCATGTGTGACATGCTATAATGCAAAGATGTATTGGCTGCTCGCTCCATATTTCAACTTATGGGTGCTTTCAACTACATATGTAAAACATGCGCCTAAATAGTTGACAAACGTAACAAAAATTGATTATGGTTAGCAACGGGCGTAATACGCCCTTATATTCGGCAGTCGTTGATATTCCAGATGAGAAAAACGGCTCATTTCATTAACCGTTGCTCTAACGTTTATACGTAAAAAACTCGGGGAAGATTGCTTTTCAATTATTTAAAAACTTCCGAAGGATATCGTGAAAAATACAATAAGAAATGACAAAAAGTGTCAAATCCTTTTACTTATATTCATTCGTATGTCTACAACTTACTAATGCAACGTGTGAACGCTTGTTTAAAATTGCTATCTGGTCAGTTTCGTACACAGGATCTGTTCAGTCTCGTACACAGGATCTGTTCAGTCCCGCGAAAAGGAAGATTTTTTAATGAAAGTGAGGGGGATGGGTTTGGTGTAATGTTTCTTTTCATTTATAAGAAATTTGTAATAATATTGTTCAAAACGGGGATCAATTCCCCCCCCCCCATACATGACTTTTCTCTGTTATAGACATTTCAACTGCAGCTTTTCGATCCAGAATGGGCATCCTTTTAATCATTTTTCCAACTTACGTATTTTTTTTACCTTCTTTCTCCTTTTATATTATTCTTAGTTTAAAGTTATTGTCACTTTCACGATGATACTGATGTATGTATGTATATGAAGAAGGCAAGATTATGTTAACAATAATTTTTGTTAAATCACAAAAAACGACAGGATTTGGTAGCTATTCTAACTTAAGAAACTGATAACTTACTCTGAATTTTCAAATTAAATAAAATAAATTGTCAATTTAGTTTTATTTAGAAGTACATTTGAAAAAACTGTTTTAAGTAATACGAATATCGTTGGACCAATATAATATACTAATTTTATTCTTATTTTATTAATGGAAACAGCTTTAACTGCCGTCAATTTCATTATGAAATTTCCAAACTGCCAACTGATTTTGTATAGAATCATTTATTACTGAAACGTGTACAGCATTTCTCTAAGAAAAAAAATATGAAAAATTGCTAATAAAAAATATGAAGTGTTTTCTTAGTGAAATGACAATGGATCAGTTTTTAATAACTTGATGCTTCGTTGGCTGTAGCTATTAATTTATATACATTGTTCCCAATTCAATATTATTTTAAAGTTAATAATAAACATGATAGTTAATGAAAAAGAATGTTTAAAACTGAACACTGCCCAAAGCTGCTTTTTATATACTATTGAGAAAAAGATAGTTTTGCAAACAATACAGCTGCAGAAAATCTGTAAAAATAAACATATTGACTCGACACCCTTACTGAAATTAACAAGCGTTTCTGGAAGAGAGCGACGAAGTATGTAATATAATATATTTATTTTACATGTAGCCAAAAAATTATATAGTATCAACAAACGTGAGATATAATAATTAAAGAAACAAAAGAACTACCTGAGGGATGGTGAGGAAAATAAGCTGATTTCAAGATCAGCTTAACAAATTTTGATCACCCAAATGGTGGTATAAGATAACCAATAAATAAATACAAATCAAACTGAGAGTAAATGTTGTCTAATTCTTGAACAAGACTACACTTTACTTTGAATGTCGATCAAAGCAAGCGACAAGGAGTTCCACAATCTTGGACCATGTGATTTAATGTGGTTGGAAAGATAAAATGTGGTAAATATTATAGGAATTAGGGAATCACACACGCGGATAGGGTATCGTTAAAACTTAATGCTTTCACTGAACTTAATTATCAGTTAATGACAGTTTAGTAAAAAGGTAAATCCACTTTGAATTAAACAGAACTAGTATTGACGATCAGTATTCAATTTCGCGTTTGTCGCTTGGTAGGATATTCACAAATGTCGTAACTGAAATTTACGTGAGCAATTTGAAATAGACTATGCAGTAATGTAAATAATAAAATGAATGTTATAACTAATTCCTTCGTATAAGGAATTTCAAGCTGAAAATATGACTTGTCAATATAGTTTTAAATTTAAATTCTATCTTTCAATTCCATGTGTAATCCGTTTCGTCTTTGCATAAATACTTTAAATGAAATTATGCTATTCTTTTTAGTAGAAAGGGGTTTGAGGTTACAACTACTAGTAACTTTTAATGTTAAGAACACAAAACGAAATTGATTAAACCAAACAAAATTGAAATTGATTAAACCAAACAAAATTGAAATTGATTAAACCAAAAATAATGATCTCTTTATACTGCATTCATTTCGACAACTGATAACTTAATTGTTAATTGTGAAATTATAGAACACTATGGGTAAATTATCATTCAGCAAAAAATTTCCATCAATTTCAAGCTCCAAATCGTTACGGATAAAATTAATTCAAATCGTTCGGCGATAAACATTGATAAGTTGCTTTCCTTCAAAAATATCGTCGTACCTAACATTAAGAGAATCCTTATATATGTGGAAATATCTTAGTTGCTTATCTTCCCTCCTTCTTGGTTTTTTTTCTTCTTCTTTTTTTCGTTACATAAATTCTCCCTAATCTGTATCATTCAAATTAACATCGGTTTGATTTAACGTCGTTGTCAATTTCGTTGCCCCATTCTACGTTGTTCCGTAATCAATTTTGTTATGATATAATGTTTTGTCGAACTTCCATTTAACGTAAGTGCTTACGGTGACAAAAATTCGTTCACGTAAAATATTTCACGGTATCCGGAAAGGTTAGTATTGGATTACTATTGTTATACAATTTGCAGGGGATTCAGTAAATAGTTCACTAAAAGTTATTCAGATTAAGCGTATTCACGTTAATGAGGTTCGGCTGTATTTTGAATTGAGCTGTTTTAAATAGAGACTGGTTAAATTAAAATTCCACTTAAATTTTTTTAAGTCTCAAAATGCAATTTAATATTAGAATCTACATAATTTTTAAGATAAAGTCATTTCATGGAGCTAGAGCAAATACAGAAACGTTGATGCTCATTGAGTCTAAACGAAGAAACACGAACTTTCAGGTAATTAATTTTATTATTATTATTATTAATAATATTTCCTTCCAATGTCAGATATTCGCATGGAGGCCAAATTAGGGATTTTTAATTTTATTCTCTAGACTTTATTAATTTAAAAATTGAATTAATTATTTATATACAGGCAAATTGAAAACAATTCAATGTGAAATTAATGATCTAAAATTTACTTTAAATTTCTAACTAAAATAAATCATCAGACAAAACAATTAGGTTATGCATACATACATATACAGTCGATCTCTGTCATAGCGAATATTAAGAAATAAGGGCGCCAACTTAAAGAAAATAGTAGGGGGTGGGTGAACCTCCTATCCTATTCACTTTTCTAAGCTTGGTTTCATGGGTGCCAATGCCATAAAAATATTGTGGGGACAATATACCAGTAGAAGGCATTTTGTTTGAAATTGGAGGGGGACATGGAACCCTAATACCAACATTGGGGGGACGGGTCCCCCGCTAACGGCGCCCGTGCTTGAATCTCAATCTCAAGTGTGTGTACGGGAGGCGGGAGGAATATTTACCCTCATCGCCTATAATTTTATTTAAAAAAAAATTCTTGAAAAGACGACAAATAAAATATACTTTTATCAATTTCAATTTCTTAACACTTGTTATTACACTAATATTACTTATAACATTGTAGGCCTGTGTTGGTGTAATAAAGTATGGTGTAATAAAGTTGCTCTCTTAAATGATTTTCACTTACATCTTTGCAGCAACAGGAACAGCATTAGCAATGACAATTTATGTATTCCACGTTTTTCACTCTCAAATATGTTCTAAATTTTTTTCGTTGTTCATTCATTTTGGGGGGAAAGGGGACTAGGTCTCATAAATTTAGCCCTTGTTCCAAGGAACCAGGGGAATTTCTTCACTATAGCCTTTACTCGATATAACCGTTTATAAAAATCTTACCTTTGTACAACCGTTAGTGCATAATTTATAAATTAATGTAATCAATCAACCACAATCATTTTTATGGTTTTAAAAGATATTAACGATTAATGAATGTGAGATCTAGTTAAAAATTAATTACTTTCGGCAATTCATGGAATACAAAATATAAAGAAATATACTTGAATGTCATTTACTTCCGCATCGTTAGCGTTCGCAGAAAGTTCATAAGGGACGAGTTACAGAGCTACAACTCCATATATTCCGAAGGCTATATGAAAAATTGCATCGCAATGGGGGGGTTGTGACCCCATCATCCCCCTGCGTACGCCAGTATATAGCATGCATTTTATACTCAAGTTTATCCATATGTGCAATCAGTAACACATATCTACTTAACAGTTGTCAGTTTCATATCTCTAAGATTACGTATAATATCGCTTAAAGCATTGAAAACGCTCTATCGTTTGTATCATTATTCTAAAAAAAATCCGTTTGCATGTCAATTGCATCTCGAGCATTAGAATAAGATATTGTAGGTATAATTGAAAAAGGAATGCGTTTCAATTTCAATGAAGGACAATCTGAAGGCTACTGAAATGTAAAACTTGCTTTGTGAGAGCATTTCTTCGTAAGTGTTATGTCCTTGAAGCGAAGGGAAATCCTAAAATCTTTGAATAAAAGAGTAAAAATGAAATCGACCATTCGAATAAAAGGATAAAAGTGAAATCAATCGTTTGAATAAAAGTATAAAAATTAAATCACTCATTTTAATAAAAGGGTAAAAATGAATCCAATCATTCGAATAGAAGGGCAAAAATTAAATCAATCATTTAATAAAAGGATACAAATTAAATCAATCGTTTTAATAAACAGGTAAAAATGGAATCAATCGTTTGAATAAAAGTGTAAAAATAAAATCAATCATTTGAATATAACGATAAAAATTAAATCAATCATTTTAATAAAAGGGGAAAAATTGAATCAATCATTTGATTAAAAGGATAAAAATTGAATCAATCATTTGATTAAAAGGATAAAAATTAAATCAATCGCTTTAATAAGCTGGTAAAAATGGAACAAATCATTGGAATAAAAGGGTAAAAATGAAATAAATCATTTGAATATAAGAGTAAAAATCAGAGAGTAAAAAAATGGTTGGTTATATTTGTGAAATACCAGGTATATTATATATTATATCAAGTTCACCGAAATCGTTTACTCATTACATCTGTATTGACTATAACTGACTTTCAGCGTATTTTTCTTTATATATCAACAAGGGTGGAGAATAAATTTAATAAATGAATTATCAAGGAGTAAAAATAATAACTTGACAATTTTATAAAATCAAGACTTATAGTTATTATATAACTTAATATTATATACGGTCAATTATTAATTTTCAGAGAGTACTCTTTTCCATGCATCCACCAAAACTTCTAGCTCTAAATACTCACTTTCATGTTATCAAACGAAATTCAATTCATCACCGAATTTTATTCAATTTTTTCAATTTTCTCCTTTCCTTTTATTTATAATTTTAGTTTTAAAAATCGAATAAAATTGAAACAACGAATGGCACAGGTAAAAGTTAATAAACTTGTAAACATTTTTCGATGGCTTATATAGGTAGCAATATAAGCCAACGAATAAAGTTTACAAGTTCGTTTACTTTTACTTGTGCCATTCGTTGTTTCAATTGCATTCGATTTTGATTTCTTGCACAGTGTGGTCTCTTAACATCATCATCAATTTCAGTTTTCTTCAATCAAATGTGCAAAGCACAATGAAATATACATAATATATGTAATTTCAAATTTAAGAGTATATCTCGATTTTTGTGTGTGCATGAGGCAAGAACAACTAAAATCATGTTTTCCGGAGTTACAGTCGAATATCCTTCTTTTATTGTCCCATTCGAAGCCGCTATTTGTAAACATTTTAAGTTTACAAACCTAGATTTTGATTAGAAACACATTTCTACTTTTATATACAGGGTGATGAAAATGTCAGTGCGTGTATATCCCCAATTAATTACATTACTTGTGACCCAACGAAAAGAAGGAAGCTGTGCGAATAAATCATTTCTATTTGGATTCGAGATGTTCTTAGTAAAACTAAACCCCCTCCTTACACAGTTAGTATGAAAAGTACACTATGTCGTTGGGAGTTTTTACATATCATAATTTGTCTCTGAGTTTTAAATTGATCAACGTTTAACCTCTTCCTAAGAATTTGTAGGGAGAACCGTTTTTAAAATAAAGAAAAATCGATTATGTTTTAAAAGTAAGAAAATAAAAAGAATGGAGGAAAGATTAAAATTCTTCAAAGTGAATTAAAATAAATATAAATAATAGTTATAAGTAGAATTGTTCGAAATTTCAAAAAGGATTAGAAAGTATTGCTGTGTATTATTATAAAGTTGTAAAACGATGCAATGAGTTGTTGCCATATAATAATTCTCTTTATTTGGTTTCCGACAGCAAATCTCTCATAACAATCAAGTTACATTTGTTTTATAACGTTATCATCTTTCCACAGAATTAGCATGGATGTTGCTTAATTTTTAGAAATTTACCTTTAGCGGTATGTTTATTTTCAACGACCCTTTAAAAAATGGATATGCATTTTTTTCATTTGTCAGTAGCTCCTCTGACGGCTTGGTGAAGGAAATACATATATTTTAGTTTTACTTTAATCCGCTTAAGGAAAAGGCGTGTTCAAAGGCTACACTAAACCATCGGTCCTCGATTAATTTTTAGACAAATCCTAAAAATGACAAAAACAGTTTCTTCCAATTTTATCTAATTCAGAAAAAAACGACAGTAACTTCTTCGATGCATCGCATATGAAAACATAATTACAGTGATGTACAATCATCTATTTCTACGTTACGTATAGATGCTGATTTCGCCAAGACCCATGAGGCCTCGGTACAGAAACGTCCCCAGGCGGGTACGAAAGGAAAGTACCCCCGTAATATTTTTACCTTAAGTTGTGCCTATGGAAGGAAACCCAACTTCTTCAGGAGATTTCGTATGTTGACTATTCATTCGCCTTTGGTCCCCTCCACCTATGAAAAAAAAGTTAAGTACACCTCTGGTCCGACAATCTGTGCTTTTCGAACAAAAACATCGTGATTTTTAACAATTTATAGATGGTTTGAAATTAAGGTCAATTCCTTCATAAATCCACAGTATAATAAAAGCTATAACGTTGCATGTAGCCTGATAAACTCGTGTAATGCTGCTATCTATGATTTTTGATTTTGTCGGAAAATGATCGTTTCGGTCAATATCTATGGAATAAAAGAAGAAAATGACAACTATTCAGCAGTAGTGAATTTCAACTTCGTGGAATATTAATTCATTTTTCGAAATGGACGAAATAAGATTAATCTATATTTTGTTGTAATGGGAATTTAAATACCAAGTTATTTCTTTTTAATAACAAGATCTAAATAAAATTATAACTAGATGCATCAGTAAATCTATAAGTGCAGATGGAGAAAATAAAATATACAAACGAAAAGAAAACTAAATAAAATGTAGTAAAATGAAAGTATTAGAATTTTAAGGAAATAAAGGTAAAATTCAAAGAGTAAAACAAAAGAAAGTACAAAGGAAATGCAAAAAGTAAAGTAGGAAATAGTAAAAAGGAGGTACAAGAAAGTAGAAGAATTCTTTATTCTTCATTCATTTTTATTTTCATTTGATTTTCTTGCTGTTCTACTCCTTGGTATCTTTTCTGTTTCTATATGATCTTTCGACTAACTGGTGGTAGAGGGTCTAGCCGTATCTTAGCCCCCTAGAAAAGCGAAAATGACGAGTT
>QLNU02015360.1:290596741-290607251 GCA_006491805.2 Dysdera silvatica
CGCGTTCGCCAAGTGCGAAGTTCGACTCTCAACTGGTGGGAAAAAAAGGCTTACCGACTAAATGTTCATTTTAGTCCGGGAGTTAATTCCCTGGGTGATGAGAGGTTCGGATTCCTCGGAAAAACGCAGGTCCCGGAGCAGTAAGACCCTTGCTGTCCTTGCCCGCTAAAACTCACAAATTGATTTAAAATAACCGGAAAAGCTGCACTTTATATTATAATATTTATGTGACATTCGTATCAGTATTGAAACAATGCTTTTCAATTGGAAAATTATGATTATTCCATTAATTGTGACTTAAAAATAAAACAGAAATGGGGGATATTTAAAATTTTTACGGAAATAGGAAAATGATAGAAGAAAGTTTTGTATCTCTTTACAAACAAACTCTAAAATGTATTAACAGGTATTTAAAATAATACCGACATAATGGAATGTTTCAGATGAAATATAATGTGAAATTGGCAGCATTATGAAAATGTATATTTACCATTATTTTTTCCTTTGTTAATTTTTGTATTCATCCCTATACTCTCTTTTCAGTTCTTAAGTGAAGAAAGCAGGTGAATTACTGATTAATTATGATCGGATGAACTAATCTGTTACAAAAAAAATGACGTAGAAAAATCGAAACTGACTACCCTGTTAATTACTTTGTCAAAGATCGTTAAGAATAAATTTTGTAAAAACATTGCGAAAGGTCATGCTCACGAAACTGACGAAGTTAATAATAGCATAGTCATGGCGGATGTCATATTTCACAGTAACATGTCAATTTTTCGTATTTTATTGTGTTCCATGAAATAGCATTGAATATAAGTTATTACACTACAGAGATACATATTAAGATGATAGAAATACCTTGAGCAGATGAAGAAATTTAAGCCACATGGGTAGATATGAAAGAAATGGATAGTTCAAGCATAAAATATGAAAAAAATCAATATGATGAAAAATTGTAAACGATATTTTTAATTTTAAAGAAATTGATAATCAAACATAGAAGAATTAAGTTACTATTCGTTTCTGAAAAGTTAAACTCCTTAATTTCATATTTTATTTCTTTATTTATGCCCTAAATTTCAACTTATGTTAAATTTAAAATGTCAATTCTATAATAAAGGAATCTATTTCAAAAAAATTCATAAATTTCTGGCTAAAAAAAAAGAGTTTACTGTATCCAAATTCTATATCCACATTAACTGCGGTTTATACTGAGCAATAACTAATTTCAAATATATGTGACATTTCTTGCGATTGTAATAGATTTTATGTCAGTTTCATAAACGATTAAAAAACAAGTTTGCGCTACATATCATATTGATAACGTCACAGATAACTTTCTCTTTTTACCTATATGTGTTATTAACTTATGTGATTTTGTTGTTGAAAATAGCACTACAATTAAGATATGAAAAGCCTATTTTTTTTAATTACTAAAAATGTTGGTAACGGCGAATTAATTTCTTTATCAATTTAAAGAATTCGTATTTTATATTAAAAGATGGCTTGCCAACGCAAAACAAAGTTACTGAAACTGATCAGGGATATTTGTTAAAAATTACAATGAGAAAAATCAATGGGCAACATCATCACTTTCTTGAAGTATGTGTGACTTGATTGGTGAGATATATTTCTTAATTTTATAGAGGCAGAAACATTCTTTACTGGAAGCTGTAATATTGTAATTACGATTTATTAATAAACAATATATAATTAAAAATCTATGTTCATTTTATTTATATTCAGTTTACAAAAGTATTTATTACAAATCTTGTTAGTCCTTCACTCAGTGTTGTGTCATAATAATGTGACGCTAATATAATTTTCCTTAATCCCGCTACAGTCAATTTGATTACTTTTGAATTTTTATATTCCAATAAATTTATGGGACCAATTATGGGATTAATTATTAAACTAGTTATTGGAATATATGCTTATAATCTGGCCTTCGAATTACAGTACATTTATAACCTTTACGTTTCATTTGGTTATAGTTGATAGGTGACGGAAGGGGAGGGGGGTTAATCACACTCTTAGAAATACCTTTGTGTCTGCCTTATAACTCATAACAAACCATCTTTTGTTCAGTCGCATTTCCTTAAAATTCGTCACGCAATCGACCACTATTCAAATTTATATTAATCAATTAATGATCGATATTTCTTTTTGTCTTGCTATCTATTTTTAACCCATTTCTTCCTTTTTTAGTCTAACTTTTCCAAACCATCTTTATTTTGCCCGTTCTCTTTCCTTACCCTTTTTTGAGATCTCTCTCTTGCATGTCTTTTCTCCCCTTTCGGATCTGTTTCTATCTTGGTATGTATATTAATATCTATTCCAATTTATCCTTTATGGAAATTTAACATAATGATGATATTTTGACCCAATGGGCGATGTTTCACTCATATATATCCATTTTTTTCTCTTTTTGAACATTCCTCTTCTCATAACCGCGCCACTAATTTCTTAACCGAAATAAGGATTGCAATGAAACTTTTGTTCTGGTTCAAAATGATATTAAACATTTTACCTCATTTTTTACTAATAACCACCTTACATTAAATACTAACAAAGCTAAATGTCTTCTGTTTACAAATTCAAAAAACATACAAAACATTTCTCAACACTCTTTAAATATTGGAAATGATTCTGTGCAACTGTCTAATGAAATGAAATTTTATTTTTAGGTATAACATTTCAGTCCAGCCTTAAATGGGATCATCACATGGACACTATTTGTTCTGTGGTGAGCAGAAATATCAGGATTATGTGTAGGATCAGTCATTTTCTCCCAATTAATAGACTAATTGACATGTATTACGCTTTTTCTTCTGTCATGTATATTACTGCCACCAAATATGGGGTTTCACTACTAAAAATAACGTGCGTAGGCTTCAAACACTTCAAAATAAATTTCTCAACTTATTAAAACTTAAACATGCGTCACAACTCTCTAACTCTGAGATAATACATAAGTACAATATTTTACCAATAAACAAATTATTGAACTAAAAGCTTTCTCTGGTAATGTTCAATAATATAAGGCATAACACCAATTCATTCTTTATAGATATTCAATCACCGCAGTATCATTATACAATATCGTCTAGAGATAATCACTTCGCCGCACTAGAACCTGTCTGGCTTGTAAATAATTAGAATGTGCCGGTCCAAAAATATGGAATTCTCTTCCACAAACAATAAAATCCATTACTTCACATTCAAAATTCAGAAATAACATTCGTAAATTTTTTATTGCAGATTAATTTTTTTCCATCACTTAATTTTCCTGCTTAACCCCTCTAATCTACTCGTTTATAATCATTCACGAAAACACTACGTGGCACTGCTGTAGCTGTAAACTAATTCTTCACATTTGTCTTATGTGTGTTTATATTTGGCATGTCATATTGCGTTATCACTTTATAAAAGCTTACTCTCGGGTAGTGTGGGCTCTGTCAGACCCTTGTCTTAACCCATTATTGCCCAGGTAGTTATCATTATGTTCATTTTGTGTTCTACACTAGCTCTTCAATATTTGTTCTACGATAATCATTACTTCTTGCATTATTATTATCATTTATGAACCACCCGAAATAGAGGTGTTAAAAAAATTAACCCACGTTGCGTCATTCGTAACTCCAATGCATGTATGTTTACAAGTAGCTGCGTCAATTTCGCAATGTTTGTTTGTGAATTTTTACCCGTACAGACGTATTCCCATTCAATCTATTATTCGAATGTGGATCGTCCTTTCAGATAATGTTGTCAGTGGCGTTACCTACTAAAAGTTTTGCTTTCGTATAAAATTTCATGCCCATTAATCTATCTGATCATCTCTAAGACTTCTCAACCATAACCTGAACATAAATATTGATATGTATAAATAAAATCTCTTCCTTCCATCGCTTCCCATATTCTTGTTTTCCCAGTCACACCCATTCGAATGTCCTTTTTACTTCCTCGTCCCATTATAATGGTAGCATTAATGTCCATTTCATCCCACACAAATTCTTTTCAAAAATTTCATTTTTTAAGTATCGAGGTGAGCGTTTTTTGTTTTTTTTGATAATTGACATGGGTTTAATGTGGCAGCATATGAACTCAACTTTAGATATCAGTGCCTTTATTTGTAAGCGACATTATAGCAATTTATATTTCTCAATTTTTTAAACTAATTTCATTCTTTAAAATTAAAATTGGTTCTTTAAAATTTAAAAAAAAATGCTTGAAAACGGCATTTAAGGAAACTTAGATTTTTTTTAAAAGATTGAATACCAAAGGTTGTGAGATTAGAATATTGTACAGTGACATTAAGCTTAATTGTCATAAAAAGTGTCACTTTTTTTTTGACAAGACAACTATTTTTGGGACAGAGCGACCATACGACGATTAATGTTGCCTTATGTTGTCGTGTCACACCTTAGTGGTTCAGAGGCCATAACTGTAGCTTTTAAACCCTACGTTGAAACTGATCAGCAGGTTAAATCGTGGTTGAAGATCATGTTAAGAGGTTGGGTATGTTTCAGGTGATTCTGTATCCAATCCCGGGCCATAAAATGAAAGCACGAAAAAAATTACAGCCAGACATCGATACAAGGTCACCATCCTTTAAGGTCAATTCGCGTAAATCATCACTTTCTACAAGTCTGTCAGTCTGAAATTGAACTCTCGTCCAACTTCATACGTACGCGCACCCCACTTATTAAGTTTATTTCCTCATTTCAGCAAGAATAACCTTATATGGAGGTCTGACCTTTATTTAATAAGCCAGTTTCAAGCCCAAATAATGGTCGAACATTTAATAAATTCCTTTATTTCTCATAAAACTATCAATTTTTGGCATTTACGAACGGACACAAGAAACTAGACCTTAAATTAGCTACATAGCTTTATATTTAATCAAGTTGTATCAAACTGTATATTTAATCAAAGTACAGTTAAACAGTTCACTGCTTTCAATCGAAACTAAGAAATTTAACACAATTTCCTAATTATCTTGATATTCGTGGCTCGACATCCCTAGATCAACTTTGAACTGACGAGTTCAGTTCAATTTCCCAAAAGGAACTCTTGGTAATGCTGCTATTTCAAACCACATCCGAATCAAGAAATTCAATTTCTCCGAAGCTCTCGCTCGTAATTTATCATTGCTTCAGAGCACCACATTCAGCTTGTGAGTGCAATCTGAAAATTTCAATTTCGTCGGCAAAATATCCCTGTTATAATCATAAAATTCGTTTAGTTATTTGTATGTATGCTTCAAGATTCGTTTCTTTTCAATAATTATGCAAATGCCACAGGTATTTTAGACGGTCTGTTCTTAGAGTTGTTATTACTTCAAGTATTTCAAAAATTAATCCCTAAATTTCGCGAAAAAGAAGAAAATTTTCATCTATTTGAAAATATGTTTGTTGACATACTACGCAAAATTCGAAATTAAAAATAAATTGCAATTTTCAACGTATTTATTGCGTATAGCACTAATGGAAACTAAAAAAGACTCAGTAGCATTTGGACCAGTTACGCGCTGGTCTTCATCAGGAGATAAATAACCTTCTTGTTGTTTATCTCTTGGTGAAGACCAGCGCGTAATTGGTCCAAATGCTATTGAGTCCTTTTTTTTTGTTTGAGTTTTCATCAGTGTTATATGCAATAAATACGTTGAAAATTGCATTTCAACAAACCAAAATTAATTCAGAGTAGGGATTTTGAAGTAGAAATCCATTATGAAAAGGGATTTTTTATTATTATATTTTGTGTTTCAATTACTTATCTAAAATTTGCAAAAAACATTCAATTTGGCAGTTTCATCACGTTCTCTTGGGCATTTGCTTGTTATACAGAATTAACAAAGGAATGCCTGTGATGACCAATTTGTGTTTTAATACAGGAAACCTCTCATCAATTTCACGGGTGAAACGCTTCCATAAATCTTTAGCTTTCTGCCACACCCGATTGTAATATACGGTAAGACAAACTATTTTTTAAAAATGTCTCCCATACAGCTGTTGGCGAGTTTTTGACATGCTTTAATAATTTAAAAAGGATAATTAGTTTGATTAGTTTAGTTTAATTTCACGTTAAGAATAATTTATTTGTTAAGGCCGATTATAGAGAATAGTTGAGAGTAATTAGTAGAGAGTTTAAAGTTACTTTACGCAGAACATAAAATTTAAAAAGTCACTAATATTACTAACATTAAAATACGACGAATATGGCGAGTAAGAATGAGACAAGTAAGGCAGAAACATTTTGGAAAATACAAAATACTTTAATGGTGGTTAGACTGAGCCGCTACCATTGCTTAATGCAGCTTTTACCTTTCCAATCATACATTTAGTCGATACTTTGACAGATTCAAAGGATGCAAGTTGGGTACGGGGGATGAATGAATAGTATAAGAGGGAAAAAAAGGCATATGAGTGCTTACATGACTCGTGGAGTTGGATGTTTTCGCTTCACTGTTCACATTGTAACACTGTCTTGACAATTTTCCGAATTCTAGCAGTCAATTTCTTTCAACAATAGATCGTATTAATGAGAAGGGGGGGGGGGATATATGTATATTTCGTGTGACATTAGTTTTTGTTAAGTATGTGTTAAGTATGACATCACGAAGTTCAATTTCAATTGATAAATCAGGTCTTATCGGGATTAGTTTAAAAATAATTTTGAATAATGCTAGAGAAAAAGAATTTTTCTTCTTAAATTATATATATTTTGAAATTTAATTTTTCTTCTGTACATTCAAATAAAATTTCATTTTTTACATGAGAAATGATTTTACATTTATAATAACCATATAGCCTATGTTATAATATATATTGATCTCACACGTTGAGATACATTCAAACGTTTTGGTCGACATTTTTCGAGTGCAGAATTGAAATTAACATACTCGTATGTTTAAAAGCCAGATTGATCTATATTCTGCCTTGTCTTTGAAATACGCAAAAATACCTGCGCATAGACGGTAAGTTTATATCAAAATCCAGGTTATGATTAGGAGGTGGTTCTGTTTAAAAAATTAAACGCTTTTTAGGCAAAATCATAATTTTTCAGCAATTATTTGCAAATAAACTATAATTGCTGCTAGAGTGAAGGTAAAAATTATAATTGTTGAGGCCGTAGCAAGTAAACTAAGGCCATGTTGTCAATTTCCCAATATCTGGAATCAACGCATGAACGAAATAATCGACAGATAAAATGACTTGGGCGCCAAATGACGCCGAAGCGGGTAACAGCCTGTTGAAACTAAAGCTAGATTAAAAGACAACGCAGGCTCTGTGATAAAGATCAAGGGCCTCTCGGCTGGTCATAACATAAAAGCCAACTAAGTCGCAGAGGACTCTTCCTGACCCACGTTGCTTGGAAAGTGACACCACCAACGCGTAATTTCTACGTGGTTGTTTATTAAAAACTTTTGAGTTTTCTGTTGATTAGATCATAAAAATTTGTAGCCATCGTTTAACAAATATAGATTTAAGGTATCTGATAGCAGAGCTGGGTTCTCTTTTCGAAATATTTTGCGCCTGTAGAGTGTTGAAAGTGACATGAAGAAGATAGAATTGAAACACCTCTAATGCGTATTATTACACACAACATTTTCTGCTGGACTTACTTCACCCAAGCCCAGCCCAATTAACAGCTGACGAGACAAGTTGCTTTTCCATTTATACGGAAATATAATATTCCTAATATAAATGTTAAAAAATTATATTAATTTTAATTCTAATTGAGATTGTTTTTAATATAATTGGTTTAAAAATCGAAGACAAATTATTTGCAACTAACGTTATCAAATGACGACACCTACATTCATTTCTTTTATAATGTATAATTCTAACGAAAATTGTAATAGACGACTACTCACTTTACGAAAAACGTGATCGAATCTCCAAAATAAATAAAATCAAATATCATTTACGCAATTGATCTACTCTCACCCCTAAAGAACCCTTTCCTATCTAAACCAATAATAAATAACAATAGGCAATTTTTGCTATAGGAAATGGACATCACTCGATTAAATTTTTAAAGCTTGTCATTAGTTGCCTGATCTTTTCACGGGAAAAAAGACATTTCTAATATTCAGTTTCGCTAGAACATAATCTAATCTAGGTTTATTAATTTCGTCGTTATAAATATCCCTCGTCTATCGTCAAAACAATCAGAAAACCAGAAAATGAAACTTTCCCAGATATTAATGTAATGTGGACTGTTTCATACTGGGGGGAGGAGTCCTTTTTTTTTCCTCAGAAAATTATAGGGCGCTTAAATTCTGTTAACGTTTTAGTGAGGTTTATTAATATATTTAATAATACTAAATATCTAAGTAGACTAATATATTTAACATCAATGAATAAATTTCTTAACTTAAATTTTGCATTGAAAACTTACAGAAGTATGGACTTGTTCAAGTATTACGTAAGAACCTTGTGGGGAGGGGTTGCCGTTGGTCTTATTTTCCTATGTTAGCCAATGTTAATTTTTGCTTTCTGAGGTGGGGGTGAAATGGCCAAAATATTGCTTACGTAATACTCGAACTTTTCCTATACTGGAATTTATAATTTCTCTTATCCTATTATTAGATAAAGAATAGATGAAGATTCGGTAAAAACAAACGATGTACATAAAATCTGCTTAGAAAGTTACTTTATATATATATATATATATATATCATCATCATCATATTCAACCATTATCTATCCACTGCTGGATGAAGGTCTCTCCAAATGCTTTCCACACAAGTCTATCCTGGGCCATTCGTTTCCACGTCACCCCAACCTGTTTTCTTATTTCATCCACCCATCTAGTTTGAGGACGTTTTCTAGGTCTTCGGTGGTCTCTTGGAATCCAGTTCAGAATTTCTGTTGTCCATCGTTGATCAGTTCTTCTTGCAATATGCCCAGCCCATCGCCATTTCAGTCCTTTTACTTTAACAATGATGTCCTCTACTCTAGTTTGCTCTCTCACCCAAGTGTTTCTTTTTCGATCTCTCCTAGTTATTCCAAGCATGCACCTCTCCATGCTCCTTTGCGTTGTCTGTAACTTTCGTATTGCTCCAACTGTTAGACTCCATGTCTCTGATCCATAAGAGAGGACTGGCAATACACACTGGTTGAAGACTTTTCTTTTTAGACACAAAGGCAATTTCCCCTTCAGGATAAAACTGTTTCTTCCAAATGCACTCCAGCCAAGTTTAATACGTCTGTTGAGTTCTTTCATAATGTTGCCATCCATTGAAATCAGCTGGCCAAGGTAAATATATGAATCAGCAATTTCTAGCTCAGTGTTGTCAACTTGTATTTTTGTTTCCTCTACAAAATTATTGAACATGATCTTAGTTTTTTGTAGGTTCATCTTGAGTCCAACTTCTTCACTTCTAGTTGAGAGCTCTTGTACCATGTCTTGGAGTTCTAATGGGTCCGTTGAAAAAATAACAATGTCATCAGCAAACCGCAGATGATTTAAATATTCACCATTTATTTTTATTCCCTTGTTATTCCAATTTATCAGCTGAAAAATCATCTGTAAAGCAGAAGTAAAAAGTTTTGGAGAAATGGTATCTCCCTGCCTCACCCCTTTGCCAAGTTTGATAGTTTTGGTATCTTTATGTAACCGAAATTTTGCACTTGCATTTTTATACACACGTTTCACCATGTCAATGTACACATCCTCAATGTCTGTTGATCTTAAAGAGTTGATGACTGCTGATGTTTTTATAGAGTCAAAGGCCTTCTCATAGTCAATAAATGCAACACACAATGGAAGTTCATATTCATGTGTTCTTTCAATTAATTCTCTTAATACTTGAATATGGTCCACTGTACTGAATCCACTTCGAAATCCAGCTTGTTCTCTTGGTTGAGCTGCATCTAATTTTTTCTGCAGGCGATGTGTTAGCACTTTTGTGAAGATTTTATAAATAGCAGGTAACAAGCTAATTGGTCGGTAATTTTTTAAATCCTCTTTATCACCTTTTTTATGCAAAAGAATTACTGTTGCAGAATCCCATTGGTTTGGTATGTTACCACTGTTGAGGCATTTGGTAAAGAATTTTGCGAGTATGTCTTCTACATGTTCTCCAGCTTCTTTTAAGATATCTAATGTAATGCCATCATCGCCAGGGGATCTTCCTTTCTTCATACTTTTTATTGCAAATGCTACTTCTTCTTTTAAGATTTTAGGAGCTGTTCCTTCGACTATCTCAGAGTCTTCGTTTAATCCACTGTTTCCCTCATACAGCTTTCTGTAGAATTCTTCAACTCTTCTAAGTATTTCTTCCCTATTTCTTGTTACAGTGCCATCCTCTCCTTTTAATGCAATGATGATATATATATTTATACTTAAATATTTTACACTTCATGTTTCCGTAATGTATTTTGTTTTTTGCCAATTGACGTTCTCTTATTCATATTGCATACATTACTATCGGAAAAACAATTCATTTTAATATTTAGTAAAAGAAATTGCCCCTCGTTTTCAAGAACTACTAGTGATC
>QLNU02015360.1:290613979-290628276 GCA_006491805.2 Dysdera silvatica
ATGGCTAATTCCTCCATTATGTTGACACACCAGAAACCATGGCCCCTAGTCTCCAGGTGCTGGAGTGCTCCTGATCAAGGCAGCGGTCAGTGTGGCATGAAAGCAGGGGGTGCTAAGAATCACTGGAATGGCCCAGGCTGCCGTTTGTTATTGACCTTGGCAACGTATAATGGACGATCCCTTGCTTCTGAAGCAAAACTTCAGGAATTGGAAGAAGAACTTGACAAGATCAAATGGGACATTGTAGGACTCAGTGAAGTTAGAAGAAAAGGTGAAGAGTTGGTGGAACTTAAAAGTGGACATTTGTTTTATTATAGAGGAACGGAAACTGGAAGAACAAGTGGTGTTGGCTTCTTAATCAACAAAAGAATTAAAGACTACCTTCTTGAAGTCGAAAGCACGTCAGATCGAGCAGCGAGGCTCGTTGTTCAACTAACCCAGCGATACCAACTTCAGATAGTACAGGCATATGCACCAACATCAAGCCATACCGACGAGGAGGTTGAGGAATTCTATGAAGAAATCAAACAGCTACATACCAAGGGGAAACAACACATCAAGCTCATCATGGGAGATTTTAATGCAAGAATTGGACAACAGGAACAAGGAGGGACATCGGTTGGTAAATACGGATACGGGGAAAGGAATGAACGTGGCGATCAACTCATAGAATTTGCCGAAGCTGAAAATCTTAGCATCATGAATTCATTTTTTAAGAAGAAACCGCAAAGAAAATGGACATGGAAACACCCCAATGGAGGAACCAGCGAAATTGACTATATACTGGCAAACAAGAAATCAATTATTGAAGATTGCAGCATACTGAACAGATTTAATACTGGAAGTGATCATCGAATGGTGAGATGTAAAATGCACTTAAATACTAAACTAGAAAGACAGAAGCTCATTAGGAAACAAGTATGTAAGAGGGTGGATTTAAAGAAATTAAAAGAAAATACCAAGGCATTCAAGTTGGAATTAAAAATACCATTTCTCCAAAACTTTTTACTTCAGCTTTACAGATGATTTTTCAGCAGATAAATTGGAATGACAAGGGAATAAAAATAAATGGTGAATATTTAAATCATTTGCGGTTTGCTGATGACATTGTTATTTTTTCAACGAACCCATCAGAACTCCAAGACATGGTACAGGAGCTCTCAACTAGAAGTAAAGAAGTTGGACTGAAGATGAACCTACAAAAAACTAAGATCATGTTCAATAATTTCGTAGAGAAAACAAAAATACAAGTTGACAACATTGAGCTAGAAATTGCTGATTCATATATTTACCTTGGCCAGCTGATTTCAATGGATGGCAACATTATGAAAGAACTCAACAGACGTATTAAACTTGGCTGGAGTGCATTTGGAAGAAACAGTTTTATCCTGAAGGGGAAATTGCCTTTGTGTCTAAAAAGAAAGGTCTTCAACCAGTGTGTATTGCCAGTCTTCTCTTATGGATCTGATCGGATGTAATTTGATCGGGCACCCCAAACCTGGCTATCCATCCGGAATAGAAAGTTTCCGCAACAGTGTGTGCAGTTTGATCCCTCATAGGCAAAGACTCTGGCCATCTAGAAAAACGGTCTACGCAAGTTAAAATATACGTATAACCTTGCGATGGTGCAAGTGGACGTACAATGTCAATGTGCACATGGTAAGAACGAGGTAAAGACAGTGGATATATATACCGTAAAGTGATTTTGTATGCCGTTGGATCTTAGATCTTTGACAGTCCGGGCACGCCTTAACTCAGGCGGCTACATCAGCTTTAAGTGACTTCCACAGATACCTTTGTTTTACCAAATCTGTTGCAGCTTTCACTCCAGGGTGAGATAGGTTATGTAGAGCTAAGGACACTTCTCTTCTAAAGCCTATTGGAACGTATAGTCTTATGGCGCCGTGTGATATATCGCACACTATACTGCATCCGAACTGAGCGAGCTCCAAAGATTTCAATTCGAGTCCCATCTCGGATACACGCAATGCAACCAATTCCTCATCGTTTAACTGAACGCTGGCATTGCATTGAAATCATTTTTATTTGGGAAATCGATAGTTGTAATGCGCAATAATGTATCCGCTACACAGTTATCCTTTCCTGACACAAACCTAATAGCGGTAATGTATTGACCTATGTATTCTAGGTGTTTCTGTTGCCTTAGTGAACGTTTATCACTTTTTTGTTTAAACGCATATATTAATGGTTTATGGTCCGTAAAAATACGAAATCGTTTACCTTCCAACACATGCTTAAAATGGCGAACTGATGAATACAGGGTCAACATTTCTCTATCGTAAGTTTTGTAATTATTCTCAGCCTTGCTCAATTTACGAAAAAAAAAAACGCAAGTGGCTGAACTACGCTACCTATACTTTGCCGAAGTACTGCTCCAATCGCCATATTAGACGCGTCCACCATCAGCGATAACTTTGCATTGCTTACTGGATGAGCTAACAAAACTTTTTCTGAACACATTTCTTTGCATTTTTCAAATACGTTTCCAGATTCACTAGACCACGTTATTACACTACAATCTTTCTTTTTTTTTATTTTTAACTAGTTCGTGTAAAGGTGCTTATACTTTAGCAGAATTATAAAAGAATCTATGGTAAAAATTTAGAATGGCCAAAAAACGGCGTCTACTGTTTTTGACTTTGGATAATTAACCAAAACTTTAACCTTTTTTGACATAGGAGAAATGCCATCTAACGTGACCTCACAGCCTAAAAATGTTATCTTTACCAAATTCGTACTTTTCTGCATTAACTACTAAACCGTATTTATTGATTTTTTCAAATACTTCGCGTAGATCCCTTACATGCTGTATTACGTCTTCTGACGCCATTAAAACGTCGCCTATGTACGCATAACAGTTATTTAAACCCCTAAGGACCTCATCGATCTGCCTTTGAAAGGATTGGGCTAAATTTTTTATTCCAAACACTATCCGTTTGTATTTAAGAAGTCCAACGGGTGTACTAACTGCTGTTTTAGGAACATTTTCAGGCGCGACAGGGACCTGGTGATAGGCCTCTATCAGATCTAATTTTGAAAACACCATTTTCCAGCCAAGCTTAACGCAAAATCCTGGATATGTGGAAGAGGGTATCTGTCTGGCTCGGTTACTGCGTTAAGCCGTCGGTAGTCACCACAAATACGCTAACCCCGCTTTTCGTTGATACTAAATGGATTGGACTTGCCCATGAACTGTTACTACTAGTAAATATTCCTTGCTCCATAAGGGCCTTAAACTTCTTTTTTTTGTAAAGTCCATTTTGTCTGGAGTAAACCTTCGTGTTCTCAAGAAGACTGGTGATCCCTTGGTTATGACAGAATGAGTAGTTTTGTGGGCACATTTAGCACCAATAAGTGAAGGGTTTGTTATATTTGGGTATTCAGCCAGTAATTTATGATAGGGCCAGATACCATTGTCAATAATGGAGCTGAAGAATGGGTGGGATCACCCTTAACTTTACGTGACGTTTGATTATCAGTAACACATCGATTTTTAACGTCAATTAACAGGTGAAATCTTTCCAAAAAAACCACTTCCAGTATGAGTTTACATATATTAGCTATTACAAATGACCACCTGAAATTCCTACCTAAACCAAAATCTAGATTTAAAAACTTTTGTCCAACAGTATCGACTTTTGTGCCATTTGCGGCAAAAAGAAAATCCGATTTTACGTTTAATGGTTTAACTGCAGGATTTGGTAACACCGAAATTCATGCACCGCTATCTACGAAAAAACGTAACCCTGTTCTTTTATCTTGAATAAACAAGCGGCTTATTTGCTCATTAACAACTGACACCTCTGGATCAGAAAAGCAAGCTAGTTTTCCGCCCATTGACATGGAGGGTGACACTTATGTGTTTTGGAACCAAACGTTCTATGATATCAACACAGTTGTGAACATCGCACAATTTGTTCCTTATTACTATTAACATTTTTAACCTTTCTATCCCGTGAAACTGACCTATCGCGTCTTTGCACCCTTTTTTCACAAGAAATGTCCATTAATCGTTTAACCTGAACAGTTAATTCCTGTACCTACTTTTGTGAAAACTCTATTGTAACACCACTACACAGGACCCGAAAAATTTTTCACTCACCAATTCGGAATATAGGAAAGTGGCCAGCATGCATCCGTGAATTTCATGTTAATTTGGAACAACATTGAATCAGTTCACAGCCGATTTCTTGTAAGATAGTTCAATAGAAGCTACAACACTCGAACTTATAAAAGACGTTCAAACGAGTCACCATTGTGTAGGTGGCAGACAGTAGGCGTAGCAATACCTTATATCCCCACATATTTGTTACTACTGGTTGGTGTAAACTTCGTGATGTCGTTAGCAATTCAATCATTTGACTCCATCAAAGTAAACATTAACTATTTACTAACAAAACATAACTTAAACTTAAAAGCAAACTAAACGTAGAACATAACTTAAGATAAAATGAGAAGCATGCGTATCGTAGCTGCTATAGCCCTTGCTCTTGCGCCATACATAATAACCTCACAGGCTCTACACTATTGCATTGCCGTTTTGCGCTTGAGCTCTGATGCAGTGCGTTGTCTATTCGTTACCAGTTCGTTCGTAATATGCTAATTATGTCCGACCGCGACATATATATAATCAGTATCATAACTCTATCGTTTCTTGCTGCATAAAAATATAGATGTATCGACGATTTTGATGCTTGCTGGAGAGTGCAGGTTTCCTTTACATAAAAAAATCTGGTTTGCTTGAAGTAATCAATTTCGTAAATTTAATGCCTCATTTGCCTAATTACCTAACATACCAAGCGCTTAAAAGCTACTATACTTACGTTAGTTTAATTTTTTCAGTTTAATATCTTAAAAATGAGCTTCACATTAAATGACCGAGACACTTTTGGAGAGATATGCTCGATAAGGAAAATTTTATTCAGAAAATCAGATATTAATACCTCGTTTGAAATTTTTTATTTTATCAAAATTACATAGATATTTTACATCTATACTTGTTTTCCAATTAGATGTATATTTTACCGACTTTTCTAGTACAGTATAATCCTTTCTTATAAAAAATAAACGTAGAAATATGGTAACAATATATATATGATAATACAACGTACGCAAAATTTTATATGTATAATCTCTATGTATAATAAAACGTTGAATGCTTACCGTGGAGATGTATAGTGAACTATGTAATGTGAGTATAATTCAATCAAATCTTTCTGTTCGATTTCATTAATTTTTTTCAAGTGCTCATTTAATTTTTAATTATTTGCACAAATATTCACTCTTGAATTTAAAATTACGGAGTATGTTTTGTCTGCCTCTCGAAACTGATATCTGGAAACTTTACGACGAAGAAATGAAAACTGTGACAAAAACTTAATCCATTTCTGAATCCTTATGATTTACTAATACATATAATAAATGGGGTTAATATATTAATATGTCACATATTAATATATAATATATATATTAATATATAATATATTACATATTAATATATCATATATTACATATTAATATATCATATATTAGTATATCATAAGGAGAAATAAAACCTTGAAAAAACGACGATTTTATTTTAAAAAGTTTCGGTCTTTACGTCACCCTTCAATATATTATATAAATAATATCACGTCATTATCAAATGTCATTTCCTTACAGGCGGCGAAATTGATTTCCTCTGAACACAGCGCATCTCTCGATGCTTTTCCATTACCACTGTGCTTATCATTTTGAGGCTAAGGGGAAGATGGGATGTGTGTGTTCGGTATTTGCTATGAAAGAAAATACTGAATTAAATTATTTTTATAACTCTCTTGTCATCATACCTTGATTTTATTTCGAGGTTTGAGTTCATTTTTATGAATTATTCGAAGTTGAGACACGTTTGAATTCATTAATCCGTTTTCAAAAATATTAACATTTTACGTGGAAACTTTTTAACAAATGTGGTATTTTTTGAAGTCGTAATCTAGGGATATATATAGACTATATATAACCATATTGAAAAAATCGCGTGCGTTTTCATGATTTTGCTTCGTTTCGGTATATCGATAAATGTCATTTTCTTAGTCTATTTCTGTCCGTAGGAGTCTCGTCAAGAGTTTATACTGTTTTTCTTAATTTTTCTTACCCCTTTTCATGAATTCATTAAACTTTCTATATCCGTCTTCTATTTTATCTATATATTTTCTGTACAATTTTTCTGAACACTCTTGTGTATTGGATCCAAAACAGAAAAACAATAATAAATTTATTAAATATATGCCTTGCTTTTTGTGGAGTTACTTCTTGATTTTTATGGTAAATAATATATTAGTAATTTAAAATTCTAAGAGAATCAGCTGGGTTTGATCATTGAAATTGTCATGGATTATAATAACATTACTTTTGAAATCTACAACAACTCAGGACAACATATTTGAAAATTATTAACATTGATTAATTTTTCTCCATAATGAAAAGCGTTAGACTACTACTGAAAAGCTTTGAAATTGGCGCAGTAAATTGAAGATTTCGAGAGCTTTCATCAATTTCTATATATTTTAGATTGATATTAACATCATTGATTTGAAAATTTTCCTCACAATCGTGACAATTTTTTTTACAATGAATCTTAAATTTAAGCATAAAAACTTTTTTATTGCATTTGGGTTACGTAATTACAAGAAATGGTGAATAGTGACAAAGTATTTAACTCGACATTCACACAGACGCAGTTTGTTGTGAGCTGGAACGACATTTTTGCAATCGTTTCGGTAGAGAAGTCCTACCTTCTTCAGAGATTCATCCAAACGTAGTTTGGTTAAATTTCCGAAGAAAGTCGGACCTCTCTACTTAAACAATTGTAAAAAAGTCGTTATTTAAACATATTTTTACGCAGTGCATCTCTCATCTTTCCATATAAAAATTACAAAGTAATTAATTGATCACAAATCCTTAATTTCTTTCTCTCTGTCACACCATTATATTCCATATCCATTTTCAATACCCGCTCCAAAACTAAAAGCATCAACACTACGCTTGTATGTCTTTTTGCGTACATAATGTCCTCCCCCAAAAAAAAAATCGCCAACCCTTTTTTTCACAGATTATTCACCTCAACCCCTTATTGTAACGTATATGGATTTCTTTTACCAAGAGCTCCTGTGTGTTAAAATTCATGGGGGCAAAAATTGATACAGTTACCGTTATAATACAAGTTGAGTCCAACATATTTGAAAAGGGGGGGGTAAAGAAAATTTTTTCCTCTTTGCTCCTGCTCTCGCTTTCTGTACTTATATCTTTGATATAAGTTGCTTATTCACGAAAGAATCTACTATTTGTCACCAAACAAGCCTTCTGCAAAATTTGGCGAAATATAAAATACAGTTTTCGTATTTACTATCGATATAGGATTGTTTTCCATATTCCGAGCTATGCGTATAATTTTTAACATCTAATTTTTTCATATTATACGAAAACCTCCTTCACGGATATTCTCAAATAACGGACACTTCTATTTAACGGATACTATTTCCCAATTCCCAACCCCATTTCTTGCTAACCCCGAACCCTCCAAAATCCCTGAAAATCCGAGGTATCCGCTGTTCAGAAGTTTTCCTGCTGTTCCTAGAGAATTCCTTTCTGCTGCTATTTTTACTCAAGTTTTGGAATATGTAAGTCAAAAATCAGATTTCAGCAAAATTCTACGCATGTACTTTTGCACTTACGTTTAATGCGTGGATTTTACGTGAAAATATGAATTTCTTAGAAAATAATGAAAATATTTCAGATACACGATTTTGTGAAATACTAATATTATGATAATATTCATGCCTATATATTAATTTATTAACACTTATTATGCATATCTCAAGTACACATTTATTATGCATATCTCAAGTACACATTTATTATGCATATCTCAAGTACACATTTATTATGCATATGTTAATGTGTATATGTTACGCGCATTTTAAATGACATTTCAGTTTTCGTACACATGGCTCGTTTTCTCTTTTCTTGCAATGTCTCTTGCATTTTCTAAATGAATCTCAGAAAGAATTATCTTTAATAAAACTCCGTAGTCAGTGGCGGTCCCAGGTTAGGGCCGGGGGGCATGGGGCCCCCAAAATGTAACCGGATTTTATTTTATTGCCGATGTGCCCGGACGCCTTCAGCGGCACCCGTGCACATAGGAAGGAATTTGTGCCCCCCCCAATATTTTTGTCTAGTACCGCTACTGTCTATAGCATTTGGTTTTAGGAAAGATACAGACAATGAAATAGACGACGAAAGAGGAATTATAATCGTTACTCTTATATGCTTCTCTCATTCACATTGCTAATAATTATCAATTACACTCATGTTCCTGCATTTAAAATGTATTTGTCAGCCGTTTATTTATTTAGAACACGAGGTTACTCTTTTCACATAACACAACAAGATCTTCACATCATCTAAAAAGCTAATTATCATGGAGTTCATTTAAATTTGTAGAAATACGCAAAATCTAACAAAATAGAATTGAAATTGATGAATGTAATTTTGCTCGAATGTACTTAAGTAATATCTTCTAAAAATGTCATTTATATTTTACTTTTTTTCAATGATAGTCGGTAAATTCGTAAGACAATTTTCATCAACTTGACACGTAACCGATTACGAAATTGGCAAGAAAATTTGTGGACTAGAAAAATGTGTGCAAAAATATCTTAAATATAATTCTATGTTGTTTGAACAATAATTAAATATTAAAAGAACTCTTACACCAGAATTAAGCATGTCTTTTATTCAAATATATTTGAAAAAATATGTGGTTTACATCACATCGTTTCCTCATTTGCGATAAGAATCATAAATAACGTAGAGATTTTTATATCGTGAGTGCCTTACAGAATTAATCAGACGGTTTCAGAAGAAATAAATCACAGAGCTACTGTAATTTCAGTACAAAATATAAAATAATTTATTAATTAATAATTAGAAAGCATACATGATTAGTAAACCAACATAGCACTTCCTTTTTGTCATCTTACAGTAAGGTATTGCTAATTTAAAAATCTAATTCTTAAGAAATATACTAGAAAGAAAAGGCGTTTGTCATTTTTTTCTTTAAGAAACTGACAATTCATATATTACAAATTATTTCGGATTCTACAGACAGTAAAACCGGACACTATCGAATAGCAAACACCACTATTTAACTACCACTATGTCCCAATTCCCAATCCTATTGCTGGTTCTTTCCAAACCCTTCCAAATAACGGACATCTCCGAATAGTGAACAGATATTCAACACCTGAGGTGTCCTCTATTCAGTGGTCTTAATATAAAAAATATATTTATTAAAATTGCTTTCGATATCTTATCATATCCACCTTAGCTCTCGTCCGACGAGTAAGCTGCAAGCGAATGCTTTTTTGAATACCTTGCAGCTTCTACGTATCATGCATATTGAAAGTTTTCGGCAAAAAAAGTATGCGGCAAAACCTCTGACCAGAGGACACCTTGGGACTTTAAAATCTGTTCACTATTCGGAGGTGTCCGTTATTCGGAAGTATTAAAGCATAACAAGCATTGGCATCGGGAGTTAGAAAAAGTGTCCTCTATTCTGGAGTATCCGTTACTGAAGTTCTACTGTTCTTTTATTTGTTGTATTATTCTGTGCGCTCATAAACATACAGCATATTACAGTAGTCCAGAAGTACCTTCTGGCAAATATATTTACTAGAATTTGTGCTAAAATCCAATAATTGCTAATCAATAGTTCTTAACCAATAAAAAGTTCGTAGGAGGTAATGCATTGCTTTCGCCCCCCACCCACTCCGGCTATGAAAACAGAAAATTTTCATGATGCACAGTGAACCATATACCCCGTAAAAGTGGCCAAAAGTCTCTGAAAGAATTTCTCTAAAGATGTCTCTAAAATTTCTCTCAAGGTTTCCCTTTTTAAAGAGTTTCTACTGTTGGGTCAATTAAAAAAACGTTGAACTTGACTTCAGTTTGGCGCCCTCATCCAAACGGCCCCTGGGCGGCCCTTAAACCGCCCCTCTTTATACTGACCAAAATAAACAATGCAATTTCTGAAGTTTGGGATGGCGCTAATTTGCTTCCCTAATAGCTTTCGAAGGAGTCATTTTCACCTGTAAGTAACAACGTATTAACGAAAATTGCTTTAAGGTTTCTAAACTATTTGTAATTGACAACTGTGAAACTTGAAGGGATATTGACCTTCAGCTGCTGCGATGTGACGGTGACACACGATTTCAAAACGTAGAACAAATGTGACATTGTTCCTTCCAGAAGAAAAGCCAAAAGATAATTTGAACTTACAACAATGTATCCATTTCAACGAAATTGCGGGCTATGGTTCACAATTTTGTAACAGGTGGCATTGTTAAAAGATAATGTGATTGTAAACCTATCAACTTAGCAAGATATGTCTAAGTGTTTCTATTCAAAAAGAAATATTGCCAGAGGAAGCTTCTATCGACCGACTAAGGGTTATGAAGTCACGGTCTTATTTTTCAAGCTTAGTTTAAATTTTAACGTTTGAAATACCACATGATGCGTAGTATTATTTACGTCCCTTCACTAAGGCTTTCGCAGCTTTTGTTCATAAAACCATTATGAACAGGATTTCTTAGAAAACAACCCTGCCTTCCATTTCCCGAAGTTCCATTTTCCGAACTCTGCAAACTATCTTCAGAAAAGCAGATGACCACGTCTTTGCTTTTCTGAAAAAACTAATGTCAGTTTCGTTAGTTGATAAAAGGGCAAATCTAATTAGTTGTTTTTACGAAGACGGACCGCAAAGTTTAAAAATAAATAAATAAATAAAGCGATACATTCAGCAGAACCTGTTTACAATAACCTGATGTTCCTTTTAGTCAGATGTTGCTTATTGAGGTATGTAGTATGAAATAAAATCGAGGATTATATATAGAAAACAAAATTACAATTAAAATATTCGGATAATTCAATTTTATTAATAAATATCGAGTATTCAACGCTATATGTTTATCTTTTGTTTTTACTGGGGACCCATCGTGGGGCTACTGCGAGTGTTGCTTTTTTCTTTTTTTTTGTATGTTATAAGAAAACTTTTTGTGTAAATAACAATCCTAGCTCATTTCAGAGGCTAGGCACTTCATGCAAATCTGCATAAATTAAATGTTTGTTAACATACAGTAGTGGACAAAATTGTGGAAACCCTTTGAAAAAAGATTATTTTAGAGGTTTGATGGCTAATAACACCACTTTTTTTTGTACCAATACTATAAAATTATATATCATTGGAAAGGTAATTTAATCAAGATTGTAATGCAATAACATTTATGAATCGTATTTTAATAGAACAGCATTCATAAAGAAGAAAGGTGATATACATAGAAAAAATGAGATATACAAAAATGTTCACCATACCAGTTAATACTTAGTTGGGTAACCTTTAGCCTTAATTACGGCCTTACAACGCTTTCCCATGGAGTGAACCAAGTTCTTTAGTTCTGCAGCTGTTATAATATGAAACCAAGATTGAATTATTGCTTCTGTTAATTGTGTTTTATTGCTGGGTTGCTTCCGACTAACAAGCTTCTTTAGCCGGCTCCATAGATTTTCGATGGGGTTAAGGTCTGGGCTATTTCCAGGCCATTCCAGCAGTTGAATATGATGATCTTGAAACCATTTTTTGCACACACGAGCAACATGACATGGAGCTGAATCCTGTTGAAATATAAATGCTTCATTATCTTGGAAAAGATCACATGCAGAAGGCTGCAGCTTGGGCTCAAGTATTTCATTTATGTATCTTTGGGCATTTATATTCCCATTGATCACGCAAATTCTGCCCACACCTCTTGATGTTATACAACCCCAAATCATAACACTAACTGGGTGTTTCACGGTAGGTGTAATGCACTCAGGATGGAAATCTTCTCCAATTCTTCTCCATACGTATTTTACGCCATCACTACCAAACAGTGAGATTTTGGTCTCATCACTCCAAATTACACTGTCCCATTGTTCCGTTGTCCAGTTAACATGGGTTTTAGCCCAGTTTAATCTTTTCAACCTCTGTTTGACAGACAAAAATGGCTTTTTTCGTGGAATTCTTGCATTTAGACCACATTCATGCAGTCTGCGCCGAACAGTCCTTGCACTTAACTTCACATTGCATTGCGCCATTTCACCTTGTATACACAGAGATGATTTTTTCCTGTCACCTAGGCACTGTCTTTTAATTCTTCTATCATCACTTGCTGTTGTGCACCTTTTTCTGCCTTTACCAGTCTGGTTTTGTAATGACTGAGTCTCCTTATACTTCTTCAAAAATTTAGAAATGCCACCTTTAGTTAAGTTTCCCCCAATATTTCTTCTAATTTCTTCATAACTGTAGCCTTGTTCACTTAATATTACTATTTTACATCGCTTCCTAGGTGACCAGTCAACTCTTTGCGCCATTTCTTTAATTTTATTACGTTTTACAAGCACACTAAATCAAAGAGCACAAAAAAAAAACAACCAACTTGATAGCAATTACAGAACACACTGATAAATGTCCTGTAACCTGTTGGCTCATTGCCAAAACAAGAGAAAACATGATTGGCTCATTGCCAAAACAAGATGACACCTGATTGGCTCTGTAAACACTCATGCTCATTGGCCACATTCAAATGAAGGAAAGCTACTTCATATAAATGTAAGCAAGCTGTGCTTCTTTTTTCTGGTTATTTGGCTATAACTTTTGATAGAATACAGATAATTGAACAAATGTTATTGCATTACAATCTTTATTAAATTACCTTTCTAATGATATATAATTTTATAGTATTGGTACAAAAAAAAGTGGTGTTATTAGCCATCAAACCTCTAAAATAAACTTTTTTCAAAAGGTTTCCACAATTTTGTCCACTACTGTATATATATATTATTAGGCTAAAATAAAAATACATGCATATTCGCCCCCTTATAACCTCAAATTAATACTTTCCCCCATTTTTCTCTTTGACCAGAAATTATCCTTTGCCATAATTTAACGTAATAGGATTGTAAATTATTACCAAATTTATTTCGAGACTCGTAGTCTAAGCAAACGGGACTATATTGTTTAATTCATCTCATATCCAAATACAAATAATCTTTTTATTTAGCAGTATAAAGTTTTTACATAAATAGGTGTAGCAAGAAGTAGGAATGTAATCTTTTACCTCTAAAGAGGTAAAATATTATACTTCTAAGTAAGATTGATTAGTTTTAGGGGGTCAAATTAAACTAAGTATTGCGTATTAGTAAATAGATTAATAAATGTAAAGCACCTAATTAATGAACAAATTACCCTACTACCTGCCTGAGTAAGGTCGATTTAGAATACGCAATTGAACCACTTAACACGGTGTATTTTGATTTTGTCCATTTCCTAAATTCACACACTTTTCCAAAATAGGAAAAGGACAAGAACTAAAGAGTTTTCTGAACATAAAATTTAAGGAAATTGATTGACGACACGATAACGGTTCTGAGTTTTTGTTTTATTTTCATTGGCCCCATGAGCTTATATTCCTTATTGGCTTATAAATGTATAATTTTAATTAGTTAACGATAATCAACAAAATATGGTTTACTTTTAATACTTAAAATTCTATCTTAATACTTATCCTTGTTCCCTTTTCCCTAGTTTATAATTGAAAATAGAAGTAAATTATAGTCTACTCTTCTTGTAAGTATTAATTAAGACGATACTAAGTTGCTGTGTTAATATTTAACTTATACAGATAACTACAAAACCATCGTACTCACGCATTTTCTCATCCTCATTAAATTCATTGAAATCAGATTCTCTCAATGTAAATGAATGAATTTACATACTTTTTTTTTAAAGTTATAATCTTTTAATAATTAATCTTGTAAACTAAAGATTTAACGGTTTTTATTTATGCATTTGATATTTGGAAATTATAATCAAAAGTCAAAATAAATTGATTACAAAATGAATGACAGATGAATTGAACGTTTTCGAACTAGTAAAAATTATCATAAAAATGAAGTAGTCTTATATGGGCAAGCAAAAGCCAGTTTTCCACAATAGGGTTATTTTTAAACCTATTACTAAAACAATGAGCTTTTGTGGAAGTCAGGGGCTGGCCATTGTAAAATTGTATAAACAAAATCCACCATTTCTAATTATTTAAGTAACCCTCGCTCTCAAACTAGTAGTAACTAGTATAAACTAGTAGTTAATGATAAATGAACACAAAAAATAACCGTAATTGATATGGTCCCTGGCTACTTTT
>QLNU02015360.1:290628376-290648661 GCA_006491805.2 Dysdera silvatica
TGCACTGTACTGTTACTGATTTCTAGGGTGCTACCTGCATCCGGCTATGCGGCGCAAATGTCCACATTTGTTACAAGACAGTCTCCCTGTCACCTTGCATCGCAACGCTCATTACGATATGGCACAATGTGTAACCAATCTCTTGTGATGGTGGCATTTAGAGGTCCCGAAATATCCTCCATATTCACCGTACACGAGTCCTTGTGACTTTGACTTGTTTCTTCAGTTGAAGGAAACTCTCAGAGGCATCCGATTTCCTGACGTGGCATCCATGCTACGAGCAATGGGGGTGCTCCATCACTGCAATTAACAGAAACTACCTTGCTAATGGCATCCAACAGCTTCCCGACATTTAGCAAAAAGCACAAGACTTTATTGGTAATTATACCGAAGAAATGTAATGCAGTTTTGCTTTTAAGTTTAATAAACCTTATCTACAAGCTATTTTGCCACTACTTTATTTACTACCTTCATATGTGCCCTTTAAAAATTCACCTTCAGAATCTCAAAGCTGTACAGTAGCAGATTAAGCAGCTGATGGCTGCCAGGGGACCCCAAGCTTGGGAGATTCCCAGTTAAAAACACAAAAAGCGAAAGATGCAATACTTAATATTATTCACGTATTTTACGTATATAAGTACAAAAAGTTCTTTTTTTAAATTAAAGTTAATTAAAAATCATATTAGTTCAAACATGCTCTGGCGCACCTACATTGGGGGCCCGGGCACCCCTTGGGCTAACAAAGTGGAAAATTATTACGCCAACAGACACTGAAATTATTTTTTTAAAAGTAGTGACGATCCCAGCAACATTTCCCTGAACTCTGTGACATTGATGAGACTGCTGTTGAGGTAAGCAACCACAGTGGCTATGGCTGTCTTCAAACGCTTTCCAGGAGGTAAAGGTAGACCAAAACAATTAAATTGGAAATTCTGAGTGCAGATATTTCTAATTATGTCAAGAAATCTAACCTCACCGATGAAAATAGGATAACAGTGTTTAAAAGTCTTTGGTAACCATATGCAAATTGCAATTTTCCCACGACCGTCACTAGTGCTGTATAAAGTCAAGGAAAATCTCACCACAGTCGGAAGTTCTGTCCATCTGAACTGAGTAAGCATAACTTGCCCAAAGGCAGAAGACAGTGCCTATAGCAAATTTTGTGTGTTCTCTTTTCACCCCATGAAGTCGGTTTAAGATCAACACAAGCCACAGGTCAACTTGTTTCAAAAGAATTTAATAATTGGAAGAAAATGCCATTGAAGAAGTTCAGATAACATTAGAACTTTTCTCTATCATAAGGATTCAGTTCACAAAGCCGATGAGTTTTTTGAAGGTCACAAAAGGAAAAAAGGCTTCCGTAGATCAAGTATTGGACAGAGGGCAAGCAAAAGCAAGTTTTGCACAATAGGCTTATTTTTAAACCTATTACTAAAACAGTGATCTTTTGTGGAAAACAAAAGCTGGCCATTGTAAAATTGTACAAAAAAATCCACCATTTTTAATCATTTAAGCATATTGCACTGTCAAATTAGTAGTAATTTAATAATGACAAATGAGCACAAAAAAACAACCGTAGTTGATATGGTCTTTGGCCATTTTTTCCACCAAAAATCCTATTGGGCCCCCTCCTTGGGAATATTATGGGTGCGCCACTACACAAATGAGTGTGGAATGATTAAATGCTACTGTCATAACTATAGAGCCCACATTATATGCAATTGCAGATGTGCATACGAAATTACATATTTTAGCTGTTTTTAGTGTTTTTGAATATAAATGCACAAAAACCATGAATTTCCAGAATAAATGCATATTTTAAGGGTTTTAGTAATTTTAAGAATTTTATTATTCTCTCATCTGAAAAATTTCACCACAATACTAAAGTTAAACTTTCCTCTTACTTCTTATCTGAGTGGAAAGGCAATGGAATTTGTAAATGTACACGTTTAATATGTCCTAGGACGCCAAAATGTTGTCGTAGCTGAATTATAGCCACCATCCATGTTAGGAAAACCAAAGCTGAGTTTTACTGTGTTTGACTGGAAATTGATTGAAAGTCAAATTAAAACAAACACTTATTCTAAATTTCCACACCATTTTCCTTCAGTGATAGACATCGTTCTATCATCGATAAACTATTCGTAATAAAAACCAGCAAAAATGTATGTGCTGTTCAATACCTCTTGTAGCTCTGAAAAGGTTCCTTTTGGGCCATAAAAATGCTATTACATGATAGAAGATAAAGCTTAACTGTTTAGAACAACGAGAGACACATTTTGTTATACAGTCATAGAATTTGTGATATATAAAACATATGATTTAATGTATATCGAATTTTTCTACTTGGCTGTTAATAATAAATCTATTTATTTTAAAACACGGGATATAAGGTTGTCAAACGTTAAAAAAATTTAAGTACATATTTATTCATTTAAAGTGAATGTTTATTTATTTTAAGTGGATAATTTGAGGCTTATTATAATCTGGGCTCTAGTCATAACTTTAGTTTCACCGTGTATTATGTGCGTCCATATGAGTACTTCTGGGGGTGGGGGATTGAGAAAAATTATTACCTCCTTCTTAAGGCTGTCAAAAATTTTAGTGAATGTACAAGATACTAAAATGCTACAAAAATAATTGATATTGCTTGACAATTAGTAATGAGCTAAAAAGTACCTTATTTTAAAATGTGACTGTAAAACTTTTGAAAGTAAATGCATAGCAGAATCGGGCAAATCAAATTTTTAAACGGCTATGGGGGGCTCGAGCCCCCTCTACCCGCCCATGCCATGTATAATTAAATAGACGACAGTAGAATTAAATGAAATAAAACTGCAATGGCGGAAACCCTGTTCTCAACAACGCCATTTTTCTCATAAGAAGTTGAGAAGAACAACTTTGATTTAACCTCTAGGCGCCTTAATACTACTTATCCTATGTGTGTACACACACACGTACTTGAGCGCTAGAATGCTGAAAGGTTATTGGACGTCATTGGATCGTTGTTTAAACAATATTTCCGCGCGAAAATCGGAGCTTCTGGATAAATCTTCGAGGAGAGAGGACGTTTATGTCCTGCTCCGACTGTATTAATTTTTCTAAAACTCCCGTCGAACTATTATTAATATCATTATTTTAAGGAAATAATCCTTATTGTTGAATAAATAAAACTTAGAAATAAAAAAAAAGGGGGAAAGAGAGTATTTGTCTATTATGGGGTGAATGATCAATGGGATTATTGGTGAATTATTATTATTAATGATTATTATTATTGAAGTATTTATCAGTAAGAATATATCGCTTGGATATATATACAAGGACGTAAAGAGTCCAATCGATTAAAAGTACTGTTTATTCTATTTTTGTAGAATTTATGAAAAATAATAATTATATAGATGAATGATGGTAAAAAATTTATGTTTGGAAGCCCGATATAATATCTCAAGTGATATTAAAAAGTTATAAATGATAAAGGAAGTTCGCAAGAACATTTGCAAAGAATATTAATATATGTTGTTATGAAAGGAGAAATAATAAGAACGTAAGAAACTGATAAATAAATAATCAGAAGTGTTGATAAATAAATAGCCAGAAATGCTATTGAATAATAGTTCGAAGTGTATAAAGAGAGAGTGGAACTTTTCCTAATGTAGATATTATTTCGAAAATATTTTTAACAATGCCAATATCAAATGCAACAGGTGAAAGATCTTTGTCAGTTTTAAAACGCTTTCAAACTATTTAAGGAGTACGATAGGAGAAGACAGATTGAACAACATGGCCATATTATACCTAGAACAAAAAAAAAATTGGATGAAATAGATACTGCAAAAATAATTGATGAATTTGTCAAAGAAAAGAAAAATCAAGACACAAATTTATATACAAAACATTTTTTAAGCACTGAGGTAATTTATTACTATTAAATTTTTTGAATAAATATCTGATTTTTCTTGAAACGTTGAGTTTATTATTAGTTACATATTGCCGGTTTAAGGAACTCACTAAAAATTTACTACTGAAATCTTCCCGAAAAAGTCCTCAGTTCGCCAAACAATTTTTTTTCTGGGGAGCTTGGGTCCAGAGCCTCTAATTTTACCGCCAAGAACCCCCACCATGCCAATCCGCCTCTCCTTGCTGGCTAGGCCATGCATGTAAACTTTTTGAACTCCCCACAAAATTAAATCACGGCTACGGTCTTGTTTCGCACATATTAAAGAAGGTCTCGTCAGCATTGTGCTTATACAGTAACAATTAATAATTAATAATTAACAAATTAATTTCGCTCATATTTAAGAACTGAAATCTTATTGTATATGAAATACTCGTAATTATTTCAATAACTTAAGTTTAGAATGATAATGAGTATAAACTGACTTATGTGCCAATATCTGTGATAATTTTTTGCAAAATTCACTAGGGTGTCATTTTCCTCGATCGGAACCATTTAAAAGAATGTGTTTTTTTCCAAAAATAATTTTTTAAAAATACGAAAATATTCTACAAAGCTGTGTCTTATGCACTATCCAATTAAAACGCCGGCTGGAAAGAGTCCTCCCAACTTCAGAGGTAAATGTGATATCTCCCGAAGTATTGTGAATTACTTCTCTTGTTTATAAATAAATGTGGATTGGATGTACTGTTTGAGTATTCACGTATGTTTCTTCTTTTGATCTTTAAAAGAAATTCATTTATTTTTTAAATACGTTAGAAGATTTTATCTTACGGGTGCAGTGTATAGCTATATTCTAGCGTGGTAAAAATGATACGATCTAGGGCAGGGCCGGCGCAAGCAAATTTGCCGCCCTATGCGAAGGACATGTGCCCCACCACTTCGCGTATAAAAATCGACACCCCAACATATATGTCGCAAGAACTGAAAAGTGAAAAAATAACGTTCCTCCCTCTTATCATAGTTCTGGTTAAAACGAGGTATTATAAACACAACTTATCTCATAATATACAAATAAATAATCAAAAGTAAAAAAACAATAGTCTGGGATTTTGCTGTTGAAGGAGAACATAGTAATCCTCAATACTTTTTAATACTTCACAAAGATACGAAAAAAGAAAAAGCGTCCTCCAAGCCTTTAGTGCGGCAGTACTACTACATAGTACTACTCGCACCACTGAAAGGTATAGCGGTAAGAGGAAAATGGAACGCAGAATTACGTAAATCAGTTAGTGGAAAAATTGCTAATGTAAGAAAGCAAAAAGTTGAGGGTATGAGAAACAATGGACAAGGCAGGCATATACGAGAATAAGGAAGAGTAAATATTGGTGAAGACATTCAATCGAAAATAATCCATTTAGTTTCATGTATTTATTTCCAAGTTTATCTCAATCAGCCTACAGAATTAAGTATCTTTAAAAAAAATCTGTTATGGTAACACACTGGGCAACCGCCTAGTTCGCCTATATAGTCACGCTGGTCCTGATCTAGGAATATAAGCACATAATTTCCTCACATCTTTTGATTGATATTCGGGATCTCTCTCTTCTCTTTCTCTCTCTCTCTCTCTTCTACACATATATACACATACACACATGAAATGTATCTTATAATAGTACCTATTCAAAACTGATTTTTTTTTCAATACTAGATTCCAAGCGTCATAAGATATCCGTGAACAGTCACCTGTGGTTTAGAGTGACTTCCCTATTTCTAATCGTTTCTCGCTTTATACTTTTAGTTTGTTTACTAAACCAAATAATCTAATTATAAGATATTTAGGCTATTACCCAAGATCACTGATTATATGATTACATGATACTATGATCACCGATTCATAAATTAGCTAAGTACTACGCACTCCCTATTTTTCAAAATCAAGCTACGGACGCCATACATTTATAAATGTGAATATCGCTCTAGTAGTTACCTGAGTGCTGTAATTTTCTGCGGAAAATGTGGAGTAGCCTCTAATAAGCAAAGGATTTCAAGTAAACTAAACAACAGGCAATAAACTGCGTGTGGGACTTCCGCGCAAATATGACAATGATTTGGTTAGGGTTTGGGCAAGACATATTTACTTTACTAACGTTTATTGCAAATAAACAAATTATGATATGTCTAGCAGCTGTTGAATATAAATGTAATGGGGGAAATAATGCTTCCTTTTCTAAAACCAAACTATCCTTTCCACATCTGCTTCGATATTTCCCACTTTTAGTCTCAAATGTGGATTAATATTGAATCAATTTCTAAGTTCATTTTTTATATAATAAAATGTTAAAAATATTTGTTCAAAAATATATGTCGAACAAAAATGAACCAGATATTTCAAAGTTGTTTTTTTTTACCTAACTCTTTTTAATCAGGTAAAATTTTCGTCCACATTTGGTTCATTCTACATTCTTTAACTAAAGAGTTCAATGGACCATTACAAGCCAAGTCAAAAAATGTATCTTACTCTTCCACAGATACAGCCGTTAGTTGTATATCATGACATCAAATCAATATCATGATATCAAAGGGATTCCTTTTCCACGAGTTTTCAGGGTTTAGTGCAAGAAAGTGATCACCGAAGCTATTCACTAAATAACGCAGGTGTTCAATAACGTTATGTTTCACTTCTGGTACCATTTTTTTTTATCAGTATACTGCAGAAACCTTTCTAGTGTTGGGGAATGTTAATGAGGCAATCACCTTCGACTCGGCTGGCCCATAATTGTAATTTTTTTAATCACTGCCTCAATCTTATCTTCAAAGCAAAAATATTGACATTGCTATATTGAAGGCTTGCGCTGAGCCTGTTCAAATATCCGAAAACGTCTTCTAAGTAGACTATCATAGATAACGACGTAAAGTTGTTCAACTAGTGGCATGGGCCTTTTGTATCTGTCCGAAAAAGTCGCACTTCATCACGCCATTTAAAAAATCATGTCAATATCTCCCCCTCTTAACAGCCAACACACTTCTTCTATACACAAAAACAACCTTGGCTACAAATTTCTCCGCACAATTGTAAGAAGTTGCTAAAATTCAAAGTTCGTGATTTTAAAAAATAATTATCGTGACAACTTCAATTAAATTTTCAACTAACTCTGTAAGTCAGATTTTGAAAAAAAATCTATTATTTTATTTCTACAGTTTGTTCTGTCCTCAAATGACGTCAGAGGCGGACTGGGTCCTCTCAAAGAGGGCATACCTTGGATTATCGGAGAGTCCTGGTCCATTCGGAGGTTCGAGTCCTATCACTCATAAGGACTCACCGGCCCGGCGGCCCAGTCTGCCCCTGAATGACGTTGAAGATGAACAGGCTTCATAGGTTCATTAGTCAGAGTTTTGCCACATAAAATACACATGGGTTTTGGCTTCAAATGGAAACTGTGGAGTTTCTCTAAGTTCATTCCATTACTTATCTGATTAGTTTTTGTTATATAAATAGTGGTATGGACCCTCTGAGTAGGTCATGTGGACTTCTAGGGCTCCGCGGACTATCGATTAGGAACCACTGACCCAGATAATCATAAAGATCTATAAACTGGAGTTTGGTTAGATCTGAAAAGGTTGGATGTTTTTATGTAGGCAGAATGGGAATTTCTCTGGCTCACAACCGAGAAATGTAAGTAAATGGTAATATACATGAGCAAGCTTATCATAAAGCTCATTTATCATAATTTATCATAAAGTCAGTATACCCCCATAATCCTGAAAGTGAGTAACAAAGGGGAAAATGTTGATGTTTTCTCAACATGTCCGAAAACGCCAATAAAAATGTATAAATATTGATTTCTTCTTTACGTTGATTTATTTTTCTATCATTTTTATTTCAAGGTTTACTAAACAGAAATTACATTACAGACTTCTTAAAAAAGTTACAAAATCAAGAAATGTATTGTATTTCCTCAATTTTGTATGTAACTATATTATGCCTTAACTATATCCACCAAGAGATAAATATGAAATATATATGCACCATTCTGTTGCACAGTCTGGAATTTGTGATAGGGGGTGCTTAAAATGAAATTCAATTACAAAGAACAATGTATTCTATTGTTCAGCGTATCATTTTTCTTTAATTATTATTGCACCGATGAGTAAAGGAAAGTGATGACCCTGAGACACCTTTAGATATATTTCTGACAACCTCAGCTTTTTCAATATTTTGCATAAGAAAAAAATAAAGGTACAACGAGCAAAACTAGTCCTGTTAAAATAGTACCTTATGTTGTGGCATACGATGTCATGCGCATGTTCAAAAATGTGTTTGTTTGATGTCACTTTCGAAATATGTAAATTATCATATATTGGGATCTGCGATAACATCCCTACAGCGATCGTTTTATGGAACAACACGTGAAAAGTTACTTCATGAAAACTTCATACACTTTCATGTCTTAGCGATCAGCTAAATCCTGTGCCGCGATTTTCGGCCTGTAGGCCGCGACCTATTAAGGAGTCACGCGTGGATGTAAATAGAGGATCGCGTCGTTACGATGAAAATGATAAAACCCATTGAAACAAGCAAGTATTTCTCAAGGAAAGGAGCAGTGTTGTGACTCATTTGAAGGAAAACGATAAGTGGGAGAGGTAACGGAGACTTTCTAGTGTTATTATTTACGCCTGATTTCTAAGGTAGTGATGTCACAAGAAGAGGTAGGAGTTTCCACAATTTTAGTCACTTTCAGTACTTGATTTTTTTTTTCCAAGTCAATTACGACTCAAGGCCAATGACTTCCCTGACATGGTGGGATGACAATTAAGGGACCACAAATAATAAATTTATTTATATATATCAAGTTGAAGAAGGAAGATTAGATGTGTAGTCTCTTTTCAGTAGTTATAAGAAGGGTGGAGGCACACTTTTCTGCCCTGATTTTTATAATATGTACAATATTATAATACGTATAATATTTTGTTCATAAATATTTAACAGTATGTGTTCATACTTAAAGAATATTACAAAAGTTGTGCAAATAAACTTCACGTCTTACGTTGTGAAATAACCTCGCTGTAGAAAATGAAAATCGAGACACGGAGAACTTGACAAGTTGATAGACTGTTGACAGACCCTGTCATTGCATTAGAGATGTCGTTAGGACTAAATCGTGTCAACTCTGAAAATGATTAGCGCCTTAGTTATTTTTAAACCAAGTCATTTAATAATTAGGATTTAGTTAATTTTAATTGAAATTATCAACGTAAATTCTCTGTAATTTCCAAAGTCTTCCGTCAAATTCTTCAGGCAGCCTTTTACCTTTCGAAGTCAAAGTTCATGCGTAAAATGGGAGATCTTTTTCAGACACTTGTAATTGACAAGCTCCGTAGGTTGTATTTTGTACAGTAATTTATTGTATTCTGATAGTCAACATACAAAATTTATTAAATAATTTAACACGAAAAATTAATGTTGGGAGTAAATTTTAGGATCTGTGTTTTATGCAACCAATTGACAATTTGATCCAACACAGTCTATGAATATTTTCCCATCTACTTTCAAATAAAGTCGAAAAAATAAAACCTCGAAGATTGAGAATGTTGATCTATAACGAAACGCTGGACTACCCTAATGAATAAGGCATTATTTTAGAAATACCAGGGAGGTTCTCCTAGTCATTAATCAACATGTAGTCACTTTCAGGTTTCCAAATCATTTGCACTTGTAAGTTTCTGGACTATAGTTTTTCGTTTCCATTAAGTATACCTCCTTTCCTTCTAACATGCGTCTCAGATTTGACTAATTTTAAACCAATAGTAATTAAATAAAGGACCTTTGAAAAATTGCCTTTTATTATGGTTTTGGGGGTGACATTTGGGACGTAGTATTCTCTTAGGTTCAGAAAGGACTTGAATACCATATGCAACTTAATCTAACGAAATCTAAATTCTATCGTTACATTGTGTCTATTAGTTTACTATATGCCCGCTACCTCAATTTATCTTATCGTACTGGCGTATGCAGGGGGTATTGATGGGGATTGTAACCCACACTGCGATGAAATTTTGTGCATATACATATAAATATATGGAATTGTAGCCCTCTAATCTCCTCTTATAAGCCAGTGACTCAGCTTATAAACTTTCTGTGCACGCCAATGTCTTACCGCCATTCCAAAGAAAAATGCATTACTCTTTCAATTCGGTTTGGAACTATGTGCCCACAATTGTCCAGTAGTTGTGTCCGCAGTCTTCGGGCCCTCTAGCTTTGAAAGCGACCCCTAAGGAAGCTTGAATGGATGTAAACATTTCGTGGGAAGGTAACAGTCGCCTACCATAGATCCCCTACGCCGAACGACGGACAAATATTTGCCTTTATCTAACAGTTTAAACTGTCAGACACCGAAATGTTTTGAAGTGGTAACGTTTGAGAAAAACATCTGGAGTTGATATCACCTCGTGTTTTGGTAAACTTGATTTCTCACTTGCATATTGGCTATTAAAAGGAGAAAGGGCCCGGCGGTGGTGCAGTTGAAACGCCTTCATCTGGTGTGCCGTTAACCGGGTTCGGCTTCTAACGGTGAGGAAATAAGGAAGAACGATAACCGACGAACTGTTCACTGTAGCCCGGGGTTTGGTTCCCTAGGTCTTAAGAGGTTCGAGTGTCTCTGAAAACTCCAGGCCCGACGCATTATGACCCTGTCTTTGCATCATGAAGCATGAACAAACGAACGAAAGGAGAAAGCTTTCAAACGTGCACGTCATCCTTCCTTTAAAAATTGAAATATGATAAATATTCTAATATGCAATTATACAGGATGATTCAGAATTGGCGTTACCGCAATTATCTTTTTAGCCTGAGAGGAAATTAGTTTTCAAATTATGTAAGGATGTTGAATGCATTATGTACAGGGTGTTCATAAAATAATTTACCCTATCCTAGACGTTCTAGAGTGATGAGAAAAAGAAAGATATCGCCACGGTATTTGGAGGGTAGCTTAATTAGACTATGGTGAAGTTAATTTTAGTTCTAAATTTCGCCACCAGGGGGGAAATAGCGCTTACGAGGCCATAGCTGCTGTTTTCAGCCAGTGTGAACATTCTAAATTTTACAGAAAGATTTCATTTTGCATAAGGAACGTGGTTTTATGCAAATGAATGAGATTTGTACACCTAAAGCTCCATTTTCTCCCTTGTGGCGAAATTTGAAATTAAATTAAAATCGCTTCCCTATGGTCTAATTAAGCTAACCTCCAAATTTCTTGCCGATATCTCTTTTCATCATCGCTCTAGAACGTCTAGAATACTATAAGTTATTTTATGGCCACCCTGTGGTATATGTATAAAAGTGCGGAACTTAACTTTTCATCTACCAAAAAATTTCCAATTAAAAAAATGGTGCCATATATCTAATTAATTAAATATAAACGATTTCATAATTCTGCATGGGAAAGTCGTTGAGATATCCAATATTTTAAATTCGGGAGTTGACCTCCGAACAAATAAGGACCATCCACTAATTGAAAAACTGAGATAGCACTCTGCCTAAATTTGGAGTTTGTGTGCCGTTCAAAACAAGTTCATGCACGCGCTTAGATTTTGTTCCAAAAATAATCCTCTAAGGTTGCCATTATTTCGCAAAAACAGCGATAAAGAGTCATCTCTTCTGCCCGGAGTCCAACAGGAGTGCCTTAATCGAGTAAGCTACCGATACACGGGAACTATGTTTCGTCCTCCGTATTCAAAGTTTTGAAAGATATCATGACAGAACGCAATTTATCATGGCAGTCGCAAAGACAGCACGATTTCCAATTTTTTGTAGATTATGTTAGTTTAATAAATTTCAATGGTATTTCTTCAGTGTAACTACTATATATAATGAACGTTAAATTTCAACAATATATATTTCATTTTCAAATCGTGCGTTGATTTCGGAGAAACTGTATAAATCAACTTTTAATTTTATGATAAAAACAAATTATAAAGATACTTCAGTTTATTTTTTAAATTAATTTTCTCCTCACTTAAATCTTTGGAGACACTAATAATATAAACCTTTGACCTTTTTATCCGGTGAACCAATCCGACTTGTATTGTTTCAAATTACGTTTATATAAAAGCGTTTTATACAATTACGTTTATATAAAAGCGTTTTATGCAATTACTTTTATATAAAAGCGTTTTATACAATTGCATTTATATAAAAGCGTTTTATACAATTGCATTTATATAAAAGCATTTTAGTCAGTTATGTTCATATAAAAGCGTTTTATACAATTATATTTATATAAAAGCATTTTATACAATTATTAATAAATATATCTTAACGTCTTTATGATTAAAAGGGCTCAATAACAGCTGCGTGAAAATGTAATAAAAATAACAGATTAATTTCACATTTTCTGTTAATTGTTTAATATTGCACATTATAGTTACAAACAAACTCTCTTAAAATAGATTGGTGTGTTTTGTCTCTTTTAAATCTTTTTCTTCGATTTGGTCGTCGAAATGGAATCTCAATGTCTATTTCAGTTTATATTATATGCAGTTTGTGCGATTCAGTATTCATTTCTTGTCACGCATCGTGTTAATTTCACGCATGGTTGAAAACAAATAATGAATTGACAACAGTTTCTTTCGAATTTATCATTGTCACTTACTCTTCACAAAAAGAATCCCGTGTACAGTATTTTCTAACAGTAAATACTATGCAGTTTGAGATGTTTTTCGCTATGATAGCCATTTTTCCACTTGCTGTTTATGTCACGTATTTATAATCGATTATTCTAATATATTTTAAGCATAATTTATTGCTCCTCTAACCCAAATACCTCCATCTCAGTCAATTACTCAATTTCAACTTTCAACGGCTGCTTCATACATACATACATAAAATACACAGTATACTGTATTTATCATTATAATACCCTGAAAATCCTTTAAGCTACGTTATGATAATACATAGATAAAATATATAAAACTTAAAAGGCATTGAAATACACATACCTCACTGCAATTTACAAGAAGTTAACCAAAAGAATCATTTTCAAAATGGCTTATATCCTATTATTGGTCGCGTCTTAATCCAGAAGCAGAACAACAAAAGGTGAATCATGCCTATGGTAATAAAATAAAAATTATATTAACGACTTTTGGATAATATTTCCGAATCAAAATCTATTAAGAGATTCTTAAATTTCACTTAATTTATTTTTTAAAACAGAGAAATCAACAAGAGAGATCAATCAAACAAACATGCATCATATTTTCGTCCACGATGTAGTCGTTATTAAAAAAATCCCCCTTGCTTATATGTAGAGTATCAAATCACAAATTTCGGTCATTTTTACATAATATTATGACTGTCTTTGTATCTGTGGTATAGCCACTAACACTATGTGTACCATGAAGAGTAATACCACTTATGCTCTTCTCCATGTCACAGTAGTCACTTTCAGTAGACTAGCTAGCTTTTGTAAACAATTTCGGTCAATTTCTGTTGTTATTTTTTATGCTTTTGGAATTGCCTTATTTTATAAAAACCGGCGTTAATAACGGCCTTCATGTTCTCCGAACAGGAGAACATAAATTTGCATCCCAATTTCAATCGTTTTTAAAGCCTTTTGTTTGTTAGAAGCCTTGATATTTTTTTAAGTGCACTTGCGGAGTACATATACAGTGAAACCTCTTCTTAGCGGTCACTCATTAAATAGAAAATTATTGTCCGTAAAATGGAGGTGATGATAAAAGAGAAATATTGTGGATTAAATTGTTGTCAGCAATTTTTGTCAGACCCTACCTAAACACTGGACGACCGTCTCGGAGGCATGTTCGTTAAAAGGTGGTTTACTGAATTTCCTGTGGGCAGCACTCTGAAAATAATATTTTTACCAAAATATATTTTTTAAAACATATTTTTAAAATTTCTTTATTTTTCGTTCCTTCTTGTGTTTCTGGAAAACAACGACACGCTCCTAACAAGACGGGAAAAGAGTTCTCCTCTCAAACTATTAGTTTCTGCAAAATCTTTGCAGACTATTTTTGAGCCATACATAATGTATAACAATATGAATCATGTTTTACGATCAATACCTGAATCTTCACAGATGTTTTCAAAACGAATAAAAAGAATGGAGAAAATAGAATAAGATAAAGGTTGGAGAGAAATCAGAGAAAGAACTGGTTTATAAAAATCTAGGATATGGGATTACGTACCTTGAAAAACTCCACAGTTAGTATTTCCGAACACACCCCGAATATGTTTATAAACATCTTCCAGTTCTCAGCCCTTAGTTTATGTGAATATAGTCTCTCTGTCTCTTTCTCCCATTCTCAATCTCTTTCTCTTTTGAAACTACGGAACTTTTCTTATAACTATAAATATCATCTTTACAGTTTCTTACACCTTTTTTTCTTATTTTTTAACTTTACGTTTATTTTATTTTCTATGCTTTTTTTTTTTTTTTTTCCATTACGATAATCCCTTATCAATCTTTACATCGTTCTCTAAGCCATTTTTGAAATTGATTATTTTTACTGAATGAAGGAACTAACTTCTCAGAAAGTTTATTTTTGCCACTTTCTAAATAAACTGAGAAATGATGAATCGGCTCACACTCACAAATTACACGCACATGCATAATGACAAGAAAATCATTTGAAACTGACTAGGCGTTCAGTTTCTTAATTGAAAAGGTGTTATTTCTTTAAACTTTTAAACGAAAGATTGTTCCATACTAGATGACATGATTATTTATTTTCGTTTTGATCACGTTTTGCTTCATTTCTTGGTTTTGGTAAATGCAACTGTTTTGAAATTGGTTTTACGTTTATGGCAATGGACGTGGCTATATTCTTGTCATGTAATTTTGTTTTCTTATTTCATCCACCCATCTAGTTTGAGGACGTTTTCTAGGTCTTCGGTGGTCTCTTGGAATCCAGTTCAGAATTTCTGTTGTCCATCGTTGATCAGTTCTTCTTGCAATATGCCCAGCCCATCGCCATTTCAGCCCTTTTACTTTAACAATGATGTCCTCTACTCTAGTTTGCTCTCTCACCCAAGTGTTTGTTTTTCGATCTCTTCTAGTTATTCCAAGCATGCACCTCTCCATGCTCCTTTGGGTTGTTTGTAACTTCCATATAGCCCCACCTGTTAGACTCTATGTCTCTGATCAAGAAGAGAGGACGGGCAATACACACTGGTTGAAGACATTGCTTTTTAGACACAAAGGCAATTTTCCCCTAAGGATAAAACTGTTTCTTCCAGATGCACTCCAGCCAAGTTAATACGTCTGTTGAGTTCTTTCATAATGTTACCATCCATTGCAATCAGCTGGCCAAGGAAATATATGAATCAGCAATTTCTAGCTCAATGTTGTCTTGTATTTTTGTTTTCTACGAAATTATTGAACATGATCTTAGTTTTTGTAGGTTCATCTTAAGTCCAACTTCTCTACTTCTATTTGCGAGCTCCTGTACCATATCTTGGAGTTTACCAATTTTGATACTTTTGGTATCTTTATGTAACCGAAATTTTGCACTTGCATTTTTATACACACATTTCACCATGTCAATGTACACATCCTCGATGTCTGTTGATCTTAAAGAGTTGATGACTGCTGATGTTTTAATAGAGTCAAAGGCCTTCTCATAGTCAATAAATGCCACACACAATGGAAGTTCATATTCATGTGTTCTTTCAATTAATTCTCTTAATACTTGAATATGGTCCACTGTACTGAATCCACTTCGAAATCCAGCTTGTTCTCTTGGTTGAGCTGCATCTAATTTTTTCTGCAGGCGATGTGTTAGCACTTTTGTGAAGATTTTATAAATAGCAGGTAACAAGCTAATTGGTCGGTAATTTTTCAAATCCTCTTTATCACCTTTTTTATGCAAAAGAATTACTGTTGCAGAATCCCATTGGTTTGGTATGTTACCACTGTTGAGGCATTTGGTAAAGAATTTTGCGAGTATGTCTTCTACATGTTCTCCAGCTTCTTTTAAGATATCTAATGTAATGCCATCATCGCCAGGGGATCTTCCTTTCTTCATACTTTTTATTGCAAATGCTACTTCTTCTTTTAAGATTTTAGGAGCTGTTCCTTCGACTATCTCAGAGTCTTCGTTTAATCCACTGTTTCCCTCATACAGCTTTCTGTAGAATTCTTCAACTCTTCTAAGTATTTCTTCCCTATTTCTTGTTACAGTGCCATCCTCTCCTTTTAATGCAATGATGTGTTTCTTCCCAATAGACAAACTCCCTTTAACAACCCTAAGGCTCTTGTTGCTTTCAATGGCCTTCCTTACTAACTCACAATTGAATTTTCTTATATCTTCTTTCATGTTTTTGCGCAAAGTTTTGCAAAGTTCTACATACTCGATCTTGCGACTGGTATTTTGATTGTCCACCTTCATAAGTCTTCGCCTTTTCATGAGTTGTTTCGTCTTCTCAGATAATTTGCTATTCTGCTTTTTACATATTACACCACCAATTTCCCCAGCAGTTTCAATTATTGTCTTAACAATGTTTTCATTTGCTTCTGAGATGTCAACTTCTTCAATAAGTCCTTCCAGTGCAGAAAAGCGATTTTTTAATTCCAACTTGAATGCCTCGGTATTTTCTTTTAATTTCTTTAAATCCACCCTCTTACATACTTGTTTCCTAATGAGCTTCTGCCTTTCTAGTTTAGTATTTAAGTGCATTTTACATCTCACCATTCGATGATCACTTCCAGTATTAAATCTGTTCAGTACGCTGCAATCTTCAATAATTGATTTCTTGTTTGCCAGGATATAGTCAATTTCACTAGTTCCCCCATTTGGGTGTTTCCATGTCCATTTTCTTTGCGGTTTCTTCTTAAAAAATGAATTCATGATGCTAAGGTTTTCAGCTTCTGCAAATTCGATGAGTTGATCGCCACGTTCATTCCTTTCCCCATATCCGTATTTACCAACCGATGTCTCTCCTTGTTCCTGTTGTCCAATTCTTGCATTGAAATCCCCCATGATGAGCTTGATATGTTGTTTCCCTTTGGTGTGTAACTCTTTGATTTCTTCATAAAATTCTTCAACCTCTTCGTCGGTATGGCTTGATGTTGGTGCATATACCTGTACTATTTGAAGTTGGTATCGCTGGGTTAGTTGAACAACAAGCCTCGCTGCTCGATCTGATGTACTTTCAACTTCCAGAAGACAGTCTTTAATTCTTTTGTTGATTAAGAAGCCAACACCACTTGTTCTTCCAGTTTCCGTTCCTCTATAGTAAAACAAATGTCCGCTTTTCAGTTCCACCAACTCTTCACTGAGTCCTGCAATGTCCCATTTGATCTTGTCAAGTTCTTCCAATTCCTGAAGTTTTGCTTCAGAAGCAAGGGATCGTCCATTAAACGTAGCCAAGGTCAATAACAAACGGCAGCCTGGGCCATTCCAGTGATTCTTAGCACCCCCTGCTTTCATGCCACGCTGACCGCTGCCTTGATCAGGAGCACTCCAGCACCTGGAGACTAGGGGCCATGGTTTTTGGTGTATTAGCATATTGGAGGAATTAGCCATCATTTCACCACGCTGGCTAGACGGGTTGGTGAATTAGCCCTCCCCTTCCGCCTTTCCATCCGTGCAGCAAATATTAATTTGCCTCTTGGATAGAAAGCCCGGCCCACACTACTTGAAGGCGGGGTGGGACACTAGGTTACTGGCCCGGCCGGTTCCACACATCGTCACATACGTTCAGCGTGTGGGTCTTTTTGGGGGTGAATTTTTCCTATGATCTTCGCTGGAATTATCAGTTTGAGTCGGTCTGTTCCGGAATCGCTAGAAATATTGGGATATTTTATAAATTTAGATTCAGGTTGCCCTTAAATATTATTTCACTGGTTTGTCATGCATTATTGAATCAATTCTTAGATTTTGTTTCTTAATATATGGAAACTCTACTCAGCATAATCTTTCTAGATTGTATAGACTACAAATTAGATTTTTTAGGATCTTTTTCCCCTGAATTGCTTAACTCTCTATGGAGCAGAACTAGATATCATTATTAGGCAAATTTTCCATTCATCTAGAAGCAAAAGGCGCTACAATTAAAAGTCCAGCATGCAATGTCATCTATTTCTATTGCTGAAATTATGTAAAATGTGTACTGAAGCACCCAACGCTCGAAAATGGAGGGACATTTGTCAGTGTTGTGCATAAAAAAATTTGGAAATTATGTATGCTGAAACACACATGGTCCCATTGAGGGTTAATGGTATAGATGGCCATTCATGGATGTTCAGAAACGGCATTATTCCAGTTGATAAATTATACTCTTACTGTATTAGCATAATGCGGTTTGGAAGAATTAGACATGGTTACTTGGCGGATGTTGTTCATTGGAGCCCAAATTATGCACCATATGATCTCAGAACTACTTGAAGATTTGTCGTTGCACGATTTAGGACCAATCTAGGTTTGTCTAATTTTAATAATATTAGTCCTAGAATCTGGAACTCTCTGCCCGAAGATTTGGTCTTTGAAGATCCTTTTCGCATTTTTAAACGTGGGCTCATTGGTTTATTAAGCTCAGACATAATAATTTAATTTCGGGGACTTGTGATGAATATAGATATACTCTCCCTAGCTGATTTAATTGTTTGTTGTGTTTTCTTTTTTTGTGATTTGTTAATTTTGGATTCATCTGACACGTCAGACCTTCGTGGTCTTTTTCAGATGTTTCCCCTCATCTGCATTTGTTTCTTTGTATTTCTCAACTATTATTTCCTTTGCAATGTAATCAATTTCAATTTCAATGCAATGTAATATAAATACGGATGTAAATAAATGAATGTGAATGAGAATGAATAAGTCGGAAAAGAAAGTGATCATATTTCGATTTGGCCTCTCGGCATATTCGATTTCTTTATATGTCTTGTGTGTTAAGTATTTTGATTTGAACCTCGAAACCTGGTTTACAAAAAAAAAAATATTTAATTCTTCCACACACTTTTTTTAATGAGTAACACCTTGGCAGTGAACGAATTTCTACGCATTAAAGTCTGAAGTCCCCTATAAGGGGCTCCTTTCTAGGCAACGTAATTTAAAGACCACGCACACCACAAAAGATTTCTACATAATTTCGCTAATATGCCTTTTCATAACACCGTTCTTTAAAAAATCTTGAAAGTGACATGCATTTTCAATTGCCTTATCAAATGACTTAAATGCATTTATATTTCTTGTTTGTTTATCAAACACAGTAACAACAAAACAACTCACTTTTCGCAACCGTGAGGACGTCTTGAATGACGACGTGACGTGTTGGTTGTCTACTTATATCACGTGTACAGTCCATGTGATTGACCAGAAATTTTAATCACTTACACATGTGCATCCACTCTGCAATTTGTATGGCACTGTAGTCACATCTTCAAGCTGTGGCATTTTCTCTGCCAAGCAGTGTATTCAACCCTTTGACTATATTCCGAATTTTAACTCGAAATGTTTTGTCTTCCGTAACATGTCATTTTCCAATTCCATAATCATACTTCGTTAACCATCTTCAGTGCCTATTTCATAATTTATTACCAGTCGTGCACATCACCCTAATTTTCAGTAACATGTCTATTTCTAACAACAAAGTCAATTAATCAACGTTTATTGGCGTAGTTTACGTCAACGTTTTAGTCAACGTTTATTGGCGTAGTGATACCAACGCCGATGGTATGGCGTGATTAGATGGTGAAACGTTCGAAAGAAAATAAATATTTCTGCCTTCGGTGGGACCTGAACCCACGACCTTCCACTTGCCGGGCGGAGGCTCTACCCACTGAGCTACGAAGGACAATATATAATCTCTTTACGAACGTATATATATTGTTGCCAGTTATTTCGCAGAATGGTGTAGTACATAGACTACTATTTAAACCAAATTGCAAAGAGACTGGTATTAAATTGATCGAAATGCACGTTGCAGCATATGTATCCATTTTATATAAATCGAACACTACGCAGATTAAATCAAACAACAATGTCAATCAGTCAACGTTTATTGGCGTAGTGATACCAAAGCCGATGGTATGGCGTGATTAGATGGTGAAACGTTCGAAAGAAAATAAATATTTCTGCTTTATCTATGTCTATTTCTCATAAAATTGTTTTGCTACGAATACACTATTTCATCAATTTCTCATATTCTCCATTATTCTGGTTTTCTCTTTAACGTCCCCTTTAATTTCTCTTTACGTCGTTTATAGTATTACACATACATAGATAAAGCGGAGAGTCCACTTCTAGGAGCGCGTCAATGTGTGTGCCTGTGTGGGGGAGGGAACACAATAGCAAATAAAGCTAATTTTTATTAAATAAACTTGATATTTCAACAGACAATACGTGGATATAAATCTGCTTGTTTCAGCAATCA
>QLNU02015360.1:290648761-290688569 GCA_006491805.2 Dysdera silvatica
TATCTAGCATAGGCATTATAATAATATCCCACATTGTGTCGTCGCAAACCCGACCAGTGCACATTCCCGACCAAACGAAAAAACGTGGTGAACTCGACCGAATTTCAAATTGGAAGGGCCGGAAAAACGATTTTTGCTGCGACAAAGGTTTTATTTAAAAGTGGTAACAGCAGGGGGTCCACTGTCATCAAATAATTTCTTTGTGTAACCTGCAAAGACAAAAATTTGAACTGTCACTTGGATCACTAGGAATACGTACTATTTTGAATTATCTTTCTTGGAAACTGCAAGTTCTAAATGTTATCACAAAACTTCGTAAATTAATTCTAAATGTTAATTTAAATTATTCTTCCATGGAGATATATTTTTAATTCATTTAATAAAATCAGATGCGGCACTATATTCATTTTACTTTTCGTGTATCATATGAAAGGCAAGCAAAAATTACACTAAAACGCTCCAGCTTTTATGCAATATTTCCTTTACACTTTATTCAAGCTGGTTTAAGGTTGGAAATATCATTATTACTGGCGTGTTTAAAAATTACACTTTTGTTATTTAATTCATTGATTCAGGGTTTTTTTAAAGTTTTTTATGTTTTTAATTTCCGTTCTTTATTTTTTTTCCTTTATTTTCAATTTAGTTTATGTACGTATGAAAATGCTGTAAAGTATTTTCTGGTGTCCAGCGAGACTTAATGAAGCGACGGCCAAACTTAAGATCATCTGATAAATAGTCTATCTTTCTTGAAATTGATTAGTTGAAGAAATGCATTACAGCTCCTTCACAACCCTAAGTGCATTTTTGAGTCTACCCTATGTTGAATTATATCATATGACTATGACTCAATGATACCTTTTGTTACTTCCTTGCTAGCCTTGCCTTCAACACCTCCCCCCACCCGCTTCAAGTTTGAATTCGGCCGTATTTGCTACGTTTTTTCGTTCGGTCGGGAATCCACAGGCCAGGTTTTCTACTACTTCGTTTACAATAAGTATCGTTGCACATGTTATATAATATTTTTATTTCACCCAATTTTATACATCTTGTGTGGTACAAATCGTAATTTTATACGTTTTGTGTGATACAAACCGTAATTTTATACATCTTGTGTAATACAAATGGTAAGCTTGTGATACAATTCGTAATTTTATACGTTTTGCGTGATACAATCGTATCGATATAAGAAATATAGAAGGAGTATTTTAGGTTTTATATGTTTTAAGATTTGGGTTAAAATTGGAAGAGAATATAAGGCCGAAGCTTGTTGCTGGATTCTCTTCCAAAACTGAGATTCTCAACAGGAAGAGTAGATTCTTCTTACAATTTTAATTATGCTTCTGTTGAGGTTCGTTGTTTTCCTAAATATTTGAAATGTAGAACAATGTTTAATTCCTTAACTGATTTAACAAACGTTCAATTAATCAGCGAATAATATATCTTAATGCTATATGTGCGATTATGTTGGGCAACATTTGTGAAAACTGGGATATACAAGTAGATGAAATTTACCTGTTTGACTGAAATATACATATATACTGACTAGACTGATATATAAATAGTACACAAGTGGGATAAAATTATGAATTCAATTCTTTTTTTTTTTTTTTTTCAAAATTTGATTCAATTGAATATCTATGGTGTGTCGTATGAAAACAAATTATTTTTCTTTTATCTTTATTTTCAAGAGTGACACTTATACAGTAAAACCTCTCTACAACACTATTATACGGACCGAGAAAAATTATCGTTGTAGAAGGGTTTATCGTTATATCGAATATCGTTGTAGGGAGGTTTTACTGTATTATTAAATATAGTCACACTACATCCACTAACAAGAATATAGATTTTTAAAAGGTATATTAAAATTAACCCATATTATAAATTGTAGGACTGCTGTATTTTGCCTAAGAGTAGTAAAAGAGATAAAAATAAGGGGGAGGGGATTTATCCAATGAATATCACAATTTTTTTGGGAAAAACGCTATTGGAAATAAGCTATTTTGTTCCCTAAAAAAATTTTTAAGAGAATGAAAACGCAAAAAGAATTTGAAAGTTAAATTTACGAAAACAGGCAAATGCTGAAAAAAAAGCAATGAAAGTGACTGCAAACTTAGTGACAGATAAATGAAAGTTACATGGAAAATAGTTCAGAAATTTATGTGTTTAATGTAGCTGATTTCTTTCCAAAAAAGTTGAGTAGAAATATACTTTACATGTTAAGAAAATTTATACATGTTATTTTCATACATTAAACTTATTAGTCTTGTTTATTTATCATCAAAAATAAAAAGAGTATAAATAAATATTGTCAATTAAGGAGTTTTAATTTTTTTACTAACCATTAATCTTTTACACGGAATAGCAAAAGAATATCTGTCACGCTTATTAACCATTTCAACATTTTGATATCACGTTACATTACCATATGAAATAGACCTTGAATGTTATAAAAAAGACATTACAATGAAATCTCTATATGGTGATATTGTCTATAATGAGAAACCTGTCTATAACGATGTTTACTGTAGTCCGGACCATTCTTCTATAGTACTAATGTTCACCAAACGATAATTAGTTTTCAGTGAATCTTTAAATCACGATAATTTTGTGTTTTCAAACTTTGTCCATGTATTATGTCCAAGGTATTTTTAAGAAATACTGCCCTTAAAAAATCCATTAACGCTGACGAATATTTTATATACAAATATAAGTGGTCCTAAACCAAAAAGGAGAGTTTACTAGCTCGGGGGGAACAAAATAGGCTTTTACCTCATTGAAATGTCTTTCGCAAATCCTTCATTTTCTACCGCAAACTGAAGCTATAACGGCACAGCTTTTAGTTTCCCCTTGCTGCAATATTATATAACAATTTTTAACATGCTATTGTGAAAAATAATATTATATCTGGGCCCCAAATGAAACAACTTCCATTACAAAGTGTCGTCGGTTTAACTTTTTCTATAACGATATATGTGGCGCAGTATAGAGTTGGGTTGCGATAACATTAATTGGAGAACCCAAATTGTGTAACAAATTACCTGAAATATGTAAAAGCCCGAAAGAGTTGAAGTTATTTAAGAAAACACTGAGGAGAGGGATTGATAGAAAGAGTTGTGAAGGAGAGAGAGAAAAAATAGACAGGGGTAGGGTTTAAGCTGGCTCAAAACATGCTGTCGCAAAAATGCTAAAATGGGAAAAAAGTTGTAGCAAAATGCTAAAAAATATTAGTTGCTTTCGTTGCTCGAAAAACCCTATCCATGAAATTATTTATATCAACGATGCTTAACAGGTGCTGTTAAGAATTTTGAAGAGGAAACAAAAAGGAACAAGAAAAGATCGCTGAAGTGCAAAACGGATATTCTGGAATCGAGAAATCCTGTTTTCAGAGAATAAACTGTGGTTAAAAATGCCTGTCGCATTTTCGCGATGGGCAATAATTTTTTCTTCGCATTTTCGAGCAACTCGTCGCATTTTGCGAAAAACGAGACTGCAGCTTAAACCCTGGACGTGGGTGTAATTAGGTCTGGAACCAGTTAATCACTGACACATTTACTTAAAAACCCCTACATGAATTTCACTGGTTAACAGGAAGATGGTTTAAAGGATTATGAAAATATAAAACATACACTCAGATAAATGAGAGATTATATAGTGAGAAAAGTCAAGGATTCGAAAACTTATATAATTTAAGAACCTTAAACGTCATTGATTTTTTTATAATGTTAACAATGAGAATAATTGTCGATAAATGCGATGACATTATTTATAAAAATATATTTTTCTTTCAACTAACAGATAATATTTTACCAGTGTAACTAAAGTAGAACATAGATGAACTCTTATTTTATTATTATTATTATTATTAAAATATTAACCCTAAAAATCAAACTCGAGTTTCTAAAATTATTTAAAAAATCACATTTTTTAATAAAAAAAATAGATCTTCATTGTAATTGTCATTCATCGGGGCATGAAAAAAACACAAATCAATAAAAATGATCTGTTGTGTTTTTTGTGAAAGAAACAAAGAACTCGTGGGTTTCATCGCCTAGCGAGTGGTGAAATTGGCAAAAGCTATATTTCAAGCCATAATAAGGACGCGTTTTCCAAACGTAGTGTCCAATTTGGGCAAATTTTCTTTTTCCCCCCAAAATGTGCGCACTCGGTATATGCGTGATGCATTTCCCGCATGTGTCACGATTTTTTACTGCACAATGAGCGAGGCTTAGCGGTTGGAACACGCTATCTCCGGCTGAGCGGTTGCCGGCGTTCGTCGATCCGGCGTCCGGTTAGAAGTAAGAGTCTCCCCGCCGACCGAGCAAGCGGCTGACCCTGTGAGCCGTTACATTGGCTACTGACCAACAAACATTTTCAAGCTACGATTTGTAACCTGTGTATAAAAATACTCGGAAAGAATTTTTACGGTGACGTCCAAAAATTCCCGGAATACCTTTTTTTCTAACAATTTTGTTCTCCATGTTTTAATACACACTATACGAGAACTTCTTTAACGTTATCCGTTTAATTCCACACTTAATTGTTAAAAAAGTTCAAAAACAACTTAAAAAACATTGAATTTGTGATAAGTTCTGCTATTACTATAAGACAAAAGTGGCATGCACACATACATAGTGTGTTATAATGGCAAGTGAAATCGTGCACGCCGTTACCTATACATCACCTGCTTAATCATCATGCACTGTTACATATACCATTTGGAAATTAACAATAAACCGCAACTTCTCTTGTGCGTGTGTGTGTGGAAATAATGCTATTTACATCAGTTTCAATTAAAATCCATCAATTACAACGACGTTCACACTTGCTTACAACTTCCTTGGCTAGTTAAGATTACAAGTGAGGAGGACAACATATTCTTTTAATAGAAGGATAGAAAACGTGTCGATTTCACTGGGCAATTCAACTTCGGAAATCGAAAGGAACATAAAAAAGAAAGCTCTTAAAATCACACTATAGAGCTAGGTTACGTCATTGTCAATTTCCAAATAATGCAGTCCAGGGAAAGCTTAGTCATCGCCAAACACTGGAACCAACATTTAAAGACATACGGCAGTTAGCAAGGATTGTGTCATTTCGTTTTCCCCGAGTCCATTAAATGTTGCACTAAGAATAACAGCCAAACTTGCCAACCCATCCATTGTACGACATAAAAAAAAAAAAGAAGTAAATGTAGTGACGTCACGAGTAAACTTTTATCACCAAACTCTAATTCCATGCAAATAATTCTCCCCCCTCTCTCCGTAGTTTTCCTTCAAATCTTTTTAAAGTTTTTCAAACTTACGAAAACGTCTGTAAAATTTTTGAAAATGATGCTTTCGTTATTTTCTTCTGCAAAAACATTTCATAAATATACTGTTCTGTGTCTGGTAAAAAAGAAGTTAGCTCAGAATCACAACCTTGAAAGATAATGATACCTTATATTTAAACACACTATTTCAATCTTTTCTTTCCATGATCAGTTTCCTCGTAATTTTGTATACTGTGTATTATTTGGGAGGAAATTGCTCGAAAATAGGTATTGAGTATTTCAGGCAAAAGGCGAGAGACGCACAATCAGAGTCAGATTATGGAAAGGGCTCGAGGGGCCCGTTCCCCACGAAAAGAGGGCCTCCAAAACATTTTATTTGACAATTTTACTTAATGTTAAAAATAGTAAATAAATTCAAAAAATAATTTTTTCTTCCTTCTTTGGATTTGCGATCCGAAACGAATCCAACGAAATCGTAGCTGGAATACAACTGCAGAACTTTAAGAATAAATAAACCTAACTCTTTTTTCATTGTTTCATGTCTGTCAATTTCACTGCTTAATTACGTTATAATTTGGCTACTTTTTATCATAAATGGCTTTAAAATTTTGGAGATTGTATGTTTTTAGGGTGTGTTATTTTTTATTTTTATTGCACATTTTGTCTCAACCAAATTTATCTCTTATGTGTTTACATCTTGATAAAACCATAGCATTGTACTTTTTCAAATGATCATGAATGCCATAGGTCTGACCCGCAGTGTTTCCAAAAACACGAAATTGGTGCGCCAATGCCACGCTCTATTTTATTTGCTACTTTTATCACAACTTTCACAACTTCAGCAATGCAAGTGCGCTCTTTGACATCCGATGTTGACGTCAAAGTTGGATCAAAAAGCGTATTTTTACCTATATGTTTAAATGGGAATAGCGGGTGCGTACATTTTTCAGATTTATATCCAATCTTTATAAGCGTGTCAGGCAGTACCCAATGCAAGTTGGGCCTGGCCCCTAATAGTTATAATCGGCCCCTACGCACAATGTATATACTTTTACTCAGTAGATAACACCAGGGCCGCTTCTGACGGAGGTACAAATGGTGCCCATTATTATATTAGTGTATTATCTTTTAGATATTAAGATCAATGGTAATATCGAGGATCTTGGCTTCGTTTTATGAAAATAAAATTAGAAAACATTTATTTTGCATGACAAGTGTTTGAGACTATGTAAACATATAAAATTAAACGCATCATATTAAATTCCTAATTAAATATAATATAAATATAAATTCGTAAGTTATATTTTTGCGATATTTAATATATAATTTTTTATATAATATATAATTTTAATATATAATTTATAAGCGATATTTTTTGTGCACCTGGACAGAGAGCAACTCAGGAACAGCCATGATTGATACTGTGTTTTGTAAAAATTAATTGATGAAAATATTAAATTATTATCTGTATGAGTTTTTGACACCAATAATTTTTCAAAACTTACATTTTAGCTAACTTTCATCATATCAAACCTTTCGACACCAATACAACTATCTAGGAAATTTTTTCCATAATTTCATATATGTTCTATTCATACGTCTTCATTTTTCTATCCTCTCTATCTATCTTGCTTACAAAAAGGAGTAATGAGCTTCCAAAATGTTGTACTTATTCAAACGCACAAATATTAAAATAAAAGTTATCATTAGAGCCGAATTATATTCAAATACATATTTTACTCCTTTTTTAGCGTCAATTCATATTGATGCATATAAACGATGACTTTCCAGAATAAATGCATATTTTACGGATATTAGTAATTTGCAATATATTTGCTGGCAGTATTTATACACGAACAAATTAAAATATCACGCACAACTTTAGAATTCAATACTTTGTCTAATGCTAAAAATACTTTTTCTAATAAATAGTTCATTAAAATTCCTCAAACAGCATGTCCTGAAAATTAGAGTGATAAGATCAAAATTCTCCTGAGGGTGAAATAGATGAGGCAAGTGACGATTATAGAAAAGCAGACGCAGTTATTTTGACTCGAAATATATATGTGACAGTGGTTCAAAAGCATAATGTAAATTTAAAATTCCCATAAAATTGAAAATTGGTCATCAATTTCATGTCATTTTCCTATGCACTCAGAAAGCTGAGGACGCGTTTCTCAGAGAGGGGCGCTATGCCAGATCATCAAAAAATTACTAAAGGGACATTAATGAGTATAACCTCACAATGAAATTGATTAAAAAGCCGCGTTGTAACGAATAAGCGCTATACGGAGTTGAGAGAGTACTTAAATATGTCAGCTGATCAATGTCTTTTGACGATTTTGTGGTCATTTCCAGATACATTTCTTCTTAATATTTGCATAAAAAAATATAGTGACATCTATTTATATCGACATTCTAGGGACCGGGAAAAGATACCGCTATAAGCAATTTATCGTTATAAACGAGGTTGAAAATGACACACTCTACGTCTGTCGGGACCGCAGAAAATGACATTATGGATAGATTTACCATTATAGGCAGTAGCATTATAGACAGATGTCACTGTATATGTAAATGCATTCCTTATTGTTGCGTAGTATATGGCTGTCAGGGTAAAAAAAACCAGCAAGTTTGTGATTTAGCTTTGCTTCAGTTCAATGGGTAATGGTGTAGGCTGCAAACGGGTAACTGACGAGCTCCAAGTCCTTGTATCTCGAAATCACAGGGGATATTGGTTGGTGATCCGATATTATGACGGAGGCAACACCTCCCCCCCCCCGCAGTTCTTAGATACGCCACTGCTGGTCTTCACTACGTAGCATGTCATTATATTCTTCTTTGGTAAGGGAGGAAGTTGGGTCACGACTCCGTGTCGGATAGAACTAAGCTTAGAGGACAATTTTGAAAAATATCCTACAGCGTAAAGAAAGAGACATGGAACAGACATGTGCGCATCTTATTTAGGCTAACCATTGCCATATTCAACCGTTCCTAATTCACTGCTAGACATCCCCAAATTTCCACCATACATGTCTAATCTGGGCTGTTCTGTCTTTCTTTGTCAACCCAACTTGATTTCTTATTTCCTTCATCTGCCATGGTGGGGGATGTTTCGTTGGTCATTCGACGCCTAACGAAATTTGTGTTTAGCAATCGTTGATCGGTCCTTCCAATGTGTCGGAGTGCCATAGGGCACTCCGACACATTGGAAGAACCAGGGCACTCCGACACATTGGAAGAACCAGGACACTCCGACACATTAGAAAGACCAGGGCACTCCGACACATTGGAAGAACCAGGGCACTCCGAAACATTGGAAGGACCGTCACGAAGGTAAAAGAAGTGTCTATGCTCAAAAAAATATTCTCGAAAGAAGTGCAATAATCTCGTAACAGATTTGCTATAGCAGCTAACGGTGAGCCCGAAGCGTAGAAGAGAAAGGCATATATTAGCTCACATATGCTTTCGTATGCATTTTACAACTCATCGATGGCCCGTGTTTTAGCAATGATTGCTTAACCACCTAACTACCATAATGGCATATATAGGATTCGATTTGTTGCGCTACATTTTCTTGTTTTTGTATCTAACCAATTAATATACGTTTTTTATTCATAAACGCCTTTCTTGCTCAGTTTAAGGTGGTCAATTACAGCATATTTGCCAATTTATTGGTTTTATATAGTTTCGAAAGCATACACGCATGCCTGACTATTTTTCTCAGCCAATCTAAAGTTTGATTTCGTAATTTTTACTGATTTGTGTTAGGTAAACGTTACATCCTTACATCTCAAATCTAGCTTTTTGTGCTAAATGTGGTTTAAGAATGTGGTTTATGCTAACTGTGGTTTAGTAGCTAAATGTAGTGTAGTTAAATGTGGTTTAAGAACCACCCAATTTTTTAAAACGCAATCGAACACTCAAATTTCTGCTACGCATGAAATTTGGGAACGGGATTTATTCCATTGGTCTGTAAACGGCTGTTTCCAAGAAATAGTAAGAGAAGTTTCCTTTCCTTGATTATGTTAGGAGAAATGGGCGGAAATGGCTGGAGGTTAGGTGGTTAAGTGTCATTTTTTTAGTACATGGAAACGTATCATTGTTGATCTTACAGCTTTCGATTTAGCTACAAATACGCGTGCGTAAAACTGTATATAGAAAGCAGCTGCTCCCCAATAAGGGTAGCCCAGACGCATCACGGTCGTCATCTGCTATTTAGTTAAATAACGGGGCTTGTGTTTATTATATTTAATTATTACAAGCATTTATAGGGTCATATCTTTTTGTTGGAATACGGGTTGAATTTTCCCGTATTTGCTGAGATTCTGCATAAATTGTATTGGAAGGAATATGCGTGTGTGTGTATATATGTATAATTTGTCGATTTCAAACTCATTTCGGGGATAGGAATTTTGATTATTATATAATGTATGTCACCGTATTATTCGCTCGAAATATAAGAAGACTTTTCTAATCTTTAATCAAGCTCGAGTCGAATTATTTTAATTTGTCAATTTCCTCTCAGCGTCTCAAACCGAAAGCAAAGTTTGAGCCGGAACATGTGGCTTTCACTAAGCAAGCCAGGCCAAATGGCCCTCTGTGGACCTCCAGACTCTCGTAAATTTCCAGGGCCGTAGTAAAAGTGTAGTAGTAGTAGTTTTCTCACTCCCATTCACAAAATGCCGGTGTGAGCGGTTGAAAACGTTCGTCTTCTCTTCTCCTTCACTAGTAGTTTCTGAATGGCTTAAGCGAGGTTAACTGCAATTTAATGGTGACCACGTGCTCGCGAACGATAAATAAACGCTCGCCAGTAATCATAAATTATAAAAGGTGGGAGGCCTCGGCTTGTATTACCGCTGCTGTGAGCCCCGTCCCTGCTATAAATCAAGAGCCCAGTAGCAGAGCAAACCGCTGTAGCTTCTACCGCGAACTTGCCTAGCATTCACCCCCTCCCCGATTTTTCTCTTATCTTTACGATTTTTTTCGCTCTTCGCCAGTTCTTTTCCTCGTAAGTGTTTGCGACGCTTTAGGATTTTTTCCTTTATCACTTTGGATTTTTACTCGGGGGTTAGTTTTATGGACGACGACGACAAATCTTTTCGTTATCTTTCGGCCGTTGAGTTGTTAACGACTCGACAAATGAAAATAAAATACTACAATTCGGAAGTTACAGGTTCCCCGGGAATTTTGAAAAAGTGCTTGTCTATTTCGACCGCCGTGTTTCTAATTATTTATATTGCCCCGTTTCTCATTCCTTGACGTTTTGGTATTTATCGGTCGATTTTCAACTCTATTGCGAATCATTTTAGACGATCCGATAAGCGTACTGTAGTCATGTATTTGGCAATTAACTCTAAACTGATCTGTTAAATTGACGAAATAAGTAGATATTGACGAAAGTATCCGACAATCAATTGGTACAGTTTATATTATTCGTATGTTTCATTCTACTCGTTTCTCTACTACTATTGTTATATACATTAGTATTTGGAGCCGCTTGTAGAAAAGAAGCATGTGCCCTCTGACATGTTAGCCTGGAAAAAGAAAACGACATGGCGTCGTGATAAAGATTGACGAAATGCGAGTCCCTTTCGGGGTGCAAAGGCCCCGCATTATATATATCTAGGTTTAACGTCGCTCATAAGAACGCAAACACATTATCTGCGTACGCACATTAACTTGAACTTCACAACACTGCGCAGTCAGGGGCGGACGGACTGGGCCTGGAGCTAACCATCCCGGGTGGTCTCCCTCGTGGGCAATAGGACTTGAGTCCTCACGGACTATAGGACTTGCGCCCTCATGGGCTATAGGACTTGCGCCCTCATGGGTTATAGGACTTGCGCCCTCATGGGCTATAGGACTTGCGCCCTCAGATAATCCAAGGTATTCGCCCTTTGAGAGGACCCAATCCACCCCTGTGCACAGCGTTTAATAGAACACGACATCCCGTGTTTTTCCATTTACCGTAATAAATTTTACAGTGTCTTTCTATTATTCCCATTACTGCATCAATTTTTTTGTTTTTAAAATTACAGATGTTAACATTTCGCATAGGATATAACTATATCGATTAAACTGTCGATAACCTATATCGATTTAACACTGGTATTCTGACTTATTAGGAACATGGTATACGTAACGATCTGTTATGTCGATTTACATGCAGCTTTTTTAAACGAAGCAGTAATTTTTCATGTAAGAATATATTAAATGACTAAATATCTTTGGAATAAGACTCGATTGTATATGTGCACTCATTGTATTTGTGTGTTTGTATTTATACATATTATCTAAGTTGTACGTAGCGCGTATTTATAGTTATTATGACATGTACTGTTTCACCTGTATGCAAGTAAATATTTTCTTCTGTTATAGTCCTTTCTTTAAACTATTTTTAAATCGTTATTTCAAAAACAAAAGAATAGTAAACATTTTACAAAAATAAATGATCGTTTTTATCGACAGTCTACCAATAAATATGTACTGTAGGTCTTAATATATAAATATAAAGTTGCAATGTCTGTCATTATTGAAATAATAGTAAAATTTGTAGGCATGGTTCAATTACAAACACACCTGGGGGAAAAAAGCTGCGGTTATAATTGTGCATTATTAAATTGACAGTGAAATTGTCAAAGGAGATCAATACTACGTTTTCATTTTGAACGAATGAATCACCATAATTATTGCACTTTCATTCATTTTCTTTGTCACTTTCAAGCGACTTGTTCGCTGTAGTATAAGCAGTCAGAAAGCGAAACAAAAAACCATTAAATTACGTCGTATCATTAAGTCTGAGAAAAATAATCTGACTTGGCCTATGAACTAAGGTTTAACCTTTTGTAACAGTTCAGTTTAAGCTGTGTATTAAATTCAATACGCGCTAATTAACGAATCAGCCGACCAATAATTAACGTTAGTTGCTATACTATAAATTATTCATTGCTAAGCTACCCGGTTTTCCTTCTTACCTCCAAGCTATTATTTTCATAACCTGATATGGACATGCTTATAATTACCGATATATTTCATTGCATGTTTTTGGTGATAGACTACATTGGCAGAGTTCAAAGTGGTTTATGTGTTCATATTTTAAATATATTGTACTTAGGAATGTATATCTCAAGCTTTTAGTTTAGACTTTTTCTATTGTTTAGAATGTATTTCAATCCAATAAATATATTATTATCTATGTATTTTTACCCATATTTACTGTATTTATAATTTTTGTGAAAAAGGGAAAAAGAGATTTCTACAATTACTGAAAAGTGTTTGCCATCATATTAGTATTGAAACAAATCCCATTTTCGTATTTGACGATTTGCAGTGATTTTTTACATGTAGGAATCTCTGTACATTTGTATTGCTTAGACTTAGACTTGTTGATAAAAGTACTTGCTGATTTTGACGTTTACTTTTCGATTTCAGGAGCGGCGAACGGAAATTTCCCCGGAGTCGAGCCTAAACGACAAAGGACTGCCTACACCAGGCACCAGATCTTGGAACTGGAAAAGGAGTTTCATTTCAACCGGTATCTGACCAGAAGAAGAAGGATTGAAATAGCCCATGCTCTGTGCCTCTCCGAAAGACAAATAAAAATCTGGTTCCAAAACCGAAGAATGAAGTGGAAAAAAGACAACAAGCTGCCCAACACAAAGAACGTGAAGAAGAAAAATCCCAACAATGCGAACAATGCCGCCAACAATAACGCCAACAACAATGCTAGCAACAATGCCAATAACACCAATAACAGTAATAACAGTAATCCGGACCAGCAGAACGCCAACAGATTGGGCAATTCTACAAGCTCTCAACCTTTACCATTAACGTCCCTGGGTCCCCAGGGACATCATATAGTTGGGCCCCCCTCCAGACCGAACTCTATAGTTGTAGAAACAAAGACTGACTATGGATTGACGGAACTGTGACGTACAAATGACACAGTCCATAATGGACTTCATACATTCCAGGAACACCTTAAAACGTGTTAAAAAAAAAATTAAAAAAAAAAACAAAAACAAAAACAAAACTACGGAAGCTGGTGGATTCTACCATTGGTTTCTCTGTGGTCACCGAGTGATTGTAACTTTACTATTTAACCAGTTTTTGCGAATGGATCGACTATTATACTATTAAGTTTGGTTGTATGCTGAAAAAAGTCACCTTGCCTTAACCGTATCGAGGATGCGCTGGCTTAGTAAGTCCTCCACCTCGAGATCCCGTCTTGGGGGGTCGCGTGTATAGAATGGAAAACTTACCAAAAAGAGGAACACCTGTTATATGGCTGAGAATATTTTATAATAGTACCTCTTCCTTTCTGTCCAGTTTATGTCTAAATGATGCAATAAACATCAGTCTCAAGATAAGATTTTTCCACTCCCAAGCTGCAGAACTGTAGTTCAACGTTTGTTATACCTTGTTGATTCAGTAACTCTCCAGTGTTATAAAATGCGTCAATTGCATTGCCATCGTTTTTCCACAATGTGAATGAAGTGATGAAGCGCGATATTCTGCGCATTTCTCTTAAGGTGACTCAAGGAAGCTCCTTACAACGTAAATGTGACGCCAAGAAACTGACGTTTTAGATTTCAATTGTCCACGAAAGTTCACAATGGACGTCCACTGGCAGCGTTCGGACTCGACAGGCTTTTGAACAGGGTATATATATATACATACGTTCCTCTGTACTGAGGAACTATAAACAGTTGAGTCTCTTCGTAACGTCCATATGTAGAGATATTTGAGACTATCTCGATATCCAAGTAATCGTCAATTTCGAACGCATCCTTCGACGGAACTGAAGGGGAGAAAATGATGGCTTTATTTATGTATTTTAAAAGAACGTGAGGAAGTGGCATCTTCGACCGGTAACTTTTGCAAAAACCACCCGCAGATATAAACAAGAGCAAACATTCTGCTTAGAAAGCAAGATAAAACTGTTTCTCTGTTTATTTTTTATTCTATCTTTTTCATTTTAACGTTTAAAACATTTTCGACGTCTTTTGTGGAATTTGCGGGGCTAAAAAATTCGCTTCCGTTTTTTGTTTTCCCTTATCTTGGTAAATATTTGTTCCAGGAATTTATATATATATATATACATTTGCAGTTAAAAATGAACATTTGTTCTTACATTGGATGCTTCGTTTTGCATGCCACATTATATGCTATCGCCAATCGGTTCTCATATTCCAAAGGTGATATTTTTTCAAATCAAGTTAGTGTTACCTGTATATCATGTCAGTTGTTGTTTGTTTCGATGTCTTAAAAGCCTCTCATTGTAATAAGCAGAGCCGCGTCAATTTCTGACAAGGATTAATATGAGCTTTCTTTATTTAAAACTTTTTGTAACTTCAGAAAAAAGCATCCGTGATTTAATATTATATAATTGACAATAATGTCTATAAATTTAAGAAATTGTTCTTAATCAATTTCTCCATTTCTCGTGTCAGTTGCCAATTAAGATTCTCGTCTTTTAATGCAATATTTGCCAAAAGGGTTGTAATAAATTAATCACATGATATAATTTTCTCTTCTTAAATTTCGATATATTCTTGTCAGTTTCTGTTGGACGGCTCTGCATTTAGTAACTGAAGACATTTTTCTAAACAACTTTGTCTAATCATGTCATTCATTTTTTTTAAGTGAAAAACTGACAAATTTCAGTGGATTTCTTTACTCAAAAATGTAATGTATATTGCAAAACTTTGGAGATCAATTTCATAAATAACTGTATGTTATTTAAAAAAATTGATAAAACCAATATTATGAAGATATATGTATAAATGGAAGTAAAATGACTCACTGTGCTGAATATATCACAAAACTTGGTAAAATAACACAATGGGCATAGTTTTTGAACTATATGCTTTAATATAGCTTTAAAACGTTTTTTCGAAGGCTTTTAGCCCTCTTCAAAGAAGGTTACATAATAATAATCATTATTATTTGAAGAGTACTAAAAGCCTTCGAGAGAACGTTTTAAAGCAGTATTAAAACATATAGTTCAAAAACTGTGCCCATTGTGTCTTTTTACTAAGATTTGTTATATATATATATATATATATAGAAATCGATAATTTGCAAATGAATTCAAATATTATCAAATACGGAAATTGCTTCAATCAAGTCCAACTACGTCAAATATTACCTCTCTATATCACATCTCTATACATGGACAATGGGGATTTGGGCGTACCCCACCCCATTTCAAAAATGTTATTTGCTGCGAAATAATATTCGCTATGATAGAAAATTTTGTTTTTATTAAAAACCCAATTTTTCTCCAAAAAATTTAACTCCTGTGCACGGGTCTGCTTAAAGTATATAGAACCTTTCATCTAAACATATCTGTTCAGCCATATTCTGCCAACTGTTTCACTTTATTGTACCATATTAATAACTGAGTAAAAATGTAAATTTCCGAGTAACATCACTGGTGTAAACATTCATGTCAAGAGTTAAAACAAATGTTCGACAAATAATTTTTTCGCTTTGTACGTTTAACCATAAGCTTGTCCGAAACCTTGCCATTTTTTTCATTTGCGTTTATTAGTATTGCTAAACTGAAGTTGAATGTAGAGGAAATGTAATGGATGTGAAATATGCTTTACTGCGTGAAACATGTCAGTTAGTTTGAAATGGGAGAAACATGTCATAACATAAAACAAGTACATATAAACCCAGAAATATACTTAATGATGGTGTTACTTTCGTTTAAATTTTGAATAGATAAAAGTGGAGCCTTTTTGTTGATATTCTTTTTAAATTTTTCTCCCTTTAGCTACGTTAAAATATGAGATTAGCCTGATACATACAAATGAAATTTTTTTTATCTAAAACATTTTATAATAAATAAACGGAGTACCTTTTTTAATTCGTAAACCATATTCCATATTCCGTGGATTTCCTCTCTCTGTAATGATTCCTTTTATGTCATGTATACTCTATGTTTGGCTTTTGTTTACTCGGTTAACCATAAATGTGTCACTTTCATATATACTATTGTGAATTTTGTTTATCTTTAACAGAATAATTGTTTCTAGGCACTCTTGTTTCAAACAATCAAAACATATAACTTACATTATTCCACAAAGCCCTTACTTTGACGTAAATTGTAGCAATGAAAGACGACGTATTGTCGTCAATTTCTCACATTTTGTTGTACTATTTTATTTTAGGAAGTAATTATAAGCATATTGCATGAAAAATTAAATAAGTGTCACTGCTGTTCAGTTTTAATTCAATGGCGGAAAAATAATATTCGTTAAATATATATATATATATATATATATATATTATATAAGTAGTCTCGAAGATTTTTTATAGTAAAATTTCACTTTACTTTAACATCTTTCCTATCATAAAATTAATGTTTTAGACGACATTCTTATTATGCAAACCCAAGTACCATATAAGCAGGCAATGGACGATTTCGTTCATTCATTAGATATTGTTTGTTTGTTATGAGAACTCCTCGTAGAACCTAACGCACTTTTCAATAGGGGTGATCCAATGTGAATGCACTCCCTCAAGCGTTCCCTACTGAAAATGGGCTAGGTTCTGCTAGGAGTTCACAGGGTAGACAGATAGTAAGTTCGGGGAAGTATTTCCCACAGGTAGATTCCATGCCCGTAAGAAAATCATTGTGAAAAATCTAATTCAAGCTTTGAAGTAGCAATATTATTGAAGTCCGATATTATCTAGCTATGGGCAACTGGTTTGACGTAGATTTGTCTTGGGGGCTCTTGTGTTATAAAAAGTCAACTTACCTTCTAACTATAGGTAAGGATCAAAGTCCTCAACGAAGTCTTTAAATTCCACCGTCTCCGTCAAATTTCAGTGAAGAAAATGACAAATAAGAGCAATTCCGTATTATTTAGTCTCAAAATGTCCAGCACGAAAGGGCATGTTTAAACACACATGGACTCTAATCAAAAATACCTGACAGGTACCTATAAAAATATGTATTTTTAGTTTCAGCGACTTTATATATATAATCAACTTATATAATGAATATAAAGCTCTTCTCATTATCACCCCTAGGCTGGTATTTTGTTAAATTTGGCAGTTTTTCTGTTTTTAGACAGATTACTTACGACTGTATTTAAATTATTACTATTCTGCATTTTACACAAGCCTCGCCTTTTTGTGCAAGTTACAATAATTTCAAATTTTATGAACCATTATTTTTATCAATTTCTAAACGAGAGTGAAAATTTACATTTGTTATTACGTATTATGGAAAAAACATTTCACCCAGAGACTATTGCATACCCAAAAGCTTTGTTATTTCTCTCTTTTTTTTAGTGAATTTAAAATGCATTCAAATATCCTAAGTTACCACTATAATTTTCTTCTGAATATTCTACATATTTTATTGTATTTTAAAATTTTTGGGACCCGTTTAGTGTAGTACAGGTCTTAGTCGTTTTTCTTTCTTCACGTATAATGTGCAGAAAATGTAGCTTCGATTCTATCTTGGCAAGATTTCCACATAGAAAATATAAAAAAAGTAAAGTAAAAAAAAGCAAAAACAAACAACATAAAAAGCTCAGAACAAGCCAAAAACAAGAAAGCTCGAATGTTCACGGTTAGTCTGGTCGCAGAGCTTCCAAAAGCACAGCGGGCCAAAGTAAGAGTAAAAAAAAAAAGAGCTAGGGGGAAAAAAGATAGAAAGCACAGAAAGAAAAATGGAGACGAACATTGCCGAGTAGAAGCCTTACTACTTTTCGAGCTCTTGGCCCTTTTCCAGTGATTTCCATCATCCAGTTAAGGCGAGTTGTCAAGATCCGACGCAGTTTAAAGTCGCATCATTTTTGCCCCTACTCCAAGAAAGCCCGCCGCCCGATGTGCGGGAACGGGGGAGCCAGGAGGATAAAACCGAGTATCTGGAACCCCCATAAATTTCTTAAACTCGATTCCATCTTCCGTGGCGTGTTTGGGCCTCAAGTTTTCTGGGGTTGACGCTTGTAAACGCATTTACAAATTCTTACCTTCGGAGAACTCCAGAGGGATGCGGTATTTATTTACCTAATAAGATTCATAAATAGAAAAATTCGAAGCGTTTTTTCTTGCCTTCCAGTAAGGGAAAACAAAATCTTTTCCACTTCATACATCGAAACTGATGAGGCGGTCGTCATGCTTTTTGAGATCACTTTCATATTTATCAAGACTAAAGATTTGTAATAGCTTTTGCCGCATATTTCTTACTACGTTATGCAATACATCACAAGCTTTCTGTTTCTAGGGGAACGACTAAAAAATTTGTCAATTGCCATGTCTGTTCATTTTTTAGATTTGGAAAGTCGGCAGCTGTTCGTAGACTTACACGTGCGGTGAAAATGAATTAAACCTGTAACTATTTTAATGTAATAATTCTAACACGTGTTTAGAAGAATACGCAAAGCGAATTCGATTCATGAATTTTAGGGAAGAAATAAAAACTTAGAAAGTGATTACACACACGATTCGGAAAATTGATTAGAAACCTGATAAAAATCTACACAAGGAACGAGGAATTCAACAAAGTTGGTATAATTTGCCCTTGTACGAAACCGAACCGGTTGTGGGCGCGCAGATATAGGCTACCGCTGCTGCATTCTGGTCATCGTAATTTTTACTGTCAGAAAACTGACCATGTGATCATTCGCAAATTTCTCATCGACACGAAATTGTCAGTAACTCACTACAAAGACGAAACTGATTGAAATCAATTTCTTCGATCTCAGTGACAGAAAGGTCAGAGAATCGATTCAGAACTACTCAATTACATCTAATCGTTTACGTGTTTATGTTTTCGTAATGGCTCTTTGTAACATAAAGTCCTATCAAATTTCAAGATTGTCTGCGTAAATCTCTCTCGCAAACAACTATAATTTTAATTTTAACTGAAATATTCTTATTGAAAAGAAATCGACAGCAATACACAAAGTTCAATTATTATCACTGCCGTAAAAATAAAGGACACGTTATCAAAAAGATATGATGCTCATCATTTGACAGTGCTTGAAACGCTGAAAAAAAAATTATCCTAATAGCCTCAATTTCGGTACGCTTCAAAGAACGGAGACGAAAGTCTATTATTCAAGCGTAAGCTAAACACAATCAGCGGTTATCTATCGGTGGCCCTTGAAACTGGTTCTACGGGGTCCGTCCGGTTATGAAGCAAAATTGAATTCATAAACCGTTTATCTTCGTATAATCCGATCCCTCTCCCAATAGCTAGTGTCTCCGTTAATGGCATTATTTACTATTTTGGCATTACTTTATTACATGTTTTGAGCAGTAGTTTAAAACCATTTTGGAATCCATCCCTTTACAAACAATATTTTGATTTTTTGTAGCATTATTTAACTGTATTTTAATCACAATAATTTCTTTGGAAATTTATTCAGAAATTGATTTTGAAACTGATTTGGAAATTTATTCAGAAATTGATTTTGAAACTGATTTGGAAATTTATTCAGAAATTGATTTTGAAACTGATTTGGAAATTAATTTCGAAACATGATTTTTGTTTTCAGAATTATAAAATCTAACATTTTCCAAGTTTAAACTGGACTATAGCGATTATTATAATTCTCTATCTTCATTCATTGATATATGGGGAATATGTTTTATTGTCTTCATTCCTTTATATTTCCTTCATATTTTTTTATTTTATTTTAAATCAAAATCATTTCTTGAGTAAAATAATAGAGATCTTTGGAATAATGTATAGGCAACATATTTCGATTGTTTGTTTACTACATCAAAATACTTTGTATTTTGACATATAAAGCAATAACCTCTAAGTTGAAGATGCGAAGCATATGGTAATTTATTTAGCTCGAATTTTAACACATGCATTGTTTTTACTGCAAAGCGTTGAAGTGCTTTTTTTTTTTTTACGTTCGAAATACTTACCCTAACTGTATTAAGAATGACGTACAGCTTTTTCCGTCCTTTTCGTAGCCAGAAAAGGTAATTGTACAATTATTTAATTTGTTTTTCTTTTTTTTTGTTTTAGAAAAATATAGGTTTCATCAAACTGGGTCTTACCATGTCCAGTTTCCTAAGTAAGACTCGATAACAAAAAATTGTGTATAGGTCATTATTTGTTAGTTAGGTAAGATACAACCTGCTCAGTTTTTGTTACGTTTTCTCCAAGTTGTGATTTTTTTTTATGTTGAATGAGTTGTGAAGTTATTTGTTGATGTTTTTCAGTGTTTTACTATTTTATTTGCCGGTTGTCCTTCAATTGCATTCCGTTATACTGAATTTAAGAAAGCTAACAGATAAAATGAATGTCATCGTGCAGTTATTTCTGTTAAAAATGGAAGTCACCCTTTAACTATTGTTCGCTATTTAATACAATTCTCGTTCATTTCAAAATCATATCTATCTCTGCAATTTAGGGTAAAAAAAAAAAAGGAAATAAAATAACATCTCTCCGTTTGTCGTTTCTGCAGCACTCTCGTCAATTTCAGGCTAACAAATGCGAGGAGCCAATCGCGGGCTGCTTATTATTTAAACAAGCCAATCAGAAGAAAGTTTCAGATTGAGATCTCTCATTGGCTTAACCGCTGTTCTGATCCATTTCATGCCATATTTAAAACATATTATTGCTACTACCAGAAACTTAATTTGCACATTTATAAACGCGATTTTTAATCAAATGCGTTTATCACTTCTCATCTGCTGTAACAAACGTGTTGCCTTCGCGAATCGAACAAGTAGTAAAGGGTGACGACCGTATTGAAATTGAGTGATTAGGCATTTCATGTGATAAGACAGTACATGTATCTTTTAGTTAAAAGATGTTAAACGGTATCTAATATCTATTATATCGATGTTCCTTCTCCATTATGACTTTTTTCATTTTTAGTATAAAATGTGTCCATAATATAATTGATTAGGCTCATTTCCAGTGGATATGAATGTCTATTTCGACCGGTGTTATTGCATTTGTATATTTTGCATCGTGGTCGAAGAATTTTGTATAATATTAAGGGGCTGTGTGAAAATTAAATGGAATCGGAGACTGTGATCCTAGGGAAAGCCAGGAAAGTAATTTGTGTGTTTACCAACGTTTTTAGATGTTTTGTTCGCCTTTGACCCAACCTTATCTTTGAACGTTCGAAAACTGAAATCAAAACTATCAAGATTATGACATTGGGGATCTTTTCTCTTTATTTTAAATAAAGAATCCGCTATGTCTTTATATGGACCGTTCTGAAAATAAACAGGTTGTGGACAATGTACAAATGTCGTCTTGTTTCATTATTAATTTACTGTTGTCTTTTCAAAACACTACAAAGACATTTAAAAAATCAACCAATAGCCGTGCAGTGCAGAAATATATGTTGAACGCCACTAACTGTGATTGCCTTATTTCGAGTGCTGAGGCGGGGCTTGGTGGAAATTTAAGAGTCAGGTTCTTTGGCAAACTGACCAATCATTCTTCCCCGATTTTCCTTGTATGGTTTCCAAACTTTTTCCCACTTGAGTTAGAATTAATAAGTTCATTTCTTGCTTAAAAAACTTTAAACTCTCATCAATTTAACACACGTTAATTGAAATACAGAAGCATCTCTTGGATGCTCGTCTAAAAAACACTTAATCTCATGTTTCGTTAGCGTTTTTTGTTACGTTTGACCAACAGTCTCAAAGAACTACCAATTCAATGTTAAAATTTAAAATGAAATCTCCGGATACTACTATAAAAGTTGCATGATGCTGTGAATTTGAGATAAATATTGATATATGGGGAATACGTTTTTTAAACCGCGTACTTTAAAGCCTTAAACTAATCACAAACCTTTCTTTCAGCGGAGAACCGCACTTACAGGAAATATACAAAGATTATGACTTGCGTTATAAAAATAAAACCCTATTACAATACCCAAATTGACGATTCAAAAATACGCATATTAAAACTAATGCAATCTTATATATCGCATGTAAAATATATATTTGAAACTTGAATATAATAAGTAATATTTTTATATTTATCAATATTTATTTCTATTGCCACATACAAGAGCTTATCTAATTTGAAACTGAAAGGGGGTCGGTTATGTAATCAGAAAATGGCAAGTATATCCTTTGTGATTGAATCCTGTCGATTAACACGTTTTAGAAACAGAAAACAAAATATACAAGTCTGTGACGTACGTAATCACAGGTAGCAAATTACGAGAAAGAGAAACAACAAGAAAGTAAACAAAAAATTTAAGAAAATCATCGAAACATTAGATTCTTTATAGCAAATATTGATAATCCAAACGTTGTAACGTACACGGGTGTATCGATGGGGTCATACCCCCCGTTAAAATTTGCTTGCCGAAAACTACAATATTGTGTATATAATATGCGACATATATGTATATGTAGAATTATAGCCCTAACCCTCCCTTATAAATTTACTGGCTACGTTGTTGTCCAAATGTTTAAGATGAATAATACGCCATCAATTTTAGAGTTGTTATAAGATATATGCTGAAAGAGACATGTCAAATAAAATCCAAAGCAACAGAAATGAACAAGCCTGTCCAAAACATTTGTGAAATATACATGAAATACGCCGAAATGACATATAAAATAGCACTAAAAAGTAATTCCACGAATAAAATAGCGTATTTCATCATTATTTAGCTCCAACTGTTCGCAATTTTGCATTTCTCTCGGTAAATATTTATGCGGGACATATTTCAGCGATGTTACTAAAATTAACACACATTATAACCATTCCAGGCATCCTATACAGGTAATACAATATTTCAGATACAAGCAGTAATCACACATACATATCAAATTATAAATTGAAAAACCTTTTCTAAGTATACGATTCTTTATATCTTTTCTTACAGAGATTATGGGATTTTCAATACATAAAATGTTTATATTATAATGACTTTAAATTTCGAAGAATTAACAATTATAATAATTTTTGCCATTAACCTCTTTCAAGGGAAGGGAAAAGCCCGTCTTTAAGCAGAAAGAGATGTGGATTCGTGTATACCATAAGCCTATAAATCATTTGCAGCGACAGCAAATTACCATCCTTAGATTATAATAGTCGTTACATAGAGCCCTGTTATTCAGAGAATTTACTGCATGCAGTAAGAATCAAAGAAACAAGAAACAGTCAAAGTAAGACAAAACATAATTTAATATGTTATGCATGCTATGAAACTGACTGAAACGTTGTATATCCAGAACTAAAAATTATTAGAATTTAAAACGGGTCATTATGCGCAGGGATAAAATATATGGAAACATTGACCATTAGGCAACATAAAAGTACAAGAACTTGACACTAAAATGCCATATTGTGCTTTTAAATAGAAAGATGATACAGTAATTGATTTGCTTACTACCTGGCTTAAAAATGAGTTTAAGCATGCATATTCAAGGAATTAAAATTCACATAAAAATATGAAAAGCCTATAAGCATGAAGCGAAAATATGCAAAAATCTACTATGGTTTATCTTATTACTAGCAATATATTGAAACCTGCAAGGGAAGTGACACAATTAAAAAATAATTTTCTGGTTGTACAGTCATTTTATGGAAAATACGGCAGATTTTATTTTTCTGGAAAAGTTTCAAAACTATGATTTAAAAATTGCTGACCATACCGTCATATGTTACTATGTTTACCATAGTAGCTAACGATGTAGCTAATCTTTTGACTTGTAACACTCTTCTTGTACGTTAAGCATTAAATAGAATGTGAGGTGTACGTTAAGCTGAAATGCATTGGATTGGTATTGAGCATATACCTATAGTAAGCATAAACGTGGAACATTAGTGAAGTTGGTAAAGTCGGACATCTTCAATCTATAAAATATTCCGCCTTTTATGAAATATGGTGACACACTCTCAATCCCAATAAAAATCAGATTAAAAGAACACTACTCATTCTCTGCATGATGTGTGTGTCTGGTTGAATTCTGAGTATATGGTATACGTGATATTCGAAGTCAAGCAAGTGATAGCGGGAAACTCATGCGAAACTACAGTGTCATGTTATATAAACGTTCATTGTTATTTATGAAATGCCAGATATTAATTTTCTGAACATTCACGCAAGAACTCCGTATTTACATGCATTAATCTCAAAAAATTTCTTTCTTTTCTTACCCCCTCCCCCCGCCCCGCTACGTTATAAATATTTGCATCCGCCCAGAAAGATCTTGAACAAGAGCAGGAGAAGAAAATAAAACAGTAAATTTTTTAGAAGTTTCCTGGATGGAAAGCTTTTTTTGGCAAGTTGGTTTCATCAAAAATGTATAAAGGAAGGTATCAGGTCCGTCACAAGGCTGAACATGATCCCACTACGTAGGCTGCAACTAAAAGTACACGAGCTGGTACAATGTTCTATGAAACGTGACAGCTGGCAAGATAAATGAAGAGACGAATTAGTTTTTACCGTTCGTGTTTGTATGAGTTCCTCCTCCCCTCCTACCTTTCTTGCGTTTGATGAACGAGATCCCCAACTCACTTTGTGTGCAAGAACAAAATTCCGTGATATTTCAGTTCGGTTTCATTTTTATTTAATCCTCTGATCGAAATATTAACATGGCTTTGGGATAGGGAATTTTGTAAAAGGGGCAAAGCAAAACCTCCAATTTGCTTGAACAGTGGTCCGTAATTACTTTCGCTCATGTTTCCTCCACTTGGCTTGCTGAAACAAGAAGTCTTTCGCTGCAGGTGGAATTCGGAGAATGCTCATCGATTCATTTTCCACAATGAAAATGCATGATATCAGGGGCAGGGGCCTGCAGAACAGAAAAATTGTGAGCCCTATCCTTTGGTCCATATCCTTTGTTTACCCAGGTACGCGTGGAAATTATTTATGTGCTCATTCATACTACATGCACCTTGTCACAGCTGATAGGGTGGCGTTGCGAAAGACGGAACCCAAAACATATCCAACGGTACATCAAATTGAAATTTATTTTGAAATTGACGACTTGAAGGCACGAGCCAAATCTTTCGTACGATGATTAAGCCTTAGTCAGGTAAGTTAAAAATTCCGACAGTAATGATATGCCTCTTTATGCACTATTGAGAAACTTGCCTAGCGGCAGAAAACCCAGCTTAATAGATAAACAAAAACATGCCGAAGAAAACACGTTTCGAAACTATAATGATGCAAGTATGTAGAAGAGATTACCTGGGTGATAACCCACGCTATACGCTAGTAAGAGAAGTAGTCATTAAATATTGTTGTCTTTTGTGTACGGTCATCTTTATTGGCAAGAGTTTTATATAGTTAAAATGCCATTTTTAAGCGTCATAAAATTACCTGATAACCTATCTGATGTCGAATACAATTACAGAGATCTTGCTTAAGAAATAAAACATATAACTTATATAGAAGGTTATAGTACAAGACAGCCCATATTATATATATGGAATGTAATTTGTTGCTTTGTTAATTTAGGCCCTCTGTTAATTATAACCCAGATATCACAAATCCATGCGGCGCATGCGCAGTAGGTGAAAAACCCTATGCGTGTAGAATAGTCATAAACAAGTCCCCTTTGTAGATTATGAGACACAGTAAAACCCCGTTTATCCGAAATAATGTGAGCGGACAATTTCGGATAATCCGAAAATTTAATTTTTAGAATGATGGACCAAAAAAAACTGCACCATTTATCTTAACCAAAACACGTTTAAATTACTATATTAATATGGAGCGCGTCACAAAATACATATATAAGTTTTATGAATAGAAATCAGCGTTATATAACGCCTATAATGTTGCCTTCTACTCATAAATATATTCCGCGTAATGGTACGTCATATTATCTTACATATATGCCATATATGTACGTGTTAATTAAAATATAAAAGGAAGTTGAATTTTGAGTGCCTTGAAGCTCCCTTGAAGGAAACGCCTGTTATTATGAAGAAGAAAAAAAAACTTTCATACATTTTGATAATTTTTGGGGCCCGTACGGGGCGCAACTTAGACTCAAGGGCCCTGATACTCGAGTTTCATTAATTTCATGGTAAATCCGTCTCCACAGGAGTTTAAATCTAAAATATTTTTACATTAAAAATAATTTTTTTTAAATTAAAAAACAACTTTTATTATAAAACACGGAAAATTCAGATGCCGAAATTAAGGAAATATATCAATTGGACCTACATCATATTTCTCTAATGTTCTAAACGCAGTATGCATACTATTGAAGGTTTGTGGAGAAATGATGTGAATGACAGTTTTTTTCAATACTTTAAGTATTATTAAACATAATCTTAAAAATATGAAACTGAAGTCACTGAAGAGAGAGAATTACGAACAACATACATGGATGAATGTGAGTATAAATTGCATACGTGTATTAATTATAATTGTATTCATGTAAATTGCTTACATCATACATGTCAAATAGGTGTTGATGTAAATTTTGATGTAAATATCAAATTCATAATAATTATATATGTCATTAATTTTTAACTGTTTTATTTTTTATTACATCAAATATTAATCTCTTTTAAAATTTCAAAACAATAAACTAAAACAATAGTTGTTGATTGAGTATATTGATTTATATAAATTACGCGTTAATTATTAACGGCTATAGAAATGTACGGTTCTTGATAAATGGTTTTAGCGAATAACAGCTATAGTAAGGAAAATCCTTCGATCTTTTGCTGTTCGTCATATCCGAACCCACACGACTAAACATGTGAAAGTCAGTAGCAAATGAACGAATACTCCGAAATCAAACTCCTTTCATAGTTTATTGAATTCATGCCACAAGTATAATATACTTATACACATAAAATTATACATAGAGACTAAAATTGTAATTTATTCATAATTGGGGATCTACTCCAACAAGTAATCAATTTCAAAAACTACATATGTTTGAAATAACAGTGAGCTCGAAAGCTCAGTTTCTTCCACAACTGGAAGTTAGAGTCGAAGCTTGGTCAATTTCCTTATTTCTTACCGCTCTCCCGGAAATTCCGGGAAAATATTTTCCGGAAGAACCTGGAGAAATAAATAAACCCAAACGAAAAGCCATAGGAAAAGGGTGTACACTCGGTTTTTCCGTAATAAATGTCTGTGTAACCCTTGTGCCCCATCTTTCATACGGACGCTAAGAAATGAGATTTTGAAAGCTCCATGTTTGAAAAAGTGGATGGAATTTAAGGTTCTTGACAATTTTATTATAAAATCGCGCGGGGTTTTATTTTTCGTACGAGGCCAAAAGGCTACGTATTTCAGGTCTTGATCGCCTGAAGAATGGCGCAGTTGCACGTCAGAAGGAAAATAAAGTGATCTAAAAAAATCTTTTTTAAATTTTTTTTTTCTTATACGTGATTAAAAGGACTTTATGTTCTTTAGATGCCCAAAATTCTGATTTAGGAATTTTTGCCGTTTTAGATATTTGAATTATTTTTATTTATTTATTATTATTTATACGTTTTGAGTTACTTTCCGTCTGGACCAAAGGAGGAAAGCATAGACTTTAAAAAAATATTTCCCCTTGCCTTACAATTTCCTTTATTTTACCTCGTTATCTTCCTTATTGGATCCAATATGTAACATGCTAGACATAAATATATTTTAATCATTATAATCGCTCTAAATTTAAAAAATAGGTGATATTACAATAGTAAATAATCGTTTCAGATACGCCCGCATCCCCTAATTCTGAGGGTAAGAGCGATAAAATCCCATTTTATTGGGACCAGAGTTCTAGCTCGTATGGGAAATGGCTGTTTGTAAATGTATTATTTTTCCTATGTCGCGTTAAGCAAACCGCCTCGTTTCCTGTGATTCTCTTTGTGTATATAGAATCTTTGATCTAAAATTTAAACAAATCTATTACATGTCTATTTCCGATACTGACCACATCTGGAGACATTAACTGTTGACACTTGATTTTATGAATGAAAGCCATTGTTTGAGTACAAGCTAAGTGTTGTCAATAATAATATTCATTTATTTAGCCTCAAGAATGCATATCATTGAGTATACATACAACCAACGAAGTGCATGTAACTTATCTAAGGCTATATTTAAGCATGGACGTATACTTTTTCTGGAAGTTAAGTTGAAAGTGGAAAAGAAAAAAAGCCATATATCTTGTTACGAAGCTCCCTTCCAGAGTAATGGAAAAACGTAAACAAATTAACTAACGTCGTTACAAAAATAAAAGGTAAAAATCTAAAAGTGAATCACGGAAAGTGTACTTACACGTTTTCAAGTTCTTCAATGATAGAAAACTATCATAATATTTTAATCTTTTTTTTTTTGTGGCAAGCGCGTTGCTTTGTTTATCGTTAGGATTATTGATAATTGAATGAACTAGTTTTAAATAGACCTCTTTTAAATAAACTGCAATAATCTGCAATATAAAGAGTTGGAGTTGATAATGGTTATCCTTTAAATATTAGTAAATGGAGGAGTATTTACTTTATATTGCCTTAAAAGTTTTGCTGCTTGTTTTGTTAAAAATTATCGAGTATTAGTGTTAGGGAAAAGGAGGAGACCTTTCTCCCACAAATTATTATAGTTTTACCTTAAGAAAAACCGCATTTGTGGAACCCTTGCACAGGGGCGGACTGGGCCGTCGGCTAGCCGGCCCCCGGGCCGATACGTCCTCATAGGCGATAGCACTCACACCTCCGAATGGGCAAAGACCCGCCCCCTTCAATAATCCAAGGTATGCGCCCTTTGAAAAGACCCAGTCCGCCCCTGCCCTTACAAAATAGTATATGTTTGCAAAAAAAAAAAAAAAAAGTTCAAGGCATCCATTTTCAAAAAGATTTTTCTTCCAGAATATTTTATCAATTTAGTAGAGAAAAAAATTATGACTCATCGCTCTTGTCCTCTATCAGGTTACTAGGAATGGAATTGATCCATGATATTTAAAATCTTCGTTACAAAATAACTGTGTTATGTTAAACTAATTTTAATAATTTCGCACTCGTATCTCACATTACAATATATTGCTAATATTTTTTTGTAGAATGGAAAATATATTTTTACTCATACAATTTGCATAAGCCTGAGTTATTTTAAGTGCAGAGATCTCATCTTGCAAGTGGTGAATTTTTGTGGATCCTTAGAAGAGAGTTTTCCTCCGAGGAGGGTTCGTAATTGACACAGAAAAGAACATGGCGAAAAGTAGCAATATAAAAATTTACAAAAATTGGTGTATACGAGTTCATATTGGTCGATATGGTGCACAGCTGAACGAATAATTGGATAACACACTAAGTGAAAGAGAGGGTCGTAGAGAAATCTTATATTAAAAAAATTTGGTGTTAATCCACTGTCGATATTAATATCTGTACTCATATAAAAGAGAACTACATCATTAATTCTTCTTTTATCGGGATTTATTGTTTTTTATCAAACAACTTCACCTATCAGTATATGAATCAATGATCTGCCCTACATTTTTGAGACAGAATTTTAATACGTAAAACTTAATAAGAGTTCGACTGCATTTGTACAAAAATTAATGGAAAATATACACTCTTCTTGATTTAAAGATAGATCTACACACTAATATATGGAGAAGGAAAACGATTAATGGCACCTAATGGTGTGCTGAATTTTTTTTATATACTTAAAACCTAAAAAGCATTTCTCCACAATTTTACAGATGATATACTTTCACAACGTTGAAGTCCTAAGTTATTAAGAATTTGCTTTGGAAAATTCACTGCAGCTAATTCAGCGATCTTTCGCATAATTTACCAGAAGGTTAAATTTTCTCTTCGATCGGAACAGTTTTTGAAAATGACAAATTTTGGAGAAATCTTGGTGCAGCATTTCTTGGTAGTCGTTGAAAATGATTAGCATACATGTGGCCTGTTCATATTTAAAGTGTGAAATTGACATCACAAAGAATTCTAACTGCAGGTGTGTACTAATTCACTTCATTGTAGTTAATAGATCATGACTGCGCAAAATAACCACCAATTACCGACTAATTGTTCACCGTAGTCTCGGGATTGGTTCCATAGTCCAAGGTTCGGATTCCTCGGAAAACTGTAGGTCCCGGCGCAGCATGACGCTTACTATCCTTGCGCCATAAAACTCGTATAACTAATATATTGAATAGTAGAATCAGACGATTGATAATCCGAGTAAAAATAGATAATAAGTTAATATGACTAAACCTCATACGTGCCATACTGTAATATTTTGTCTGTTTCAAAGCATTACAATAGCCTTTTGACGCTTATTTCTACCCTTCAGTAGCCAGGCAGTTTCAAAAGTTCCATTGGAGCTCACTGGACCGTAGTTCGATTTTCGGTTAACATGGTAGTTACTCGGAAGTTGCGTTAAGCCGACAGTTTAGACAAATACAGCCTATCGTGTAGTCTTAGCCTGTCAGAAACACAAACTTATTTCAATTTAGTAAATTGCACTCTATTACAAAACTTTAAATTTAAAATTAAAAATTTATTTTTTAGAATTTGCAGATATATTTCGCAACATATTCCTAGCATCGATCTAACAGAAATATAGAAAAGGGAGCGAAAGGTTATAGTTCTTATACAAAGTAGAACCATTTTATAGATTAATCTAATTATTATAGTTAATTTCTTATTAAGATCTTTAAAAATAATTAAAAAATTATATAGTGAACATTTTAATCACCTCTCATAAAAAAAAAAAAATCTTAGATTTTCGACAGCGTAATTCAATATAATAATTTGGGTAATAGACACAATGGGAAAACAATATGTGTTATTCCGATGGAGATTGCATATTTTGCGTTGAACACTCGTATCTCCAAACCTCAAACGAAGGTTACTAGTTTAAATTTGCATTTTGTTTATCTCGGGGGTAACGCGAAAAGAGTAATTTTTAGTAAGGGTGGGATCAAAAGGGAAAACTAGTTTAAATTAAATATAATTAAATGCGTAAGTTCATACATAAAGCACCCAAATTGCATTTGGGCAACTTGTCTTTAAGTTGTGCAATTTATGTACCTTCTGAGAATCACTGAAATGTTGTTTCGTTTTAAATATACTTATTTCGACTATCCATTTGGACCAATATTTGCATTATTTTTTTAAGCATTTGTTTTCACTATTTTATAATTTATGTTCGGCTAATATTTCTTGGCTGGATTCTTTTGTAGCAGTCATTTAAGATCTAGAAAATACGACTCCATGTACATAAACAAATTGCAACACCTTGCATTATAATAAGACTTGGGGATTCTAATTTTCAATTACCATTTGATCTCGCAAATCCACGGCGAGTAGCTGTTGTATAGAATGTTACAATCCTTTAAGAACAACTAGACTTGAAAATTTTTTAAACACAGCGACTTTGTAATATTATTGACTTACATGTAAAAAAACACGCTCTACTCGTATAAACAAAATTAGAGAAAACAGCTCACAAGTGAAATTTACAAATGAAACTGGCAACTCACATAGGTTATTCATTTATCTCGTATTGCGCAAGCGCGGACTTTCTCTCTCTCTCTCTCTCTCTCTCTCTCTGTCTGTCTGCATATAATCTACTACAATCTAAAATTTTGATACAGAAATTGACATCTACCTACGCTTGTGCATTTCTACTCAAAATTTAGATTTGTCTTCCTTGAGTAATCCAGGCTACACCAGTGCAGTCACAACAACAAAGAATTAAAACAACAACAAAAACGCAAGGTAACATTTTTTTTTTTTAGTTAACCGCTGAGAATTTCTCAAGGTTCTCAATCATTCGTAGGAAAAGCCTTAATGTGTTTCTCATGAATTCAAATCGTAATCAACACTTGCTTGAAGGGAAAGAGCTACGAAAAAAAGAAAGAGGCACTGAAACATAAAAACTTGCAGGAAATGCTACTCTGCAATTGACACCGCATCATTATCGCACAAACCGTGTCGATTTCGACCTTCGAAGTTTCATAATGACACCTCTCTGTCTCTGTTGAAGAGAGAGAATAGAGAAGAAACGCTATAGAGTAAAAAATATGCAAAAAAGCGAACACGAAAATAAACTACAAAACAATGAAACGAAATAGACACATTAAAGTAAAAAAAAGTACATTTCTTCTGTAGGATTGGGAAATTAGGTTAAACAAAATTTTTTAGCAACTATTATAACGATCCTCCTTGTGCCCACCTTCATACATGCGTATGTTTTTACCCGACCTGAAAACCTACAAATTCAACGAAAATTCTGAAATTAGATAAAAAAAAAATTTTTAAATTAATATTTTTGAGCAAAAAAACTCTTGTTGGGTTTAAATGAATCGTGGAAATTTATAAAATTATTCTAACTGGATGCACGCACATTGAAGGCTTATTTAATTTACAGAGAAATACCAAAAGTGGAATGACCCCCAAAACGTTAACTCATTATTTTTCTAATTTCCAGCAGAAATAAGCATCAGTTTCCTTTGAAAACATCTCCTTTTCCAATTGAAGACGGCGAGTACGTCCCTAACATCTGTCTCTTTCGAAAAAAAAAATCGAAAGCACTATACTTCTAGCTTAGGAAGGATGCTCTCATGTCATGGTGATTAGTTATACTATATTTAATATTCTATAGACTATATAATTATTCTATAGACCTATGTTATTTCACGGAACAGAAGGTGATGAAATTGACATATAGTTTGTCAGTTTCTCGATATAGAATTTTACACAATTTGGATCTAAACGAAGTCTGTCACATTTCGGCGACGTTGTTTTTCATTTAGAAGTCCTAGTAGCTGTACCTGAAACACCAGAAAACCAAACAAAAAAAATGGCAAGGATAGACTTTGATTTCACCGGCATGTTCCCTGCAACTATTTAAAGATACTTGCTCGTTGAGTAAGATAAAAGCCAAGTCGTTTTGCCACCGCACAAATCAGGTAGATATAGCTACATAAATACATTTAGAGTAAGGAAGACAACGTCCTCTTGTGTGCCTCCTGTCCTGGCGCATTCTCTGCTGATCTTGGGCCTAATTAAACTGATCGATTGCCAGCTCTCTTCTCTCCACCCCCCCTTGCCCGGGGTTTCCTCCACCCCACCCCCTTTTTCTCCGGATCCGGATTTGGGTTCAATCGGAATACTCCCTTTTCCGTCAGTCTGCGACGACACAGACATGATGGATTGCATTTGGGGGGTATGGGAGTAGAGCGGGTATAGCATTTCCAAAAATATAAAAGAAGAACGTAGAGAGTCAGAATTTCGCTTTGAAGACCACCCGCCTTCATTTTCCCATACGCAATGTCCCAGGCTTCCCTCTGTTCTGATTGGTCAGGTATCCACCACTTTAAAAATCGCGGGTCCCCAATTGGAAGTGGCTTCGACGAAGGCGATTTTTCGGCGGATTGATTTCTCTCTGCAGTATCGGCGATCCCGTTCCAATGAAGCCTACCAGAAATTATCGGAGTTCAAATTTCAGTAATAACCATCGGAAAACTCGTTTTTATACTGCTTTCTATGAGCAACATCGATCAGGCGCCAAGTTTTCCAATCAATCATTGATTTTACCTTGCTTTCGGTTTTCTGATCCATCGATGCGCACACACATGGAAAATGGGTCTCTCGAAACAGTCGCACAGACCCGGGAGAAGACCCATGTCCACTGACGGAAAATGTACGCAATTCCCGTTTTTGTTCGTAGAACTTTAAGTTCCGGAAAATTCGTGTCCTGTTTCGCTTAACGGATTTGAACCAGCCCGCCAAATTCGGTCGACGGAAAATCCGGATGCCAAAACAAAAATGGGTGGCTACGGGGCCGGTAATAACAAAGTTCCCTTTGACCGTCCAACCTTGTGATTCTACTCATTGTACCGTGGCATTACTCTTCCTTGACAACGCGTCAAAAACACATTAGAGTTATTTCTATCAATAAAAGCATGTGCGGACCTCTTCGGGCAGCTGATCAGAATTCAAGCCACAGCGGCAATTAACGCAAAACCCGAGCATCTACAAGCTTTTCTTTTTCTATAGTTATATTAGAAGAGCCCACTTGGGTAAGAGAGGTGGGGAGGGAAAAAACTTGTCTCTTTTTCAATAACCATTTCCCTGCAACTTCTAGATTATAGATGAACCCAACGCATGTAAAGGTCGTTGTAAATGGTGCTATGAGGGGAGAAGATCCGCTCTAGAATAGTATGCAATTACAAGACCTTCATTCAAACCTTCTCGTTCGAATCGGCCAGAATTCTGCTTTTGTTCGAAGCCCGAAGAAACTGACAAGATGACAGATCAAGTGACAGCCCATCCGAGAGTGGAGGAAGAAAAAAAAAACTAAATTTCATAGAAGGGGGCTCTAAAAACCGGTTAGACCAAAAAGTGGACAGGATCCTAGCTAAAATCAGACATGTAATCACCTCTGGTTCTTTGCTATTTCATCCCAACCGGTTCTAGATTTAGAAGGTCTGTTCTGCCTTCTTATTTCTTTATCTTTTTTACCGGCTTTCTTCACCTTTTTCTGTTCCATTGGGCCGACCCTCTTTTTCTTCTTGCACCACGTTTTCTCTCGCTTTGTAATCATAAGTTGAATTCGGGTGCCGATTGGCTGTTTCGGCAGCGTATTAACATACGGCAAAAACTTTGCATGGAGATTTGACAAATCACACATATCTGGTATTCCGGACGATTTTTTTTTCTTTTTCATCTTAATCATTTAACACATCGTATGTCTCACCACTTTATGTAAGTTCATTAGTATCTCATTAAATAATGCTAATTATAACTATCTGGTTGCTTCAGTTGTCTGTTGTGAGCCAGGTGTTTTGTCCTGTGCTTATCGAAAGGAAGTTGGGAACTGACAGAAACGCGAAATTGACTGATTAAAAAAATGACATATACACGTGCATATAATTTTATATTTTTGTATGCATATGAGACTAGTATGATTTATGTCTCCATCACATATTAGTCGCACAGCTAAATTTAGAATGCTACTGAAAATTGGTCAGGGTGTTTATTAAAATGTCACTGAGAAGGTGACAAGTTTTCTTTTCGACGAAGCTTCGAAATGGCATGGTCATGGCTTTCACGAAATGAACAAGGCCGCAATATGGAATTCACCCCCCTTTTCAAGCCCAGGCCTTCTCTGAATAGTGTGGATATTCCCCCTTGCGCGCTTCCTTTCTAGCAACCTAGGACTTCATTACACCATCCATCAAAGTCTAGCGGGTTGTTGTCATTCCTGCACCGACCGCCGAAAATTTGGCGCCCCCCTCTCCACTCCTTATCTCCCTCCCCCTTAGGAGGGAAGGGGGATAGGTATGTAAATTCAAACCCTCTCTCTCTCTCTCACACATACACACACACACGCCCCTACTCCTCCAAACGCCAACGGCATTGGGACCTCTCCTGCTTTCCTTGGAACCTGAATTTCAGAGTGCATTGGGTGGACTGGTTGGTCCGTTTTGTTTGGCTCACTTGGGCTAGGTTTTAGTGGTCGATAGGACGGTCCTCTTTTTAACGGACCCCCTTCGGTTTGACTCATCCGTGGATCTGGATTTTGAACAGGAACAGCGGGTTTAGTATTGAACGAAGAAATGAGGGGAGAGGGTTTTCCTGTCCTCTGAGCTAAAAATACATTCCGCGTAATGTTAACATTTCCGCATAATATGTTTCGTACAGTTCTTAGATCACGTACGGTTCGCGGCGCGATGTAGAAGAATGTGTTTCTTGTATTTTTCATATAATTTATTTGTGGTTTTTCGTGGCGTGATACGGTTCTATTGCATGATCTTTTACCCAATTAAGGAAGTCGGCTAAGCGTTTTTTTAACAATTTTAATGCATTATCACGCCAATTTACTACTAGTTATGACAGGGTATCAAGACTGAACGTTAGCCACCCAGCCATTGTCATTTCGCTGTCAATTTCAAGGTGAAATCGCCAATGCTTTACAATCTGTTACTCATTATAAAGTCGATATCAAATCCGTATCTTTAGCATAAAGCGTTTAGGCTTAAATTCACGTAAAGCACGCTTGTTTATAAACGTATAGTGGTCACGTTAGGCCTGGTGTCCCCTCTTGAGTAACTCAATGACCAGTCACTCGGGACGTAAAATTCTAGTTCAATGACGATTGGCCGATAAAATGTCGCCATATTTCAGATGAACGGAACGTCTTGTTAATATTGCTTAAGACCGGAAATTCCTTCTTATTTTTAATGTCTACCAATGCGCCATCTGAGAAGAAGCCAAAGAAACAAAAGGAGAAAAGATGGAGTAATAAAACCCCACATATCTTCAAAGACCCAAATTCGTATAGAAGGGAATTGCCTCCTTCGAAAACATAATTTGATCTGTCAAGGGGAAAAAAATTTAAATTAAAATCCCCTGAACAATTTTCAAAACTTTGATCACCCTGCCTCATATCGATCGCTCCATTGATGATATCATCCTTATATGCCACTTTCTCTTCGCCTTTAATACCACATGTTTTCTCTTACCCCACCCCTTCCCAATCAGCCTTACCGCCACTTGAATTTAACTGGTTGAGGCAGAACGGGGAACGAGTCACTATGGCGGGCAACTACACCTGACGCAATTTGCGAGCTTTGCGACCATCAGTGCAAAATGACGCATATACGTTTGTCTACCTTGATTGCGAACAAGGAAAAGTGGGGCGGGGGGGGGGGTGCGATTCGAATTCTGCACAGCGCATCACAGAGACAAGGGTTGAATTCGCATTCCATGTAATCGAATGAATTGAATTTCCCCTTCCCTACATTTCCCTGGGGAGGGGAAGGACGATCCTCAGGGGCGTAAATTAAGCGAGGAGTTTGCCGTTGGTTAATTTTGCCCTGTTGCCTGAATTAGTTCTTGCAAAATAACTTAGTCCCCTGTTTCGTATTTCGCCTTTCCTATCTTTCGATCTTAAAGCACAAAATTGCCTCGTACGCTACTGCCACTACTCAATTAGTATGACGCTGCAAAATCCAGTTTTATATTCTGATGATGTAGTCAATTTCATATACCCGAAGATGCATAAGAATCCATCCGCTTGATCTATATGGCCTCGCCTCTTTGAGCATACCAGAACCCTACACAAACTTCTAACTTTATATTATCGTACATAATACCATGCAGTTTCATTTTTAATCACCAACTAAAACAGAAAATGCAAACGAATTCACTCACATTTAAACTCGATATTCTGAGAGTGTTTCTTTATACATTGAAGTCATAGGTAAGTGATTTGTATTGAGATAGAATAAAATGGAAAAATTAACTTCTTATAATTTTAAATTCTAAAGAAAAAAAATACTAGTTTTATACATTTTCAGCATCTTAATAATAATACATCATGGACTGTGAATTTGCAACCATACTGTACTATTACTACTAATAATAATAATGTTGTATTCTTGTTGTTTTATACATCGGGGAATTTAAAAAGAAAAGAAAATGCGAATAAAATTAAGTACGAAACCTTTTCCTTATTGTGATACCAAATATGTGTAAGATTAATTACAACAAAGATTATTTTTAAATAGGCTGTTTAAATAAGTGCTGAATCGCAGTTTTTCATTGAACATAAAACTATTTAGAAATGAAAAAAGTCGTTTTTATTAAAAGGGCGATGAGTTTATGTCCATTTAAGCGGGTATGTGTTTTGCGAAGTCGAATTATGAATTTTCTTTTCATGCATATGCGCCGTTATGGGAGGGGACTCCCTAATGTTATGCTGGTTCCACGTCCTCCAATTTCAAACAAAATGCCTTTTAATGGTATATTGACACCCCCAATATTTTTATGCTGTCGGCGATCTTCTTTGGGTATATAATACAGCAGACTAAATAAAATTTTAAGAAAATCGAATTCATAGGCGTATGCAGAAAGTTCATAAAGGCTGCGTACGCAGAAAGTTCATAAAGGGGGGGGGGGTTGTAGACTCAATGGGGGTTACAGAGCTACAACTCATATATTTATATGTTAAATATACAAAATGTCATTCTAATGGGGGAGATTACAACCTCCCTATCAACACCCCTCTGTGTACGCCAGTGCAATGGCGTTATCAGCAAAATATTGCAAGACACTTGTCACTTACACGTGACAAGATCGAAGCAATTGGGTATTTTACAGTTTAACAAACAACTGCAACGTCCTCAGTAATATACTGTTTTTAATACATTGCATATAAACTTACGTAACTGACATCATATTTATACATACTGACCATTGGCGTACGCAGGGGGGTGTTGATGGGGGTTGTAACCCCCCATTGCAATGAAATTTTGTATATTTAACATAGGAATATGTGAGTTGTTCTGCAACTCCCCCTCCCCCCCCACACACACACCATTGAGCCTGTAAACCCCCTTACGAACTTTCTGAGTACGCATAGACTATAATACTAACCTATCTAGCGGAGAGTTTAGTAAAACAAGAGGCTTTTCCTTTTTTCCATTTCCAACCTAATACTCGGATACAATTTTTCTTCTTTGCTCAATTACTCTACAAATGGCATCTGACATTTTACTAGGGTTGAATTATTATCATGGTATATCCTCGCAGTCCGGGGCGGACTGATCCGCCGGCCAACCGGCCCCCAGGCCGATGGGCCCTCATGGGCTATAAGACTCGCGCCCTTTAAAAGGACCTAGTCCGCCCCTGCTCGTAGCCACTTTGTTTTGACGACCGAAGTTATTCTCCGATATCCAATCCTTACCAAGAATTTGAGATGTCAAAGGTAGTTCCTTGATGTGTATGTGGTTCCAAGTAAAATGACCACTTGTAGTCCGTGGATAGTTATCTCATCTGTTTCATTTCTTTTAAGATTATGTTCAAGATTTGTTTGGATTGCACCTAATGCTCCTATTATAATGAAGATGATATTTGCCTTTTTCTGCCACAACTATTGTATTTCCAGCCGTAAATCCTTGTATTTCAATCTGTGAATATTTGTATTTGGTGATTTTATCAAATTCTTTATCTTCAATTATTGAATCTCTAAGTGCATCCACAATTATGTTTACATTATTATTATTATTATTAATTAAACTTGTCTGAAACTAAACTATTTTAGACCAGAATGTCGTATTTATAAATTTAAACATCCAGGTTTTAACCAGTCAATTAACTCAAAAAAATAGTCAGGATGTAGTTAGATAATTTGTAAACACTAGTAAAACAAATCGCCATTTTTCTAGATGTAGAACCATTGTGTTATCTGAATATAGGAAAATTCCCTGTCCTAAAGCCCTAAAAGCACATACGCAATAACTTTCAAAATCGAAAGCATGTCAATTTAAAAGTATGAAAACTGAAGATTGTGATTTTTTTAGATGTAATACTGTCACTTTCACTTACGAGTGATAAATAAGAGTTATTAGAGCCCATTCCATTATTTCCAGATCAAATCAGACACAGAATCAAAGGAAGTACAGATTAACAACATTCGTAATTACTACCGTAATTACGAATAAATAAATTGTAATTGACAATTTATCTCATGGATATAGACATTTTTACCGCTATGGCATTTCTTCTGTTGCCTATTAAGATGAGAACGATCTGTCACTCTTTTTCAACGTTACTTCGTATGTTATTACAAATTTTAGTAAACA
>QLNU02015360.1:290694469-290725554 GCA_006491805.2 Dysdera silvatica
GAAAAGATTTAATACTGGAAGTGATCATCGAATTGTGAGATGTAAAGTGTGCTTAAATACTAAATTAGAAAGACAGAAGCTCATTAGGAAACAAGTAAGTAAGAGGGTGGATTTAATGAAACTGAAAGCAAATACCGAGGCATTCAAGTTGGAATTAAAAAATCGCTTTTCTGCACTGGAAGGACTTATTGAAGAAATTGATATCTCAGAAGCAAATGAAAACATTGTTAAGACAATAGTTGAAACTGCTGGGGAAATTGGTGGTGTAACCTGTAAAAAGCACAATAGCAAATTATCTGAGAAGACGAAACAGCTCATGAAAAGGCGAAGAGATATGAAGGTGGACAATCAAAATACCAGTTGCAGGATCGAGTATGTAGAACTTTGCAAAACTTTGCGCAAAAACATGAAAGAAGATATAAGAAAATTCAATTGTGAGTTAGTAAGGAAGGCCATTGAAAACAACAAGAGCCTTAGGGTTGTTAAAGGGAGTTTGTCTATTGGGAAGAAACACATCATTGCATTAAAAGGAGAGGATGGCACCGTAACAAGAAATAGGGAAGAAATACTTAGAAGAGTTGAAGAATTCTACAAAAATCTATACGAAAGTAACAGTGAATTAAACGAAGACATTGAAATAGTCGAAGGAACAGCTCCTAAAATCTTAAAAGAAGAAGTTTCATTTGCAATAAAAAGCATGAAGAAAGGAAGAGCCCCTGGTGATGATGGTATTACATTAGATATCTTAAAAGAAGCTGGAGAACATGTAGAAGACATACTCGCAAAATTCTTTACCAAATGCCTCAACAGTGGTAACATACCAAACCAATGGGATTCTGCAACAGTAATTCTTTTGCATAAAAAAGGTGATAAAGAGGATTTAAAAAATTACCGACCAATTAGCTTGTTACCTGCTATTTATAAAATCTTCACAAAAGTGCTAACACATCGCCTGCAGAAAAAATTAGATGCAGCTCAACCAAGAGAACAAGCTGGATTTCGAAGTGGATTCAGTACAGTGGACCATATTCAAGTATTAAGAGAATTAATTGAAAGAACACATGAATATGAACTTCCATTGTGTGTTGCATTTATTGACTATGAGAAGGCCTTTGACTCTATAAAAACATCAGCAGTCATCAACTCTTTAAGATCAACAGACATTGAGGATGTGTACATTGACATGGTGAAACGTGTGTATAAAAATGCAAGTGCAAAATTTCGGTTACATAAAGATACCAAAACTATCAAACTTGGCAAAGGGGTGAGGCAGGGAGATACCATTTCTCCAAAACTTTTTACTTCAGCTTTACAGATGATTTTTCAGCTGATAAATTGGAATAACAAGGGAATAAAAATAAATGGTGAATATTTAAATCATCTGCGGTTTGCTGATGACATTGTTATTTTTTCAACGGACCCATTAGAACTCCAAGACATGGTACAAGAGCTCTCAACTAGAAGTGAAGAAGTTGGACTCAAGATGAACCTACAAAAAACTAAGATCATGTTCAATAATTTTGTAGAGGAAACAAAAATACAAGTTGACAACACTGAGCTAGAAATTGCTGATTCATATATTTACCTTGGCCAGCTGATTTCAATGGATGGCAACATTATGAAAGAACTCAACAGACGTATTAAACTTGGCTGGAGTGCATTTGGAAGAAACAGTTTTATCCTGAAGGGGAAATTGCCTTTGTGTCTAAAAAGAAAGGTCTTCAACCAGTGTGTATTGCCAGTCCTCTCTTATGGATCAGAGACATGGAGTCTAACAGTTGGAGCAATACGAAAGTTACAGACAACGCAAAGGAGCATGGAGAGGTGCATGCTTGGAATAACTAGGAGAGATCGAAAAAGGAACACTTGGGTGAGAGAGCAAACTAGAGTAGAGGACATCATTGTTAAAGTAAAAGGGCTGAAATGGCGATGGGCTGGGCATATTGCAAGAAGAACTGATCAACGATGGACAACAGAAATTCTGAACTGGATTCCAAGAGACCACCGAAGACCTAGAAAACGTCCTCAAACTAGATGGGTGGATGAAATAAGAAAACAGGTTGGGGTGACGTGGAAGCGAATTGCTCAGGATAGACTTGTGTGGAAAGCATTTGGAGAGACCTTCATCCAGCAGTGGATAGATAATGGTTGAATATGATATATATATAGCTCATGACTTCGGCTATGGTGACCGAAGTTCGGATTTCTCGTTGAACTGTAGGTCCAGCGTGCCAACCCGTCTGGCCAGTGTGGTGAGCGTAAGGCCGCTTTCTCTGTATCTGTTTAATCGTACTACATATATATGTGAGTACAGAAAAGCCTCCACTCAGCAGTATGTTGAAAATGGTTTGTGATGATGATTATGTATTATATGAGGAGACTGGAAACAAAGGTGTGTAAGTAACAAAGTTTGTTTGAGAAAATGTTCAAAGAGTTTATGTATTTTAAAACGTAGAAATTATTTTAAGGTGAAAATAGCAATGCGTGTATCATTTAGAACTTTGTTTTAGCCGAGTGAGAGAAAAAAGGTGTGGTTACTTTCTCATAAATTTGAAACGTCATACATAATAATTTCAACACCCAGTTAGAGCTCAAACTAGAGCTTTTTGGTATAGAAGAGAAAGAGACATCATCCCCGACCTGGAGTCGAACTTGGGTCCATTTATACATCATTTTTTCGTAAACAACCTTTAAGAATTTTTCGTCACTTTCACCCCTTTTCCTTTAACCTTGTTAAATCTATCTGAAAACCCTTGACAGCATTAAAATGGAAACTGATTTACTAGAAGAACATGATGTTATTGTTTAAAAAGTTAATATGGTTAAAAATAATTCATGTACCCTGTATAATTATCTCGCTAGGATTAAGTGCAGTATATCATCAAGGGCAAAGCGTGGGAAATGATGCCCCCCCCCCACCAGGGGTATGGTCCCAAATTAAACACTGCCGGAACACTCTGACTTTGTTAGTATTGTTGGTGAAGGGTATGGGGGGGGAGGGGGCTGACCGATAGAGAAACAATAAATGAAATATAACTGGCATTTCAAATCGTTAATTTAAAACACCAAAAAAAAAAATCGATACTAAGCAATGCTAATATTTCCAATCGCGCTTTTTTTAAGGAAATATTTTTCAACATTTTTTTTATTTATTTCCTTAAAAAAATTTGTTTCCTTTAAAAAATTTATTTAAAAAAAATTATATGAAATTATAAAAAAAATTATTCCTTTAAAAAATTTTCTTAAAAAAAAAAAAAAAAAAGCAGTGCTGGAACAGCGTTCCGTGTCAATTACACCCCTGCTCCCAACCCCCAGGTTGTTTCTTCATAGGAACCACTGTCGTGTTTGACATTACAATGTCATAGAAGGTATTGTTTTCTTCCAGACATGTACTTGTCCAGACGCTGGTTGTTTTTGTTACGTCACTGAACGAAAGGTATTACGTAAATAAATTAAATTCGGCATGATATTCGGCAAGAGACATACGGTCAACGAACTTGCCCGAAAAAAAATAAATAAATTGAGAAACAAATTGTGTATCCTCATGTCAATATCACATACGATGAATTCACGTAAGTGGGTGAGAAATTGACGCGTTGTTCAATAGCTTCCATAAATGTGATAATTTTCTCGCTCTTAAAATAGGAAACCTGTCTGTCTTCCCAAATCTTAATGCAAGGAATCGAAAATCATTCATAATGGGAAAATGATCAAGTTTGTACTTTACACACCATGTAATACTATTTACTATGGTTACCCACGAGACAACAACGGTCGGTTCCTGGAGCCAAGCTTGGTGGGAAGGGAGCAATGGGTGCAAGAGAAAGAAAGTGGCATCAACGCCATGTGCCAGCTAAGATGTAATTTCTATTGAAACTATGTATGAAACTTTTCTATAGAAAACTACAATTCGTTTGGACTTTTCTAGAGCAGAGTGAATCTACAGACGCGCGTTTTACACACAAACACATGGAATAGAAAGGGGCGATGGGGGTGAAGTGGAAGAGGGTGGTGTCGAAAATCGATTGCGCAAGCGCAGTTCGTGTTTGAGATCGACACTGCAAAGAGCGATGGAGCCAGCTACACCGACATGGGCAACACGGGGGACCATTTTCACATTGAGAGCATTCCGTTCACCTTTTAATTTTGAATGAAGTCACCTCATGGAACACGGTATACGTTGCATATTTGAAAACGACCCCATCCTCCGCGCCCCCCCCCCCATGCCCGCTCCTTTCTACCAGTGGGAACGAGTACACAGTGTGAATCCTTAAAACGTTAATGAAACTGAGAGAAAGAGAAAAAGGAGCAAGAGAAAGAACCAATTTGCATACTCATTTCTCACAACGCCATCTAGGTTACGTGGGGAATATACAGAAACAGTCATTACACCCCAGCTAACTATGCTCAAATATAATTAGAATGACTTTTATTTCCAGAGTAGAAATTGACAATTTTGGATGACAAAGTCGTTTTCGTTAGCTATATTAATTATTACATAAGGGCGTGTCAGTTTCTTATTTCACATTTTGCCTTCGAAAATATTCTTTTGTGATATTACTTGTTATTACTCAAAGAGTTAGAGGTTAATAAACCCCCTCCCCTACGCCTCTTTCCTAGTGTTCTTGTCAGTTCACTTTGAAAAACTTTGCGCTTCGTCATCGATTTCATGACGTCATCGGTCAGGGGCTGCTCTCAACGGTGACCATTTTCACACGATCAGCTGTTGGTTAGGGAATAACTAACATTGCCTATACATTATTAGGAACCTGCTATTGCATCATTTGCGTATCTTTGTCACTTGCAATTATTTCCTTTGTACAAATTCAAGATACTCTTTTACGTCGCACGTGCATTCATGTCTATTTAACTTTTGACGACAACGTCCACATGTTCGTTTTAAGAATGAAGGCTTCCTTTCCATGACGTGTAGTGGTTTCCATGACTTTCCATATCATAACATTCTCGAAAGGACAAACGCGTCACGATGTGTGAGAGACAAAACTATAATTTCACCAGAAATAGCTAAGACTACGCTCCCCACGATCTCCGTCTCTGTTCTTATTCGTTGTCTCCTATTTTAATTACAAACCCTAGCTACAACCCACCCATAGAAGGAAAAAAAGAAAGAAAAGTATAGGAAAGAAAAACAGAGAAGGGGATATAGGGAGGGAAAGGAGGACTAGAGCACGAAAATCTAAACAATAGAGCTTTTGCGGCAAAAACATCCATAAGCTTTCTACCTTCTATTCTGGCAAAAATACAATAAATCAAAGGAAAAACTTTGGAAAATAATCTATCACTGTAAGAGGGTTTCTGCTATCTCCTTTTTACTTTTTTTTTTATGTTTATGCCATTATGCCACATTTTTTTTTATCTGCTTCTGTCGAATTTATTTTTTATTTCTTTCATAATTGTGGAAAGGCTGATCTCCGCTATCCTTTTCTTTCTTGTCTTCCCATTTTTTTCTTTCTTGTTGATGAAAGAATTTTTTTAGACGAGTTTCTGGGCATTGCTCAATTTCTTAATAAATGAATGCGACATGCCATGAACAAATACATCCAAACAACAAACAATGTAATCGGCACTACAGACGCTTTTAAATCGGTTTCATTTTGTCAATTACATGCTACTTTTGTTCTTCGTAACCGAAATGACCTAACCTTCCATGAAAGGAGAATTCTAAATAGATCATCAAATATTATATTTGTCTCACACTGAAATATATCGGTGTTACTCAAAATAATGCACGCGCCAGATTGCGGTGGTACAATATATGGTACGTGACACTATATAAGTTACAAAAGAGCTGATAAGAATGGTATTGAAATACATCCAGACACAACGTTAAAAGTCTGTTTAAGACAGTAACATACAACTTGTAGGTCGCGATCCCGTACGACAAATTTTGAAAGTGACAAAAGATGTCTGTCTCATTCTAGTCTTATTTTCTGAACAGTACAAAAATACGAAAATAATTACAACTTTGAGGAAATTACAATCAGTTAATATGGAGAATGATAACTGGTAATTAATAAAAAATTAGGATCGTAGTTAAAGCCACTCATGATGTCATAAGTACCCACGTTGCAGGGTTACGGCGGATATTTTCCCCATTGGCTAACTGAATTAGTAGATTTGTTTGGTTCATTTTCAATATTTAAACTTTGTAGATTTTCCTTTTACATCACCAGCTATCCAGTCTGAGAAATTGACCAAACTCGTGTCATTTTCAATAACAAATGGAACATAGCTGTAAACGATCTGGTGTTTGCAATTCCTGTGTTGTAAATAAGTAGCTTATAGTGCAATTTCGGATATTTGATACGCATGTCTGCGTTATTGCCGGAGTAGTGGAAATAAAGGGACAGTGAATACACTGACAAAAATGATTAAAAATTAATGATTTGTTATGAACATACGACACAACCAACAATGATTTAAAGAATACATTTCGAAGATTAATAACTCCAAAAAATTATTCAAATATTTTATATGTCGCATTTTTCGCAGAACCTTTTAATTCTTTTTCCAAGATTTTGCTGAATTGTTTTACAATTTTAACTCCTGATTATTGGATGTGTCGGATTACAGAGGTTATTAAATCACGCATACAGTAATTTTAAAGTGGACGCCAGACCGTAAGCTAGACAGCTGTATCTTTGCTAGAATGACTACTGCACGTATTTCATACCATATGCATTTGTATAATATACGCACATACATATTCAGTATGTACAATATACTAGAGTGGACTTTCGTTTTAACGAACCTAAAATTTACGAACTATTACATTGGTCCCGAAAAGTATCGCATATAGAACTAACGTTAATTTCCATTCACGAACTTTCGATTTTATGAACATTTTTTAGGGCCCGTACGAGTTCATGAAATCGAGAGTCCACTATATATTGTACACATGTATGTTTATTGTGTTTACATATACAATATATTATATATGCTATACATTCCGTATAATATGCCCATATAAATTCCCGTATAAATTATACTATACACATGTATAATTTATACGCGTATGGTACTACACACCAGACCTGTGTAACCAGGATGAAGGGGCAACTGGGGCAAGGCTAAGGGCATATGGGGCACAAGGCATCCGGGGAGTGTTCTGTATATATATATATAAATAGCTCGATGGGGCAATTGGGGCTCACGCCCCTGCTGACCCCGGCTTGGCTACATGCCTGCAGCACACGCATAGGTGATTTAAGAAAACAATCAAACGGCATATATCATTAAAAAAAAAATAACATTATGCTACATATTTTGAAAATAAATTTCAAAATAGTGAAAAAATTTAAGAGAATATTCCGAATATCTAAGCCAAATGTTAAACAAGAATTGTGCATTAGCGCTCAGTTGACGCGTGATACCGTTAGCAGACGGGTTAGTCCATTGCAGTTTAGGGAAGGCCGTCTTGGAGGAAGTGGTTTTTCCCTCGCGGAAAACCAGTTTCGGCAAGACGCCCTTCCCTAAACTGCAATGGACTAATCCGTCTGCTAACGGTATCAGGCGTCAGGTCTGCGCGAACGCACAATACGTAGCTTGTAACCTTCGACCTCTGTTTTTAACTTAGTGGATGAGTAGAATAAGTTTCGTTTAAGTTCCTTAAAATTCCGGGGTTTTTTTTGGTTGGTTTTTTTTTTGTAAATTTGTTAAAAAAAATTAGGTAAAAATTGAAATTAATTCAAGTCAGAAATTGATGACGAAAGTAACTAAAAAATATCAGGTAGAATCAATCTGCTACTGAATAAAAAATTATCCGAGTAAATTTAAAATGAAATGGGAAGTCTTTTTAGATGGTTTGGAATCACATAATAATGACCGTATGAAAACACAATGACGACCATATGAAAATATGATTACCGTATGAAAACATAATGATGACCGTAAGAAAGGCAAAATAATATATGTTTGTGTAATGTAAGTAATTTTTTAATAATAACAGCATATAAGAACTTTATAATTTTAATAGAATATTCAGATTAAAAAACAAAGAAAATTTTACCATTCAAAAGTTTGCAATTTGAATTTATTGATGTATGTTGATTACAAGACACTAATGAAATTGTCAAATTTCGTACATTCCATTGAAGATGCAATTGACTAGGTGCAATAAGAATTTAAAAGCAATTTTTATTAAAATAGAAATAAAGCTATTTATGAAACTTTATTTATTTGAAGTTAATGTGGTACGCAAAAGCAATTTTAATTAAAGATAAACGACTAGTAAAAAAGTCGTCTTTAGTAGAAAACATAATTAAATTAAACATTTAAGAATTAAAGCTGAAAGAAAATAGCATTTTTTTTATGTAAATCTTTTTAAATATATTTAAACTCCCATTTTTCTTTGAAATTCATAATACGTTTACGTAGCAAGCCATTTGCTAAATTTTCTGCGGGCCGCACAGAAAGTATTAATAGGTCATATGTATTCGTTAAGCCGTCAGTTGCTGATTTTTGGCTAAAGGTAAGAAAAATGAAGGTAAAAAATGCTAGCAAATAGATATTAAAACAAAATTGACTGATACGCTAAGAGCGTATCAGTCAATTTTGTTTTGATATCTATTGATCACTTAGCGGCTAAGTGATTAATTATTGGGAAAGACAGTAAAAAATCATGTGTAAAACATATAACCATAAATAGGTGTGATCCATTTATCACGTTCGTGTATCTTTGATTTATTTTTTTCTTGTTCTGACTCTCCTCAATGAAATTGACTCTTAAACAAACAAATTATGAATATATTTGACATGACAAGGAACCCTATACACTATTGGCGTAAGCAGGGGGTGTTGATGGGGGTTGTAACCCCCCATTGCAATGAAATTTTGTATATTTAACATAGGAATATATGAGTTGTAGCTCTGTAACCTCCCCGCTTACGAACTTTTTGCGTACGCCAATGCTATACGCTAATCAGTTAAGATCGTTTTCTCCGAAATTGACCGTATTATTATATTTCCGATGTCAATTACCTGAATTGTCTCGTTTAAAAAAAAAAGTAAAAAGTAAGTTAACGCCAAGCCAAGGCCCAAATTCCATTAAAGTATTCACATAGGGAGAAACTCCCTGGTCGAAATCTATTTTCAAGCCATCATGCCCCTAAAATTATAGGTCTATTGCTACAATCGTATAGACCTTTTTTTAGCTTCATGTGTGTATAAACGGTTCCTCTCCTCTGCTAACACCCTTCTCCCTCCCTCTCTCCCAAGGGATAGATACCTGGTAAAGAACTCTCTATGGTGCACGAAATCTAGACTATATATCTATCTAGGCTTGTGAATACTGTAACTGACATGGCTGTTTTGCTTCGTCCGCTATCTGCTTTTCTGGCGGCGAAATGCATTTGCAGAAATCTAATATCAGTTGGGGCAGGGTTTCTCTGGCCGAACTACCATTAGAGATATTAGAAGAGAGAAGCGAAGGTGGTTATCTAAACCCGGGGCCCCATGTCCCCCCTTCTCCCTCAAGCAATCCCCCCATCAAAACATAGCGTTCTGAAAATCAATTTCTCCCGCCCGGAACGGTCTGGTCAGCGCGCTTGCTAAGGGCCCAGTTGCACATTGAGACGTGGTCGAAACGAGCATAATTGGATTATGAAATATACCCAGATGAAAGATTACAGCAGTAATGAATATCTGACTATAATTGCGAATAATCAGACATTGAGGAATGTCTGTAGATATTTCAGCGAGAGGAACGATTAGAAACAGTCGGCATTGGCGGTGGGAAAAGTATGAAGTTTCGGAATGTTACGTCACGGTGAAATCAAATAAAACTTTTGAAATAAACACCGAATACACCTAACTGCACTTACGGTATTAATTGAATTTCACGGATTTACGCTTTAATTAATGTATCTTAAAATGCAAATGAACGGGAAATGTATGAGATAAAAATTCTTGTCATTGATACGAGACCAGTGCCGATTTCAACAAGCCTCTAATATTGATGTATGACTTTTATAAATATATTTGCTTATTTTATTGTGTTTTTTCTCCTTTTTCCCTTCATAGTTTCGATGCCAAAGGTTCTACTTTTTTTTCCCTCATTGTATGAAAATAGGAATATAGAAAAGGGTTTCTATATCATTTTCCACCTCAGCCACCATATTTTTAGTTCACTTCTCCGAAAGCATACACAGGTACGATGTACTCTTGGGAGGGTGCGAAGGTTTTTGGCTCAATTGGCGGAGCCATTTGTCATATTGGCGTTTTCTCGTTGGCTGCGTCCCTGAGGGAGGGGGTGAGTGTCGGTGAGTAAAATTACCCAGTACTACCTTCATCAACAAGTCCGCCTTTTTCCTGTCTCCTTGGTAACCCCACAAAAGGGACCCACAAAAAAACAAACGAAAAAGAAATATTTATCCGGTTATTCGATATAGCTTTCCCTCTTTCTCCAAATCGCCCCCCCCCCCGCGCCCCTACTTCATTTCTACTACTGCTACCTGAACATGATCGGAGTCAATACTTGGTAATAACACATTTTCTGACTTTGCACCTCCAAGTGAAACGTCCAATAGTGCCTTATACAAAACAAGACAACGACATGGAAATGAACATGTAAATGTGAATATTTTTATGCTTCATACCTCCGTATCTTTTAAAATAAAAATTTCCTTTTATTATACAATCCCATTGCGCCATTTTCCGTCGAAAATAACTAACACAAACTTCCTTGTAACATGAATATAATATTCGCGATCGTAATCGACGAGAATTGACAATGTACATAAATGTTGATCAGTTTCATTTAACAATTGAACAAGAGTGTACCTAAGCTCTTCTCTGAGCATGCGCGTAAATGTTAATACATGTATAATGGATTACTCAAGGTTATCCCTAATATCCGAAGCGGGTTGATCTTGAAAACGAAATCGACTTAATTGAAATATCTCTAAAGGAAATCACTTTCTTATTTACAATAATGCATTTTTAAATGTTTTGTAAGAAGATATGATTTCAGGCTCTACAAGACCTGCATCCGCCACTGAAAGCCTACTTCAAAATCCACTAAAATAGACATCCATATCAAATGAACTTTATTCATAATTCGTTTTCGCTTATTTTGATGATTGTTTGGGGAAAATATCTCGTCAATTTCTCCAAGTCATCGACCTTAGGTATGTTATGTATCATCTCCTTTTATTTATTCCAATAATGCGCATAATTGATTATGCTGACGTAGCATGACCAGAGGCGCCGAGAGCCAACGCGGGCCTCCAGGCTTATTTCCATTGTCCCCCATAACCCCTTCCATGGACTGACCCCCACAGCCTCAAGTCCTTGCTAGTGTGGGCCCTTTAGACTTTATCAGGGGCCCCCGGGCTGCAGCCCATGCTGCACCCCCTCGTCGACTCCTGAGCATGACTATCCCTGTTCTTGCATCATAAAACACAAACAATATATGACAATGCCCGAACACTAAAACATAACCTTCCATGTGAATGGATAAATCAGTTTTTGTTCTCTATAATGTCAGTTTCTTCTTATCATTTCAATCTAATCCTCATATTTATTTATAATTTTATAATAATGTACTTTAATAATATTTCTATACTTTTTTTTCTTTTCTTAACGGCATCTGGTTACTGCCCTCACGAACGTGCTCCATCATAAAATTACTCATATTTTTCTGGTTAAATCACACGGTTTTCAATCATATTATCTTTAGTTTTACGTCTAAAAATAACTTCGTTAATTATATTAATTAATCAAAAATATTTGCATCTATAAAATTTCGATGATCCCCCCCTCCCCAAAAAACAGTGACTAAACATGTTTCATCCGTACGATCATGTCGTTTTCACCTATCTTCTACTTCAGCTATAGGCCCCGTTCAAGTATTACGTAAGCATATTTATGGCCATTTTATACTCTCCCCTCCCTTGTATAAGAAAAAATACGCAAATGAATTTCCCCTTCATGCTTACGTAAGATTTTGGCTCTCTAATTTTTTGGTATACTTTTTTAAAATAAGAATGCAATGCATGATGCAAATTATAATACTTATGTTTCCCTTGTAATACTGAACACCTATTTGTAAGTTTGTTATAACATTAAACGCTTATATATAAATAGAGAGTAATCACAACAAATTATCGCATTTAAAAAGTTTTAAGTAAGTTTTCATAATTTAAAACTATTAATAGTGTTTATATAATAATTATTTTGCTGCCATTATAAAGTATTTTGTCACATTTTTAATATTATTGTTTCTTACATTGTAAGCCAACAAGGCGCAATAAATTAAAAATAGATTTGATAAAATACCTTTATTAAAATAGCACATTCATTGTATAATTTAAAAATACCAGGGGGGCCACGGGGAGCCTAGAAGGGGGTCGCCGAGTGGAAAGATATTAACAGTCACTAGTTTAAACAATTAAATATTTAACTGCAATTACATGTGTTTTATGTGTTCTATTCGCAATATGCCGCACATCCAATTATTGCAGTTCTGTCAGCGCGGTTGTCACTTTCTGACATTATGTGCCAGTTTTATTATTTTCGGTGTCTTACGAAAGCATGGTTCAGACCCCCTCCCCCCGTTGTCATAAAAAAAACAAGCAAATCTCAATCCCCTCCTCAAAAATACTTACGTAAGACTTGAACTGTCCCATATGGGCCGACAAGTTTTAAAACTCCTACAAATGTGCATGCAAAATATTCACAACAAACACGAATGTCATAAATGATATGCTCAATAGCGGTAAGTTAGAAAAAAAATCTAAATATTATTAAGTTAAAAATGCATTCCTCGTTCCACGAAAAATTGTACTACGAAACATCTTTTCTATTTTAAAATTTAATATTCTACATTCTGTGCCATTTTTTTCTTTAAATTTTGAAAGACAAATTTCCATGATAAAAGCGGATCTCCCCTCGCTTCTTAATTTAGCTTTTTTTAGTCGACCATAGTACAACGCCATCATTTTCTTTAAAAAGTCTTCGTTCATCCTCTTAGATTCACCTTATGTCTGGGAGTTGCTATAATAACTTCATTATTTCGTATTTTGCGTAATGGAATTTTCCTCGAGTATTGAAAACACTTTCATTATCAAATTTCAGGCATCCATCACGAATGAAAATTATCAAATACGCATCATAAAGGGGGAAACGCGTTAAGTTCAAGAAATATAATGATAATATTCTTCAATTTCAAAATCTCTACTGTTCATAATAGGATTTTGATGTCAGAAATTGTAGTTTTCTGACTAAACTAAAATTTTTAGTTACCATTAATTTTAGTTTTGTATTGTATTCAGTTAAACTATCTATGCTGACCTCACAGAGCTGTAGCTTTCTGAAACGAAAGCAACGAAACTAAACAAACACCCAAAGGGCGTTTTTACAAAACGTTTAGTTTAAAATTCCCACTCTTTCGTGAAATTGACATGCTTTTCTGTAATTTTTCTAATCTTTAGTGCCTTTCTTTTTTTTTGTTTTTCTCTTGGATTTCTTTTTGCATTGGAAATACACGTACGTGTCACATGACTCTCCACTAAATTATACGTGATCGAAAATGAAGTACCTGTCATTTTTACCTAAACGATTTTCAATAATCCAGTTACAATGTAGAACAAATGTTCAACAAGCAAAAATTGACATCAGTTTTATCGTAGGAAATCGGAAACACGCATCATAAAGTGACAAAGAAAGGTATAATTGCTCTTTCTCCACAACTGGAATCAAATATAGCGATGAAATTGATATTTGCAAAATCATGATTCTAAATGACCCCATTTACATCACCCGAAATTGATTCCGAAATAAAAGCCCCACGTTTTCTCTACTAGGAAAGCAAACTTCCCATCAATATCATAGGAATGCCTTCCCTTGTGCAAGCATTAGAACCCACCTCGACATTTTTATGGCTTTTTTATGACGCTTTAATTTGATTTTTATGTGTTTGTGAATTGTTGGGTTGAAGGTTCTTTAGGAGGGAGTAAACGATGCCATAATCCCAAGTCCTCCCCTTCAATTCATTATGCTTTACACGAAGGATAAGAAAGAGAGGAGGACTTGGGCCAAGCAAGAAAAGGAAGAGGCCCGCTCTTGATTTACGGCCCCGGGGCCACTCCGTCCGTGTAAGAGCAGGCAGTTTACAAGGCTAACTCTGTGAAGCTAACCGGAGGGGGTCCCAACCGACCGACATATTTCAAACACTTCGGCCTCTATCGCAGTAACTCCTTACGCAGTTCCGGACTTCAGTGCGATTTCGTTTTCCGAACTCATTTAGCCAATTTGGCGACTTAGCTGCGAAATGCCACCAAAGAATTGGTATTTAAGGTGATTTAGTTTCACCCCAGGTCATCAGTTAAGAGAGACCTTGATTCAAACAAAATATTTATAGTGCTTCTGCTAGTAAGATTAGTGTATTAAATTTTTCGCAATCGTACTTCTATACATATTCTCCATAATGTACATATATTCCAGCTCTTACGGAACTCGAATGTATGTATCTGTTTGAATGTAAGTTCAATTATGTTTTTTAACCCCATGGTCTAAATAAATTAAATCCAATATACTATTAAAAGTTTACATAATAACATGACGAGAAAAGTTCGCTATTTGTAAGTGCTATATATATATACTCAGTAATTCATTTTCGGCAGGAATATAATTTAATATTCTTTACAATGCTGAAGTTATGGAAATGTTTAAACAATTTATACGAAATTTAATGGAATGTTTACACATTCTGCAAATATTTAATTCTAATGATAAAATTAAAATCTCAGTTATTCGACCGAATGTTCTTGAAAATTGTTATAGAAGTTTTCGAAGATATATTTTTAATCCCGCCACGTAGCTTAACAAAATCATGTAGCTTAACAAAATCACTGTAGACCAATGTTAAATTAGACAATGCCGCTTTTATTTTGGATAATGTCCTACGTTTACTAGAATTGGAATTTTTGAACCTTTAAAACTGTTTCTTTAAGCTGAATTGAGATTGAAAATCACTCACTTTTAACGTAGTTTTAGATGGTCTTGATACAATTTTATACACATAATTACATTCATTTGCTCAGACAAAGATTTTTTTTTTTAATTAATACCCCGTTGTATGGTGCAACATTCGTTTATGCGACAATTTCAGAGGCCCAACACCGTCACGAATCAACTAAGACCCAGGCCCAGTGCCTAAATCAACCGATAATTTCTGTTTTTGAATTATACGTTCGATAATTTTTGAAAATAAGTTTCGTTAATTAAAACAATGCGAAATTCTACAGTGAATAGAAGAGTATTAACCCATTTCTACTTCATCTGCAGCTTGGCAGGACTAAGGATGTTTTTCAATTCATAGGATCCTGAAGAAAAGTGCGATCAAGTTACTATAAAAACATACTAAGTTTAACAAGTAAAATTTCGAAGGCTTCGCTTGAAAAAGGGAAGAGCAGTTCTCGAAACGATGCGAAATCTTTTCTTATACATACGTTGGACTAGCAATGAAATTTTATTAGTTGCGGTAAGCCCTGGTCAATCGTTATATATCCTTTTGTCATAATAAGTTTAACAAGTATTTCTTCAGGAAATCTTTTAGGGCATTTTGAAAAAGATACAAAGTTACCCCAAAAAGCATACTAAAAACATTTTACTATAAGATTCATCCAGATTTCGCATCAAAATCTAAACTGCTATCACTTAGTAAGAGTTCAACTTCAGGACTTGCTTGTGAACTGTGTATGTATATTAAATTCTGTTGTTAATTCTGTCCCACTCGCACCAGAAAAACTGATGGAACGCAATAAATACATCCGCACGGGATTTTTTATTCTTTCAAATAAATTCACGATTTAAAAGCCTTCGTCCACTTTCATGAAAATTAAAACCCTGTTATGGTAAGAAAATCAAGAATGGTTACTGAGAAAATATTAAAAATGAAAATTCAAGAATGCCATCCATTTAATGTCGTCGAAGACAGAGAATTCATTTATTTAACTACTTTGTCTTAAATATTGCCTTTTTTCGGCAAACGTTGACTCACAGTATGATGACAATCATCAACATGACTTAAAGTCGACCCCAATACGAAATTTAGTATGGGACGCCTTAAATAGCGAACCTGCTCCTGCACTCGTGATGTATCTTACCACTGCAGCATGCAAATGTAAGTGTCAAGCATACCAAATGGTAAAAACTGCGCTCGTCATAGTTTCCACCCAGCAAAAAACAATGAATAGCAAAAATAGATAACGATATTTCATTTAACCCCTTATATACATATTGCACGATTTCATATTGCGAGCAGTTGTGAGTTGTATTGAATTGATAAAACAAATATTGCGACAGATATTGGAATGTCGATTATGAGAAAATAAAACCCTGTATCGTATTTTAGATGCAAATAAACATCGGGTTTTAAAATAGACTCTGAAATTATGCGTGTAAGTAATTAGTATTTGAAAAACGCGGAAATAAATAAACATTAATTCCGATTTTATGCTGACAATTTAGCTCAATTCACTCTACTAGATATCAGACTGGCATCCACCGGGGGGGGGAGTCGAAAATCACATCTTGCGAATAACTGATCCTTAGCTGTTATAAATGGTTTAGTTATCGTTTTAACAAGAGAAAGCAAATAAGACAAATCGTAACTCATAAATTTCTGAAACACACTACATGTCTTTTTCGCTTTTAGTATTTAACATGTCCATTTCATTGGCAACCAAAGAAAGAAATAAACGAGTTAATTTTTTTTCGCACGAACAATAAAACAGCCTTTCGCTCCCCTCAATTCAGTCAACCGGACATGGGCGCGGGCAGAATTTTTTGTAGGATTAGGCAGAGATTACTTCAGCAGAAATAACCTCCATTCAAAAATACCATAATTATATCAATTATTTAATTAAGTAATCATTCAATTAAATAAGTATTTCATTTGTTTAATTAAATGATGAGACTATTTAGTTGAAATAAAATAGAAAGCTTGCAGTATTGTTGCTCTTGAGAAAAAAAACAAAAAAAAAAAGGTTTTTTTTTAAAAAAAATCCAAGGAAGGGTAAGTGCCCACCCTTGCCCTATGTTGCCGACGCCTATGCAGCCGGATATTGGAACTTGAAATGGAACTAAATGTCTAACGGCATTTCATGTCATTTACACGGCTATTTTTTTCGCAAAAATTCTTTCCACTGGTCTATTACTATCTCAGACTTGATCTTAGCCAAGATAGGAAAGCTGAAAAAAATAGGTGTGTGTGTATATATATATATATAAAAGGAAGCGCAGAAAGAAGGCCACGATAGGGGCTTCCAAGCATCTAGTAAAAGAGGTAAGGTTTTTGTGGTTTTCGTCGATGGGCTAAACGGGGATTTAGATGGCTTTTTCCAAGTCATTCGTCACTGGGAAAAAGCTACGATAAAACCGAGAGGTAAAGGGCCGAGTTCCGCAACTGACGTTGTTTTAGAGCTAAGTTGCTTGGAATAAATCGAACAGTGATATGACTTTCTGCCCTTTAAAATAAAAAATTTCGGCCATTTTATTTGGTCCTTAAAATGCAAGAAATGGACTTGCTTCAGAAAGGTAAATGTGCGCTGAACGTAATGGGGATCAGCTGGTCAAAGAAGTCACTAGCAATGTCAATATCTCAACATATATCTACCTCTTCTAGGAATTGAAGGTTTAAAAATCTGGTTTAAAGCTCCCCCCCACAACACCCAAGCGGGATAGGGAACAAGAAAACCCCTTTCTTCTCTCAGAGTAGGCAACTCCCAGAATTTCGGGGGGTTGCTGATGAATACAGAAACGTGTCGGTGCGTCCAACTGTCCTCAGGATTTATGATATCGCCTGTGCTACTATTGATTCCAGAAGAAGTCAGTGATTTATGTCTATATTTGTCTGTTCGTCTATCCCCATATTTTGCTCCCCTTACCACTCTTGGCCGTTAGTAATTACCGCAGGAGGGGGTGACATAAAAGAGTAGGTTTGCTAGTTTTGTGCCACTTGGCGGGGTTTGGCTTCTTTTTAAGAATACCTAATCGCGTAATTAAGCACTGACATATGCACAAAAGTGCAGGTACATTGAAGGCCAAGTAGGAACACAAACTATACTATAGAGTAAGACCTGCCAAAAGCGATAACCTTTGGGACTGAACTGCGAGGGTTACTATACACTACAGACTTTGGTATAGGCACTCCCTTCCAATTCTCTCTTATGAAAAGGGATCATTTTATTCAAGTGGTCTGTTTACAAAAGTGGTCGCTTTTCCAGGTTCCACTATATATATATTTTTTAATCTTGAAATATTTCTTACTAATAAAGAATATTCTAATAAAGAACTTGTATAAACAATGTTTCCTTATACTTTCTTGTAGAACTTTAGAATCAACCTTCTATTATAATTAATTATCTCATGGTAATCGGTTTAATGGTGATACCTTATAATACTTAATATTGATTTTTCCTAAATAATTCGCGTATAAAAAATAATTCGTGTGCGGATGAACATATTCTTATCAATATTTATGTCAATTTTAAGACGTTTTTAATTAATTTTTTCTCTATTTGTTTTACTTTTATCACCTATTTCTTTCTTCTCGTACACACCTTTGCCAATTTTTTGCGTGTACGAGGGAAGTGTTTGCATTATCTTCAAAATTCCATTGCAGTAAACAATGTAGCATATTATTTGCTGTGAATTTAACTGTTTCAGTCTTTTTTTCTCCCGTAATTTTGTTTATAAAAAATTTCTACTTTTCGCACAAAAAAAAAAAAAAAAAAATACAGAGGTATATTTATGATTTAGAGATTACTACTTAAAAACTAAGTAGGGACTATTAAAAGTGAAGAGAATTGCTAAATTTAGGGTCTATTATATTGTGTTAAACAGAAATTTCAGCACTTACTTACCAAAACGACAAATAAATTACATTTGTCGCACTTTTTCTTTAGACTGCGATTGCATTAGCCAAATCTCCAGAAGTGTTGCACATTCAGCAAAATGATGTCAATTATTTACAGTTATCCCAGCATGTCTCGGAAGAAGGACACATCCCATGCTACGAAAATACGGCAATCTTACCAGAAATATTCCAAACCTAATAAACGGACTATTTTTGAAAAACTAGGATCGTTCTTTCCCACAACCCCTTTAATACATTTATATATATTCCCCCAATAAATAAACAGGACCGTAGCTAGAATGTATAGCCGGGGGACTGGGCCCCCTGAAAATATTTTCTTTTAAATAAATTATTTTATAAAATATTTTGTTTTGTACAAAATTGTATACGACAGTGAAAAATGTATTCAACAGAGATTTTCACGGTAGATCACGTGTTTTGTTTTACAAAGGTATAAGTCTGTAACTGGTTTACAGAAAGGAAAGTTATAAATTTTAGTATACGACGGCAGGTTCTCAATGCAATATTTATGTTAAGAAATGTGCTGATTGGATTAGTCTGATTTCATTGCCAAAAATGACTTTTGTGCGTAAACTATTTTGAATATTAATTATATATTCCACATAGATTGTTCCATGTCTTTGAGTTCTATCGAAGTGTACAGTATAGGTCTGTAGCCAAGATGAAGGGACAACTAGGGCAAGGCAAAGGGCATATGGGGCACCGGAATTGTTCTGTATATATACATAGCTCTATGGAGCAACTGGGCCACGTCCCTTCTGGCTCCAGCTTGGATACAGACCTGGTACAGTACTAAGAATTAATTAATTCCATTAACGACTTTTGAGCCCACCAGTAGCTTTCAAAGCCCCTGTAAAAAGAAAGGTAGCATCTAGCTACTGGAGACCTACCCATAAACAGCTAACTCGTACAATAAATCTTATATATAGGCCCAGGGCCGTCCTTAGATAATACGGAGCCTGGGGCAAAACATATTTCGGGGGCCCATACACATACGAGTAAGAAAACAAAACAAATAAAAAAATGGAATAATGTATGACAACTAGATGGCACGAAATGCGAGAGCTGAAGCAAAAATATTTTTGGGGAAATTTTCAATATTACAAAAATTAAAAATTTGAGAATTACGCTTCGCCGAGCCCGCGGTATGGGCACAGCTCGCCCCTGCTTAAGGGCTGCCCTGTATAGACCTATATGGTAAATAAATCCAAACTGCAAAAAGGACGGAGCGTCCATTCATTATTTAAAGCTCGCGACCCTTTTTCAATAATAAAAATTGCAAAACCGAAAAATAATATTAATAACAAATAATTCATTGACTCAAACCATGATAAATAGACCCCTAAGCAATTTCCAAGGAAAAAAATTGTAAAGGAAACAAAAATAGAAAAATGTTTTTATTGTTATGTTTATACAGTCGAACCACGTTGAAACGAACACGCTTAAGACGAATTACTTTTAATAAGAACGTTTTGCAGAAGTTCCGTCAAAGGAATCCCCAGGTTATTTTTTCCTTTAACACAAACATGGTTAAGACGAAATACCTTTTACTACGAACTGATAAACAATGGCCCTTGGAAAATTCCCTTTGCTTAATGCAAACAAAACACACTTTATAAGACCAGAACTTCTCATTGATAAGTTCAACATGCTGTGGTTACCAGATTAAACATGCGAGAGTGGCGACCCTTATATACAATTGCATAACAAACGTTTCCTGTTGGCGTTTACATGCGATTAGAATTGAAAAATTTGTCGCAATGGTCAACATCGTAGCATGCAGCATTTCAACGGACGTTGAAATAGTTGATGCTATTAACGGCGTGATAATACCCTTGGCGAAGAGTAAGCACTAGAGCCTAGATTATATGCACTAAAAACCTCAATGCAGGGCCGGCACGAGGTAATATGTTGCTCGGGGAAAACATATGTTTTGCCACTCCCAAAATAACTTTTTTTTAATAATCTCCTCTTGCCTCCCCTAAAAATCTGCCCCTCGGGGTGAATGCCCGGTTCGCCCCCTCTTAGCGCCGGCCCTGTTCGTATGCAATTGAAATAAATAAACATGCACCTATAATGAATAACTATGCACTTATATATTTTTCAACTTACTTGAAAGTCATATTTCCCGCGTTTTAAACCAAATAGGTTTATAATAAGAAACAACATATCTTATTGTGAATCATATCTACGTAGCACTAAATCAATTTATTTTGCATAAATAGGTTCATTATTAACTGCCGTGTAGAAACATTCGATATATACAAAATTATATACTTTATACAGTGCATTTTTTATTACGGCATATCAACTGTGTCTCTTGATGCTCTGAAAAGTTAAGCTCAAGCTTCTATCATTCAGTAACATTTCTATGACAAAAAGATTCTTTCCAGAGCTATGGTGGTTATTATACAGCATTTATAAATTTTTGAGGAGTGTCTATTATACGGATAGTTTATACGTGATAGACTATGACTTACGTCTATTATTGATAATGACGTGGAATTTTGCCCAATGTAAATGTTTGCTTTAATTTCACCTTAAGGTAATTGACACTCTTGTAAAATAGAACCAAATCTTCGGTTTTTAAATGAGGGGATGGTGTCTATAATTCCGCTAGTTACATTTTGGTCCCCCCGGAACATAATTAAACGTGTACGTTTACAAATCCTTTTGCTTTTCTGCTTAGATGAGGAGTAAGAGAAAAATGTAGCTTCAGTGTTGTCGGGGAAAATTTTCTAATAAAGGAATAATAAAATTCTTAAAATTACTAAAACCCTTAAAATATGCATTTATTCTGGAAATTCATCTTTTTGTGCTAAAAAGGACTAAAATATGCAATTACATGTGCACATATGATATTCATTTGCATATAATTCGGGCTCTAGTAATCACTACTAGCCTTCGTATACTGACGAAGACACTGACTTCTCTGCTACTTTAGACGAAAATCCTGTTAGTGTGATGGAGGCTTTCACTACACGTCGTTTTGTGATGGAAGAAGCAGATTCTGTGAAAACGATCTACAGTTACTGAATTTTTTAAGTGTACTACTACAATTTAGGAAACAAAATCTTGTCATAATATGTAATATGGAAAAATAAATATTGACTAAATAAACACCTAATAAACTATAATATGTACACAGTGGTGTAGCTAGATGTTTTGGCGCCCGGGGCGAGTGACTATCATTGCCATCATTGTTGTGCCTGTCATTGTTTCTTAAAGGCTAATTGCCGCCCCCGAATTGTGGCGCCCGGGGCGACCGCCCCTTGCTCCCTAGCTACGATACTGTATGTACATACAGTAAAATAAGGATTTTTCGAATCGATCAACTACACGTAATATCCACTTTAAAGTTACCTATATGTATATACTATGATTTTTGATACAAAATGTGTATGCTAAAATAAAATAATAATACTGATAGAATATAATAAAGTGCAGTAATAAATTAATAACATAGGCTATATAATAGCAAAATGTATATAGAATACCCAGAGATAAGCTAAATAACTTAGTAATACAATTCCCTCCATCCGTTACAGATAATACGAATCACTGTTAATACGAGCAGATTTTATGTTCCCCTTTAAGTTCGTGTTAACAAGGTTCGACTGTATATTATATTCCAAGCATAATTTAATATATATATATATATGTGTGTGTGTGTGCGTGCGTATTTTCATTTTCCGTGCGAGAAGCAAAATAACTTTCTCTGCGCCCCCTTCCCCCGTCTCCTTTCCGAGCATTCATATATATACATACTCATCACCCAACAATTTACACCCATACGCAGTGGCCGCGGTCTCATTCATAAATGGTCAAAATTGCCTGATAAGCATCATTATAGGTAGGCAATTATATATCTATTAATAACTGTCTAAATTAATCTCTTGTAAGGGCATTGACAAAGGAAATAGACTAACATGTCTATTTCCCTAATGTTTTGAAACGCATCTTCTCACGTCATCAAGAACACATAAAACACTGTGGGTTTTTACCCTTTTTTCGTTATACAGAAAAAAATCATAGAAAATATTTCCTGCGCTATTATAAACTCGTTATAATTAAGACATTTTTCATCTTGAAAAGGTGGGTGAGCTACGCACAATTTAATCCAATTTTATTAATCACCCACTAAGCTTTCGAACGACTAAAATAATGGTAGCCGAGTGTTTTTTTTATCATTATTGGTCGTCTATAATGACTCGTAAAACAATCATTCGCGCACGTAACCCCGCAGGTAGGACGGAACCGTTTAACACTGTAGCACCTGAGTCTTCTTTTATAATACCAGCAACACGCTTTAAAAGCGCTATACCTTTCTCTGTAATATATTATCCAAATTTGATTTATGATTTGGCGAGATGTTGGCGACTTTTCCGAGCCTTTCTTTTCGTTTTGGGTTTGAAAAATGCCTAGAGCACATTCCCCGGATTTCACTCCTCGTTCCTCAAAAACAACTGACCTTCTAAATATACTCCATTTCCTAAACGACACCTTGGGTGAACCACCAAACCGGCATTTCAAAAACCAACTAATAATAATAATAATAATAATAATGATGAAGTCGAATCCAATATATAATTAGCTGGGGACCATGTCTATCTTCGAGCCATCAAAAACTTCTGAACATAAAGAAAATGACATACTACAGTCGTCTATTCTTTAATCTTCGAAGGATGCGCAAAAAACAAACATACACACAATTTAAAATTCGTGTCCCATTGTCGGATATAATTGGTAGTACTGCAAATAGTGTATATGTAAAACAGCGATCATGCAAATTTGCAGCTCTCGCAGACAATAATCCCTTAAAATTTTATGGAATTATCCTAATGGTACAAAAATATACTCGTAAAATCTTTAAATCAATTTCTGGTTTCGCTCTATATTTATGGTGGGGATATTTTGCCGAATGTTACGGGCATTAATAATTTAAGCTTAACAATTATTTGATGGTAGTTTATAGAACGTGATATCAGTGATTCACAATATTAGAAGAATGGAAAAATTGGTACTTTGATAATTTCAATAAAGCATCCGAGTATTTTATATTTGTGAAAACTCGTAGATTAAAAAAAAAACGACTTAGGTATAAAAGAGTTTAAAAAATATTACCGCATTGACAAAACATTAATATTTTTCCAGCAAAAGTCATTTGTAATTGACACCTATGAAATTCCCAAACTGCAAAGATTCATTAAAATCGCCAGAAGATTTTTCGGTGATATTATGAAATTGACGAAATATCAGTGACAAGGTATTTATTGCACTAATAAGAATGTGACAAAAAAACGATGTCAATGCACTTGTCAAATCAATTAAGTAGATCATTTTCATCCTAACCACACACTATACTGCTTGCAACAGAAAACTAGCTATTCTCAAAATATATTCCAAACAGGTAATCTTTGTTAAAATTCGAAACCTTGCGAAAAATGAATAAATAAAATAAGAAATAACATATATTGACACATCAATAATCCCTGTGAAGAAATTATAATGACATGAAACCGAACTGACCTGATATCGACGTAACTGAATTTCATGGTTATTAATATGACTTTTGCATCTTTCTCCGCCCCCACTGAATATGGGATTGTCATTTCAGCCCTTTCAGAAGTGATATATTTCATGTTTAAGATACTAAATTCCCAATGAGTTTTCCAGTAAATCGTTCAACAACCTTTACATGCGTCTATTTAACTTATCAATGAGAAAACGATGGTCACCGAACCCCAAACAATGCGCGATCTTTTAAACTTGATAGGGTTAACCTGCCTTTGGTTCTACTACTTCGGTAAAACAGGTGTAATTCAACATGTAAAAAGAATTTCAACCCTTCAGCCTCGCGTTAGTAAACAAAAGAATTTCGCGCAACTCTTAATGAAAAACGTGATCTCCTAAAATTTCCCATTACGCAGCGGACCATAGGGAAGTTTAACCCTTAGCATCCCCACTCAAACGAGAAAACGAATATCCACGACCAGATACTTTTTCTCGCTCCTTTTCATTTAGGGGGAAAAACAACAACGCTGTAAAAACGTCGGTATAAGAAATTATTCGTTTTAACCGAAAAATCTAAGGTAATTACGTCGAAACCCGCAACGTTTCTCTCTCCGACTTGAACGCGTTAGAACCGCAATCCCATTAATCATGGCGGAGATGCTTGCCCTGCATTTCGATGAGATGTTCTCGACCGAGTTTGGAACAGCAGAAATTCTTCGCGTTGTGCGTTGTAGTTCTTTTAATTATTATTCAAATGGCGATATCGGGAAGAGCACGGCAGCCATGGAGCAGCAGTATGGAAAGCACTTAGAGGTTGGGGGAGGGGCCATTGTAAAGGGTGACGCCTTTGACCGTTGCCTATTGTTAGACTATAAATTGGATTCAGAGCCTGCCTACCCCGACTTTAGGTCGTGGATTAAGTTTTCAGAAGCAGAAACCGCCGCCAATGAGTGATAGTTAAAATGTGTGTGAACGGGAGAATTTTCTTGCTCTTAATATCAAAAGAATAAAAAAAAAGAGCTCGTGGAATTATACTTTGAAAAATATCGGTTTGTAGCCGATGTGACAGAGAAATTCGATTGCCATTTCGGGGTGATTTATTTTATATATTTTGGGGGAAAGAATAGTTAGTGCTGTATAGGATTTACTCGGCTTCTGTGTGTATTTAGGCAAAATTGTTGCGATTTTATAACTAGTGTTAGTCAAATATATATGGTTTGTATCAATATTTTGGGTATATTATTTTTTTGTATCTAAAAGTTGTACTTTTTCTCCTCAACAACTGACGTAAATTTTTAATAAAAATTTTAAACGTGTTTCGAAACTCATATCAGATTTACTCAGAGATGGTGCTTTTCAGCCAATCAACGTGCTCGTCATCTTTTTAGATTAGACCTGATTGGCTAACTCGGAAGACAGCGACGTCAGTACGTAAGTAAACCAATGGGAGGGGCCCAGTTTGCCAAGATTTCGGTCCACGGATTTGGGGGTAAATTAATAGTGCGGAAAACGTGTTTTCGAAAGGCTGTATATCCCCCGCTTTCTCCCCTGAGTGTCATGAATCAATGCCGAAATTTTTATGATTGAATTATGGCCACGTTTTTATTTTCGCCACTTCTAACTATAACGAAGTAGGTAGGCTATATAGTTTAGAAAAAACAGCTGAAAAAAATTCTCTCTCCAATCCGGAATTTTTAGAATACTTTTCGGAAATATTTACTGTAACTGGACAAATGATCCCTCTTTCATAAAAAGAAGAAAAAGAAATAGTAATAAAAGCTGCAAGCGAAAGAAAGATTATTATCCAAAAAAAATTAAGCGAAGTGGCAAGAAAAAATGGCCGTATCATTTACAGCATAATTTTTTTATTGATGGAAAATTTTAATAAAATTAGTATTGTTTGTTGTAACATGTCGAACGCGGTTTCACTTAAAAAACAATAAATACGAAATCGACAAATAATTAAAACCAAAGCAAGTGAAAACGACAACGTGTAATAGAGTACCACGTGGCGACAGTTTGGTCCAGACAGTGACTACCAAACAATGAAAGAGATTTCCCCCATCATATCACAATCAATTACAGGGTAAAATTAAAAATTAAGCTCTGAAAAATGATGTATCAATGCCTGATGACTCCTTCAACTTCAACCCCACATGCATAGTCCATCGATTAATAATCTCTCGAAGAAATCGATAAATCATGAAGAAAGTGATCGCCACTTACTAATGTAACGGTAAATAATGATGTATTTTTCACTTTTGTTGGTTTTCACGTCTTGCGTATAGTGATGAGTGCGAATATACGTTATAATTAACACCGGATAATTAATTATGCGATAATCGTTTTCCATGTGTTGCAAACGTATCGCAGCCTGGTCTGTTTCAGCCCGTTGACGTCATTAGCCAACTGACTGTGAAATAAACAAATATAAAGCATATCCGGATAGTATGACGGACTTGTAATGCGAGTAATGTTAATAGTCTGTCTCTATCATAAGTAAAGTAGTTTTTATTTCTTGTCCTTAAATCAACAAACTAACGACCAAAAAAACAATGCTTGATAAATCATAACAAATTAGAGATGTAGTATGCTTCCACAGCCTTTTTTCGAAATAATTTATTCGTCGATTGACAGATGTTGTGTCTACTTGACAAGATCATACGGAAATGGACAAGTTGATATTTTTGTTTCCTTTTCGTCATTTTCAAAATTTAACATGGGCTATACACGAAAGAGAGAGAGAGTAACCAATATAATATTCTCTAAAAACTATAATCATATCAACTAATATAATTATATAAGTATCATTATGCCCCTGAATGAAATTTCATTATTAAAGTCGAGTTAAAGTTAAAAACTGTGAAAAAATTATTAAATTTGACAAAAACAACAATGAATTTATGGATTTAAATATGACTTCTAGAACAAGGGATTCGACACAAAATTAAATTTTATCTATGTAAATCTGATAATTTTTAAAATGCTTAAAATTGTTAAATACATAAACAATGCGCGACGCCAATTCCCCATTTCGGTGCGCTTTTTATAACATTTTTATGAGAGATAGAGACGATTCAAGTCGAACAGTGTTGCACAAACTTCAGCGGCGTTATTTTTAAAGTCAAACTATTTTTATTATGCTTCATTTTAAAGAAATTTTACGACCTACTCAGTAAATTTTTTTTATTATTTATTTATTTTTTAGTTACTCTACTAAATAATGTTTTAACGCCAAAATAGCGCACTTTAAACATGAAATAATATGTAATTTTTGCCATCTTCTTTTTCAGGCTCCGTGTAAAAAGCGATAACGTAACATGAACGTATTAAATTCTATAATAAAACCTAAACGTTATAAAATACAAGTATTTTCATAATTTTCAAGTGCAAAATGAATTAAGTGGAATAAAATGTACTGGATTAATGAACTAATGCATTTGTGGATGTTTAAAAACTAATAAAATTAATATTTATAAAAACTGTAGTAAAATCGTTGTACACCTCTTTTAACGCTGCGGATACACAGGAGAAGTATATAAAATTAAATAAAATATATATACAACATAAGAGTATACTTCTTATAAATTATTAAATAACAAAATCGTAGGAAAAACAGTCCACTCACAACATGAAATAACTAAATAAATATATGCATAGATTGTAAGAAAAAATATGGCAGATATCGTGGGAACAAGTAATAAAAGATATATAATATTAGTTGAATTACTTTGTCAATATCATCTTAGTCATTATAACACCAATAAAGAAACTGACACTTGATCTGTTTCACACACACAACGCTAAGGTTTCATTTGTCTTCATTAAAACATTAATGGAATAGACAAGCAAAATTATTATTGCTTACCTCCTTTCGAATTTTTCCATTTTCAGGTCATCCATCCGAATTTTTCCATTCATCATTAAAACAATACGAATAGCATATAATGGTTTTACATTTTTATTATTTTGTTTTAAAAATACGATCTGTATAATTGAGTTTGTAACTCAATATTTTAAGATTCAACTTCTGTTATAATACTTGGTTATAATCCGCCTGGTTTATTGTAACAGAACGGATGCTACCACACGACCCCTTCTGAATCCTGCTCTTACTTTTTCACTAATCTACCTACTTCCCTTGGAGGGGGGTCAAAGAAAGTTGCCTCTTTTGAGCAAACCTAGCAATATAACCAAACCCATCCATCTATATACTCGTTGACAAATGAGTTTTAACTGGCCCTTCATGACAAGTAGCTAAAGGCTTAATAGTATCGTTAGTTTGCAAAGCACAAAGATAAATCTGGTTCAGATTAGATGGTGATTGAACCTCTTGGAAATTGGCAGTGTTAATTGTTCTGTCCGTTTCTATTGCAGCGGTCTTGTGTGTCCGAGGACTTCATTTCTGGATTTCAATCGGCCCCCAGGGACTCGTTTCGAGGGGTCTCTTTATGGAGACCCCAGGGACATAGGGGCTCTTCTATTCTCATTGATAGCACGTGACTGCTCTTGGCTCCCCTGCTCCAAATCTGATAAATTACGATGCCGCGGATCTTCCTCCACCCACTCTGCCCTCGCTTTCGCGATCCTAAACGAATATCTTATTAATTATTTGAGCCTTTTAGCATGGTATTTAAAATGCTTCGGTTTCGGACTTCGGTTGAGTCGTCTTTTCTGCTTTCTGTGCTACCAGCTGGAAAATAATTAGTCAGCCGTCCACTCGTCATTTTCAACGGTCGACAATTTCTTAAAGCAATCTTTCCAAATCCTGAGCGTTGATTGATATTGCATTTCTATCAAAATTTCCCTGAGCTTTTCGTCAGCGGCTGCAACCGTGGATTACACAGAGAGCTAGATGAGATAAAATGATCAAGACTTTATTTAGCCCACTTTTCGGAGTAAAGAATGAAATTGAAACTTTTGCCATAGTTGTAGATTTCCCTTTTTTATATAGACTCAATTTCTCCCCCTTTTTTCAATAGCAAGTCAATTTCCTTATCTTCCATTGACTGACACGCACTTCATTGTGAAACATGTCCTATTATAAAGTAATAAACATTTGAATTCGACTCGCGTATGACGTACTTGTGAGTGGATGTGCGTGGGGGTGCCGCTAAGTTGATAATATATTCAAGCTGTGTTCCAAGTATCATTAGCAAGCTTAAGGCACAATTAACTACGTGGGGAGATTAACAAAGAAGTTCCAAAAGTTTAAGGAAAAGATATTAACGTAGGATTAAAATCACGAGAAAATTTTGAGAATTCTGTTCATAGGCCTAAATACATCTAAAATGCAATAGACAGTACACCATAATTTTCTGCAAGTATACGCCCTGATATAGCAGAATGTACACGGCCAAGCTGGCTTGGGATTAGACCAAGTCCTTGTTGTGTTATAATGCGCATGATATATAGTATTTTTACCATTTGTGCATATATCGTAGGTGCAATGACAGTTCGATGCCGAAAGGCTATAAGCATGTCATAAAAAGTGCTTTTGCTGAAAATAAATAGCAATAGCAAGAAAATGCTATTGATGAGATGCAGAACATTAAGATGAATAGTTTCGGAGGAAAATTATTTTTATGATAGAAATTTTAATGATTAGTGCAACTGACCTTAACAAAATTATTTGTTACTGACTTTCCGTCCAATTCATCTATTTTTGTTAAGCTTTTCAATGTATTATATCATATTATGAGGAGTAGGAAATAACTTTCGCTTATGTTATATCAAAACTCGAATTACTGATAACTAATAAATTATTTCTCGAATAAAAGAAATACATCAATCAATAAAGTTTACGTTTATTGATATTATATTAAGAAATTTTAATTGAAAAGTTGAGTGACGTACACACACTTTCTATACATCAGTCGATGCTCTACAACTGACCTGTATGTAACGCATTGCTCTAATATTCAGAGAGGAACAAACAAAAACTAAGTTTTTCATAGAAAAATTCAAATCCGATATGTTAAATTGCTAAAGCAACATAAAGTACTCCTCATTTTGCATCTATATTGATTCAATAAAAAAATCTTGATGATAGTCAATTTAATATATGTATTTCTTCGGTATTTTGCGTATTTAATTTAATGTATTCCTTCGCCTCATAAATATATCTAGCTCAAGGATGATTTACACATTTTGATATAGAACTCGCGCCAAAATATTTGCTTTTTTAGCTGTAAAATAACTGTCACTGAATTTTAAAGCCATTTTGCTTCTCTTCTGAAATACATCAAAATAAACTATTAAACTAATGGGAATCACGCAAGAGACTTATATACATAAATTCCGCATATTTTTAAATTATTGGTCCTCGAAGGAAGGTTTCTTTAAACATAAAGACAATGAAATTGCCATTCAGTCTATTTGAACCATATTGCACCTCTTATTTTCCTTTATCCAATTTTTTAAACTTTTTTTTACATATCAAGTTGTTTTTTATTTTATGATACTAAAGTCCTTCTTAATACCACCATGATAAATTGTCAAATCATCGACTGATTGTGATGTGCCCAACACGTCCCTGCCTTGCTTTTCAAATCAAATCAAATCAAATTCTTTATTTAAACGAATCAGATACAAATTATAGTGATATAACAAATTATAGTATATAACAAATATTTCAAAATTAACTTGATTCGTCTGGGCAGCAGTGGGT
>QLNU02015360.1:290725654-290738422 GCA_006491805.2 Dysdera silvatica
GGAAGGAGACCCACACGCTGAACGTATGTGACGATGTGTGGAACCGGCCAGGCCAGTAACCTAGTGTCCTACCCCGCCTTCAAGTGGTGCAGGCTGAGCTTTCTATTTATGTGGCAAATTAATATTTGCTACACGGATAGAAAGGCGGAAGGGGAGGGCTAATTCACCAACCCGTCTAGCCAGCGTGGTGAAATTATGGCTAATTCCTCCATTATGTTGACACACCAGAAACCATGGCCCCTAGTCTCCAGGTGCTGGAGTGCTCCTGATCAAGGCAGCGGTCAGTGTGGCATGAAAGCAGGGGGTGCTAAGAATCACTGGAATGGCCCAGGCTGCCGTTTGTTATTGACCTTGGCTACGTTTAATGGACGATCCCTTGCTTCTGAAGCAAAACTTCAGGAATTGGAAGAAGAACTTGACAAGATCAAATGGGACATTGTAGGACTCAGTGAAGTTAGAAGAAAAGGTGAAGAGTTGGTGGAACTTAAAAGTGGACATTTGTTTTATTATAGAGGAACGGAAACTGGAAGAACAAGTGGTGTTGGCTTCTTAATCAACAAAAGAATTAAAGACTACCTTCTTGAAGTCGAAAGCACGTCAGATCGAGCAGCGAGGCTCGTTGTTCAACTAACCCAGCGATACCAACTTCAAATAGTACAGGTATATGCACCAACATCAAGCCATACCGACGAAGAGGTTGAAGAATTTTATGAAGAAATCAAAGAGTTACACACCAAAGGGAAACAACATATCAAGCTCATCATGGGGGATTTCAATGCAAGAATTGGACAACAGGAACAAGGAGAGACATCGGTTGGTAAATACGGATATGGGGAAAGGAATGAACGTGGCGATCAACTCATCGAATTTGCAGAAGCTGAAAATCTTAGCATCATGAATTCATTTTTTAAGAAGAAACCGCAAAGAAAATGGACATGGAAACACCCAAATGGGGGAACTAGTGAAATTGACTATATCCTGGCAAACAAGAAATCAATTATTGAAGATTGCAGTGTACTGAACAGATTTAATACTGGAAGTGATCATCGAATGGTGAGATGTAAAGTGCACTTAAATACTAAATTAGAACGACAGAAGCTCATTAGGAAACAAGTAAGTAAGAGGGTGGATTTAAAGAAATTAAAAGAAAATACCGAGGCATTCAAGTTGGAATTAAAAAATCGCTTTTCTGCACTGGAAGGACTTATTGATGAAAGTGATATCTCAGAAGCAAATGAAAACATTGTTAAGACAATAGTTGAAACTGCTGGGGAAATTGGTGGTGTAACCTGTAAAAAGCACAATAGCAAATTATCTGAGAAGACGAAACAGCTCATGAAAAGGCGAAGAGATATGAAGGTGGACAATCAAAATACCAGTTCCAGGATTGAGTACATAGAACTTTGTAAAACTCTGCGCAAAAGCATGAAAGAAGACATAAGAAAATTCAACTGTGAGCTAGTAAGGAAAGCCATTGAAAATAACAAGAGCCTTAGGGTTGTTAAAGGAAGTTTATCTGTTGGGAAGAAACACATCATTGCATTAAAAGGAGAGGATGGCACCGTAACAAGAAATAGGGAAGAAATACTTAGAAGAGTTGAAGAATTCTACAAAAATCTATACGAAAGTAACAGTGGATTAAACGAAGACATTGAAATAGTCGAAGGAACAGCTCCTAAAATCTTAAAAGAAGAAGTTTCATTTGCAATAAAAAGTATGAAGAAAGGAAGAGCCCCTGGTGATGATGGTATTACATTAGATATCCTAAAAGAAGCTGGAGAATATGTAGAAGACATACTTGCAAAATTCTTTACCAAATGTCTTAACAGCGGTAACATACCAAACCAATGGGATTCTGCAACAGTAATTCTTTTGCATAAAAAAGGTGATAAAGAGGATTTAAAAAATTACCGACCAATTAGCTTGTTACCTGCTATTTATAAAATCTTCACAAAAGTGCTAACACATCGCCTGCAGAAAAAATTAGATGCAGCTCAACCAAGAGAACAAGCTGGATTTCGAAGTGGATTCAGTACAGTGGACCATATTCAAGTATTAAGAGAATTAATTGAAAGAACACATGAATATGAACTTCCATTGTGTGTGGCATTTATTGACTATGAGAAGGCCTTTGACTCTATTAAAACATCAGCAGTCATCAACTCTTTAAGATCAACAGACATTGAGGATGTGTACATTGACATGGTGAAACGTGTGTATAAAAATGCAAGTGCAAAATTTCGGTTACATAAAGATACCAAAACTATCAAAATTGGTAAAGGTGTGAGGCAGGGAGATACCATTTCTCCAAAACTTTTTACTTCAGCTTTACAGATGATTTTTCAGCAGATAAATTGGAATAACAAGGGAATAAAAATAAATGGTGAATATTTAAATCATTTGCGGTTTGCTGATGACATTGTTATTTTTTCAACGAACCCATTAGAACTCCAAGACATGGTACAGGAGCTCTCAACTAGAAGTAAAGAAGTTGGACTCAAGATGAACCTACAAAAAACTAAGATCATGTTCAATAATTTCGTAGAGGAAACAAAAATACAAGTTGACAACATTGAGCTAGAAATTGCTGATTCATATATTTACCTTGGCCAGCTGATTTCAATGGATGGCAACATTATGAAAGAACTCAACAGACGTATTAAACTTGGCTGGAGTGCATTTGGAAGAAACAGTTTTATCCTGAAGGGGAAATTGCCTTTGTGTCTAAAAAGAAAGGTCTTCAACCAGTGTGTATTGCCAGTCCTCTCTTATGGATCAGAGACATGGAGTCTAACAGTTGGAGCAATACGAAAGTTACAGACAACGCAAAGGAGCATGGAGAGGTGCATGCTTGGAATAACTAGGAGAGATCGAAAAAGAAACACTTGGGTGAGAGAGCAAACTAGAGTAGAGGACATCATTGTTAAAGTAAAAGGGCTGAAATGGCGATGGGCTGGGCATATTGCAAGAAGAACTGATCAACGATGGACAACAGAAATTCTGAACTGGATTCCAAGAGACCACCGAAGACCTAGAAAACGTCCTCAAACTAGATGGGTGGATGAAATAAGAAAACAGGTTGGGGTGACGTGGAAGCGAATTGCTCAGGATAGACTTGTGTGGAAAGCATTTGGAGAGACCTTCATCCAGCAGTGGATAGATAATGGTTGAATATGATGATGATGATGATGATGATGATAATATCAGAATATCATCTAATGCACCAATAACAACTCTTCTTTGGGTATACATTGATTGCCAATTTATGTCTAGCCTACGACTGGCATATATTGGTTCTACAGTATGCAAAATTAATGTATATATATATGTACAGCAGAACCGGCAGCACCGACAAATAAGGCACCCATTAAAGGACGTGTGCCCATACCCTTCTACAACAAAAATCCGACAACCATATTACAACAATCGAAAGTGAAAAAATACGACACTCCTCCTTTTCACTATATCTTCCCAGTTAAAACGAAGTTTCCATAAACACAACTTACCTCATAACACATAAATAAATGATCAACGGCAATATGTTTGTTTGGATTTTTTATGGCGCAAGAGCATCTGGGCTATACTGCGCCAAAATCAACAGCAATAAAAAATAGTTTGGGATTTTGCTGTTGAAGGAGACAATTGTAATTCTCAATGCCTTGTAATGATGCACAAAGATACCAAAACGAAAATCGTCCTCCAAGCCTTTAGTGCGGCAGCAGGGCTTAATTTCTAACAACAAAAGTGAAGGAACCATAATATTATGATAAATCGATAAATCATATCAATTGTTTACGTCCATTTTTCTGGACAATAAAATTCATGATCTTAATCATAAATTCATTACTTTTTCATGACATTCATGACCTTTTTTGGCAATTCATGACCCTGTAGGGGCTCCGGCTAATATTTAAATAATCGCCAAAAATGAAGAAGTACCGGAGCCGGGCTCCGCTGGGCTCCCGCCCAATATGAGCCCTGTGCGGCAATACTAATTTAGTACTACTTGCGCCACTGAAAGGTGTAGCGGCAATGAGGAAACGTTGCGCAGAATTACGTAAATTGATTAGAGGAAAATTTGTTAGTGTAAGAAAGCAAAACGTTGAGGGTATGGGGAAAAAATGGATAAGAGAGACATATATAAGGAAGAGCGTATATTGGTGAAGGTATTTAATCGAAAATAATCCGTTCAGCTGTATTTATTCATTGCCAAATTGATCTCAATCAACTTTCACTATTCAGTACCTTCAAAAGAAATCTGTCGTGGTGCTGCCCTAGGTGACCGCCCAGTTTGTCTATATGGTGGTGCCGGACCTGCATACAGGACTGGGCAAATCGCGACGATTAGTTCTCGACAGACAAGACGAATTTTTAAAGCCCTGTATATATAGTATATACAGGGTGTCCATAAAATAACTTACCCTATTCTAGACGCTCTAGAGCGATAAGGAAAAAAGATATCGCTAAAGGATTTGAAGGGTAGCTTAATTAGACCTTGGGTAAGCGATTTCAAATTAGTTCCAGATTTCACCACCAGAGGAAAAAGTGGTGCTTCCGCGATCATAACTGCTGTTTTCATGCAGTGGACATTCTAAATTTTACAGAAAGTTTTACTTTACATAAGGAATGTGGTTTTATGCAAATGAACGAGATTTGCACACCTAAAGCGCCATTTCCCCCTGTGGCGAAATTTGGAACTAAATTAAAATCGCTTCCCCATGGTCTAATTAAGCTACCTCCAAAGCCTTGTCCGATATCTCTTCTCATCATCGCTTCAGAGCGTCTAGAATAGGGTAAGTTATTTTATGGCCACCCTGTATTACATGTGTGTGTGCTTGTGCTATGTGAGTGTATATACATTATAGTAAAAAAAGGTCGCACGGTGAAACAACAGTTCGATTTTATTTATTTTTGTATATTAGTTTTTAGTCGTAGAGCATATAATCCGTTCCCATGAATGAATATTGATAGTTCTTGTATAGGTATATTATTCAATTGAACGGGTATTCTATTACTCGGGAAGACAAATACATAGTTACATATATACTTTAATGTCCTAGTATACTAGTATAGATTGCGTGCATAATAAACGTGAACTGAAAGGAATAATATTATGTACAAAAAACACACAACTATCATACGTACCTATGTATTTTTTAATGCAGTAAAAATTATGGACTAGTTTACACTTGCTACAATACTTATGACGAAAGAAATTTATAAAAATTGATTGTTTTGTCGTGGGTCTTGCTGAACATTGGTCTATTTCTTTGTCCATTGCATAAAGCAAATTATAGTCGGAGGGAGGGAGTTTGTAATGATAAATTTTTCCTCTACACACTTTTTTTCCTTATTTGAGCACTGATTTTCATGATAAGATTGCCCAATATTTATTCGATCATCAGAGGATTGTCCGTAAAGATTATTCATTAAAGCAGGGAAATTTAACATTGGCCTTATTGGAAATAATTTTTGTTCTAATAGATTTTATTTTTTAAGCGGGATATTCGATTTTCCGTGACTTGGTTAAGTGGGGACGATAGTATTTATATACAATCGAACCACATTAAAACAAACATGCTTAATGCTAATTACTTTTAACACGAGCTATTTTCCGAAGTCCTGTCGAATTGTATAAGGATTTCTATGTTTTTTTTCCTTTAACACGAACACGATTAACATGAAAAATCGTTTACCACGAACTGATAATCAATGGCCCTTGGAAAATTTACTCCGCTGAACACGAGAACAAAATGCAATTTTTTTTTTATCTCTATTCTTTCTTTAAAATGAGGATTTTCAAGGAAGGCCAAAATAATGTTATAATTTAAAGGGGGTGACTTTTGTTCTGATAACCCTGAGAGGTTGGGGTGGCCAGATCACTTTGATCGAGGTAGGACAAATTCATTCATTCTTTCGCTTCCAACATCGTAGTTGAGCGTTAGGTGTTTTAGGCCCATAACGGCTAAAAATGTTTCACTTCCATCACATCCCTAAATTCGCATCATGAGCCAATCCAAAGCCGGTTCATTTTGACGCGTATTTTATGCAGAATTGTTTATATCGACTTCTTTCAACGTTTAAGTGTAAAAGTAACTTACAAACCGCAGAAGACTTTGGGGCTAGAAAAAGCTAGAAATTCTGAATGACGTGGATTATGCAATGTTAAACAAAACAGAAATTGCCGTAAAATTCGGGATTGCAAAAAATAATTTCTCAATTTAAAAAAAAAAAAAAAAAGGAGGAAAAACCAGAGCTGCTTATGTAAGTAATCTGTTTGAGCGCATAATACGTTTAGCACAAAACAAGGATTTTTTTGAATCAACTACTGTACATAATATGGACTTTAAAGGTGCGTATTTATACTTTTATTTTTTTTACAAGACATGTAAATGGTATAATAAAAATAATAAATAATTTAATCATGCGATTCCTTCTTTTGATTACACGAATCATCGTACAAAAAAGATTTTTGTACCTCTTGTGGTATTCGCATTAACGAGGTTCGACTGTATATATATATATATATATATATATATATATTTGCAAAAAGCCCCTCACGAACACCCCGTAAATGCGGTCACCTTAGCTTTACGTTGAAATAAAAATTCCCAAGCAAGGAACTCCCTGACAATAATACCTCTCTTTTATGGCCACCTCTCATTTACGAATAAAATGAGTGCCCGCTAATAAAGGGTTTTACTATATACAATAGAACCTGCCTGAAGTGACCACCTTTGGGACTGGACTGCGATGGTCATCATAGAGGGGTGCTCAATTTATCAGATTCCACTGCATATACAATAATATCTCCCATTAACGACCTTCAAAGAACAGAGAAAAAGACGTTAATCGGAATATGCGTACAGTGGAACCTAGTAAAGTGACCACCTTGGTAAACTGATCCCCTGAATAAAATGATCATTTTTTATAATAGAGAACTGGTAGGAACTTAGCCATGCCTATACCAAAATCTGTCCTGTATAGTAACCACCTGTCTATGGGAACCATTGCAGTCCAGTCCTACAGGTGGTCACTTTAGGCAGGTTCTACTGTAATTCTAAAAAGCTTTTGCTGGGACCGCAAAATATCGTCGTTGAATAGAAATTGCCGCTGATTAGAACGACGTTTCTGAAAAAAAACTACTGTATATATAAATACATTGATAAACGCTCTCTGGAATATTTCTTCACTTGCAGAATATTCTCAATGTGCAAAATTTACTGAATACCATGAAACCGACCGAGAAAAAGACATTTGAAGAAGAGGCTAGAAAACGGGCGTTCAGTGTTTCCCTATCGCATTACTTCAGGGAAAAACCATAAATATATGTCCTAAGGGACGGCTGGATGCAAAGAGGGGCGGGGGGAAGTGTATAAGGGACAGAGCTTTGTGGGGAAGGAGGAAGAAGAGGGTCCGGGTCCTTTTGTCCAGGTGTCCGTAGGTTTAGGATCTCGTTTTCTGCAAAGTCCATCTGTTTTCCCTCACCCCTCATCTCCCAGGGACCCCTTAGCCCATGTGTCCGGCTGCAAGTTATTAATGATGTTGGGAGGAAGGGTCAGTCTTGGGGAAGGAGGGAAGACATTTCTATGGAAACGCACCCCCACGCTCTTATCTGTCATTCCGGTAAAGGAATATTATGCTTTTAGTATGGAGCTCCCGGTTAGGACCTTTCCTTCACGCTGGTATATCTTGACTTCGCAAGGAAAGCCGTTGCACTTCACCCAACGAAAATAATAATAAAAAAAATATATATATATCCGCAGCTCCTATATCTTCTTAGGGAACTTCTCTCTTTCATCGTTTTATTGATACACACATATATATAAGCTAATGTTGCGAATTAACTCTTTCTCTTGTTTTTAATTTAATGCATGTGTATGCTATCAAAAGAATTCACTCACCTACAGTGGAAAGTGAAAGGGTGTGTGTAGTGGAAAGTGACAGAAAGTCTACACCCAAAAGGTTAATTTCATCGGGAAATATCTTCTCGATATAATCAACACCCATAAAACTATTATCAAATTTATTTATTAAAAGTATAACGTCTTTGATATTACCGAAATCGACATGATTCCTGTATTGCCTATATAAAGATTTTTTAATAAACTAACATACAGAGTTTTCTTTCATTTTTTGTATTTAATTTTAATTATTAGTAAAGGTTCGTTTTGAGGAGATACAAAAATATAATGACTTGAATAAATACGCACGTTTCATGTAAAAAACGTGATTTGTTGCTGTTTGTTTTTAGAATTCAATTTAGATGTATATTTCACATATCGATCACTATCGTGCGCAATTGTGCATCTTACATGTCAATTACCATAATGTTCATCTTATATGTCAATTATTATCATGCATGGCATCAAAGTAAATATCCATTTTAATTTCTTCGAGTTTAACTATATGATTATATAAATAACTCTTCTTACATAGATGGCCCGTCATTTTATTTCAATAGTAAAAATCATGAAACCTCTTTATAGGGCAGGTTCGTGCACAAGGTTTAAAAAAAAAGGAAGTTCTGACGAAAAAGTGGGGGTTGATAGAATTATTTATTTTCTCTCATAAATAATATTATTTTACAGCCAACAAAATTATTCAAATGAGGTGAATTTGATCCTTAAAAAAAAGAAATGTCGCACTGCGCGACATGCATAAGAAATTTACGAAATCACGAGGTTGAAAATCTGTGTTCATTTTCTCGTTGCAATTTCTCAGATCTATTACGAGATATTTATTGTTGCTTTCATCTAGCAATGTCTGTGTTGTAAGGGAAATGACGTCGTTTAGTATGCAGTTAGAAAGTTTTTAAATGTTTAATATTTTGAATCATTCCCCCCAAGCTTATCATAATTGAATGAAAAATGGTTCATCATTCTGGTTTATTACCGAAACATGCAATTTGCCATTATTTTAAAGTGTTTACGTTGCTCAAAGCAGAAGCTGAAATATACATACGATTAACAGAAATCGATTTAACCTTCGACGAACAAAAACAGATTAGATTCGATGTTCACGACGCTGGGATTACACCGCATTCACAATAGATGAATGAAAATCATCAAGAGCTACCATAAAGAATTGCCATTACCATCTGCAAGCAAAACGATTCTATCAATTTCAGAAATCAAGTAGAGCAATAAAATTGGACGAAAATAACAGTCATTTTCATGAGGGTTGAAACTGACATTAAATTCCACGGCGGTTTCTTAAGAAAAAGAAAGATACAAGCACGCGCGGGCACACGTACATCTATTATGTATATTCAATACCAGATAAAAAAAAATATGTCCCGAGTTTTTGTCTTCGCGTTTTTTCACCCACTTTTCGCCACTCATCTGTCCTTTTTTGTCTCAGTTCCCTCCTCTTCTTTCTTCTTGAAGATCATTTTCTTAGCCTTTGATTGCCTCTTGATACCTGGTTGAAGAGCTTGGTTATCCAGTTGACAAGTTCTGGTATCCAGTTGAGAAGTCCTGTTATCCACCTTTTGGTCAGTTCCTCCTGCACTTTGTTCAGCTCATTCCTAGTTAATATGTTCACCTCATTGATAATGTGCACGTACAAGGGGAAAAGATTTGGTGCTAAACCTCCATTTGAACTATTTTATTAACTCTAAATTCAAATTCTTGATAAGAAAAGATATTTTCTATTAACCTCTCCCCGTTTTCACCAAAAATTCCTTCATTTTTAAATCCTGTACGCAGATCTGTGTGCAACTCTCATCTGCTATATGTCCCATGTTTGTTTTACGGTCTTGTACAGTTTTTGTAAAGTCCCCTTACTCACTGGAACATATCTTCAAAATTCTTGGGTCATTTTCTTTTCTCAATATAATCGTTTATTTTTTCCTAATATGGCAGTTCAAATATTGTACTGCCATGCCCTTAGTACTTTTATGACAGACCGTGTACTTTTATGACAGACCATGTGATATGGAGTTAAACTAAACAATGCGTCTTGTTACCTAATGGGGGGCTTGAGCCCCTCTGATTGCCCCTTTGCTGCACTATTGCTCCCTAATACATACATACCTTCCAAAGATTCTTCTCTTCCCCTTTCTTGATAACACATAATTGAACTTTATTATAGCTTCCTGAATATTTCTAAGCAATGTGTTATGCATTTCTAAATATTCAAAACTATAAGCGAAGTTTCCTTTATCTTTATTGTCACTTCTCTTTACATAAACTCGTAATCTGTTCTTCCTTTTCTTCGTAAACAATTCCTACTTGAGGTATTGGGGCCGTTCAAGTATTACATAAGCACCTTTGCGAGAGGGGGAGTTTGACATTTGCTTATTTTTGCTGACAACGGGGAGGGGGTGGGAGTCTGAACCATACTTACGTAAGACACAAAAATAATAAAATTAATGCATATTCATGTCACTCTGACAGAACTGCAATACTTGAATGCATGACACATTATTGTAGAAGATATCAAATATAAAATAAACGTAATCGCAGTTAAATACTTAATTATTTAAACCAGTGGCTTTCAACCTTCCTAAGCTCGGGAGCCCCATCTAGGCTTTACTATTTTTAAATTATCATAAATGTATTATTTTTAATAAATATATTTTATTAAATCCATTTCTTATATATTACACTAGTTGCTTACAACGTAAGAAATATTAACAATAAAAATGTAACAAAATACTTCCTTATGCCATCAAAATAGCAATTAACAGCGTGTTAAAACTTTCTATTTATAAATAAGCATTTAATATTATAACAAACTTACTAATAAGTGCTCAATATTACAATAAAAATGTAAATAAGTATTATAATTTGCATCACACACGTAGTAGGATTATTTCAAAAACTTGTACCAACCAATTAGAGAACCGAAATCTTACGCAAGGATGGGAGGGGGATTCAGGCCTTTGCTTATTATTATTTTTATTTTTTCTTACAAGGGGGAGGGGGAGTATAAAAGGGCTAGAAATGTGATTAAGTAATATTTGAACAGCCCCATTTCCAGTTTTCTTCAATGACTTTAATATATCTTTTACAACTAAATTTGACTCTCCTCATGGTTTCGGTTCAAACTAGAACTTATCGATTTAGCTCACAATAGCTGGGGACGAAGAAGGGAAATTGACCATTCCTCAGGCTAACTCGAATCAGTGGTCTTTGGTTTACAATTCTAGCGTTTTAAATGCCAAGCTTACAACGATCCAAATATTAAAACTATTTTGTTTTTATTTATCATATCTGTTGTTTGCATACATATTTATCTCCAAGCATCATGAAAGTGACACTGTTTTTGAAATTGATCGCTATATTTAAAAATGTCCTTTATTCGTACAGAAAGTAATTATATGAAATTCGTAAGACATTTCTTAAAAATGAAATCTTTGTTGTTTGTTAAGTTTGCTAAAGGAACCGTGGGTTTAATGATGGTGCTTGTTTCGTAATTTCACTAGTTATGTCAATTTCGCAACTTAGTCGTTAGATAGAATGTTGTAAAATTTTATTAAGATTTCTGTTAAATAAAGCAGCACTTTTTTTCTTAAATTAATTGTTAAATCTCTTCATCTGACGAACATTCACTTAACTATTTGATGTTTTTAACTAGCTTAAATTAAATATAACTGAGTTTAAAAAGGAAAAAAATATCTCAATAGCAGTGAAGAAATGATCTTTCATTTTCTAGAAATAATTTTATTCAAAAAATCAATTTCTTTGCTGACATACAAATCATTTGCAAATTTGCTAAAGCGACAAATCAATGACTAGCCTGGCAACTTTCCAAGAAATGTCTCAGCATAATTTTTCAAATTGTCCCCAATTATCTGCCATGTCGATCACCGCATCAATTTCATTTTATTTATATAGTATATAATCTAATCTAAATGGAAACGGATTTTCTCACATATGCTGAAAGTGACTAGTTGTATAATGCTCTTTTTCAGGGGTAAAATAAAAACGTTCAGTTTCTTTTTTTGTCTATTTCTCGTCACACACATTTATTGACCATTACGTCAGTTACGATCCTGAAAAATTCTTTTCAGTTTACATACATTGCAACGAATACTCATATTATTGCTAATCAATTTTCTATTATGATATCTGCAACAAATTGTAATATGTTGGGAATACATTAAATTTTATCTCTACGGGAACTCTGTCAAATTCATTAGTATACTCAGAAAGTTCACAGAGCTACAACTTCATATATATTCATATGCAGGCTCGGCGTGACCATATAGATGAGCTAGGCGGCCGCCTAGGGCAGCACCACGACAGATTTTTTAAAAGATGCTTAATATCGTAGGATGATTAAGATAAAATTGGCAATAAATAAATTGAAGTGAATGCATTATTTTCGATTAAATGCTTCAAATAATATTTATTTACTCTTTCTTATGTACAGTCTCTTTTTATCTTTTTTTTTCTATACCCGCGTAGCGTACTATGAGACTATCTTTCGAAGTGCTGAAATGTAGAAGTGCTTAAAATGTTTAAACAGTTAAAAAAAATTCGAAAAAATTATAACTGGTGTGAAACTAGTATGCGATATGACAACAATGACCCAACAAGCAAATCAGGGTTTTATGATTTGATAATTGGCTATTTAGTTTAGCATTCTCTACGTTTAGGCCATCGCCTCGGAAATTGTATCAAAGACTGCCGCTCTTCCCTATCCGTGCTAAAATGAAATTTAATTAAAAAATTTTGATTTTTCAAACAGCCTAAAGTCAAGATACACTCGAAACCGCATAAGTGCAACGCGGCAAAGAAATTCCGTTTAGTTAAGCGG
>QLNU02015360.1:290738522-290752966 GCA_006491805.2 Dysdera silvatica
TACATGGCAGGCACTACAATGACCTGCAACAACCACACGTTGACAAAAAGGCATCAAATTCTTGGCTGGCCAAAGGCACTCTCCAGCCAGAGACAGAAGGATTCATGCTAGCCATCCAAGACCAAGTGATCGCAACAAGGAACAATCAGAAATTCATCCAGAGAAAAGACATAGAAAGCGACAAATGCAGACACTGTCATGCGGCATCGGAGACAATCCAACACGTGATGGCAGGATGCAAGATCCTTGCGCAGTCAGACTACAAACATAGACACGATCAAGTAGCGAAAATAGTCCACCAGAAATTGGCAGCGAATGCTGGCTTTCTGACAGAAAAATGCCCGTACTACAAATATGAGCCAGAGACCGTGCATGAGAACGAAACACACAAGCTTTACTGGGATAGAGCAATCATAACAGACAAGACAGTCCCACATAACCGTCCTGACATAACCCTCGTCGATAAATCGAATAAGACCACGTACTTAATCGACATAGCAGTACCCAACACCAATAACATACAGACAACCTACACAACGAAAATCACCAAGTACCAAGATCTCAGACATGAAGTACGAGATATATGGGGTATGGAAAAGATCCTCATCATCCCGTTAGTCATCTCAGCAACAGGGATAGTACCAAAAACGCTTGCGACGAATTTGGAGATACTCAACATTGACCCAAACACCTACATTGAAATACAAAAAGCCACAATCCTAAACACGTGTCACATTGTCAGGAAGTTTCTAGACATGGCACATTAAGAAGTGATGTAAAAAGAGGCTTGGGAACATGGCGCTCTGCCCGTCCCAAAGCCTGTTTCCGCCAAGAATGGGCGAGGAAAACCTTATATATATATATAGAATTCTAGAATACATGGCCATCTAATACGATAAAGAAAAAGTGAAGTTCAAATAGGAAAAATAACACATTTCATATAGCTAACCATGAAAAACTTATAACTTGTAAAAAATCAATTCTGTTAGGGGAAAATGAGTGAATAAAATTCTAACAAACAAAATTTAAAGAATAATTTCAATCCTTCACTTTTCGGAAAATTTTACCATATTTTTGGCAAAGGACTTGAAACAACATTTTTGTTTTCATATTAGCCGATGATGTGGCAACAATAGATGTTAAATTACTCGTAAAGAAAAGAATGATTTTCCGGCGCCTGGTGGGACCCGAACCCACGACCTCCTGATTGACTCGGCTGATTGCCGGTCAGGTGCTCTACCTACTAAGCTACAGGCGCAACCACTCTCTCCCTTACGAGTATATATATATATATATAGCTTTCTATAGACAAGATCCTTATTAGGGTGGCAGTGCTGACTTCATTACAAAGCGGCACTACTTTTATATATTTTAATACCTGACAAATATATGTAGCGTTTTGTATCCCAGAAGTTCCCGGGATGATTTTTTGTAGTTGGCAACGCTGGCTGACGGGGCGGAGAAGTTGGTGGGGGATCTGAGCTTGGAAACGAGACCGGTATCAGTCGCCTGCGGGCAGTTGTTGAGGCAGGGTCACGCTCCGCGCAGAGGTATCTACTGCACCCTCGTCGATCAAAAAATGGACCAGTTTTTGGAGCAGCGTTATGCAATCAAATTTTGTGTGAAACTGGGTAAAAACGGGGCGGAGACACTCGAAATGCTTCGGAAAGCCTACGGTGACGGGGCGATGAAAAAAAGCCAAACTTTCATGTGGCACAAGCGGTTCCGGGAAGGTCGGGAGTCCGTCAACGACGACGACCGCTCTGGACGCCCGTCGACATCACAAACGGACGACTCGGTGCAAAAAGTGCGTCAAGTTTTGGACAATGACCGACGATTAAGTGTTCGGGTGATTGCAGAGGAGTGTGGAATACCCAAAACAATCGTTCATCGCATTTTAACGGAGGATCTTCAAATGAGGAAAGTCTGCTCGAAAATGGTGCCAAAAGTCCTGACGAGTGAGATGAAGGAGCAGCGTTTGTTGAAGTGCCAGGAATTGCATGAACGCTACGAAACGGACCCAGAATTTTTGGACAGAGTGATCACAGGGGACGAGACGTGGATTTTTCAGTACGATCCCGAATCAAAGCGCCAGAGCAGCGAGTGGCACACCAAGGAGTCTCCTCGCCCGAAAAAAGCAAGGATGAGCAAATCGCGAATCAAGGCAATGCTCATTGTGTTTTTTGACAGAAAAGGTGTAGTTCACAGTGAATTCGTGCCACAAGGACAAACAGTCAACAAGGAGTTTTACTGTGAAGTGCTCAAACGGTTGCGCAACAGGGTTCGACGCGTCCGAAACGAAATTCGCGACAATTGGATCTTGCACCATGACAACGCGTCAACCCACACCGCGCTCATTGTCTCCGAGTTGCTGGCCAAAATGGGTGTGGCAACGCTGCCCCAGCCGCCGTACAGCCCCGATCTGGCACCAGCGGATTTCTTTTTGTTCCCAAGGATCAAAAGAACCCTGAAAGGAACTCGGCATGGGACGCTGGAGGCGGTAAAAGCAGCCGCGACGACCTCACTGAAGGAGATTCCCGTTGACGACTTCCAGGGCGCCTTCAATGATTGGGTGAAGCGTTGGCAACGGTGCATCGAAGCAGGGGGAGAATACTTTGAAAAGTTCTGAAAAGATTGTAAACTGATATTGAATAAATGATTTTAAAAAAATCATTTCGGGAACTTTTGGGACAAACCCTGTATATATCCAAAAATGAAAAGCCTCCGACCTATATTTATATACCCTCTTCAAAATAATTATAGTAGTTAAAATTTGGATAATGTACAAAAAATAAAGTGTGCAAAATCCTCATGCCGTGTATTTCTGAAATATTGATAAAAAGTAGTCATCTCTCCTTGATTTGATGTGGCCATCTCTCCTCGATTTGAAGTAGTCATCTCTCCTTGATTTGATGTGGCCATCTCTCCTCGATTTGAAGTAGCCATCTCTCCTAAAAGAGGTGACCACCCAATTTAAAGCGTCACTCCGCCATTGCAGGTTTTTGTTTTGTGCTTAGGAACAAAGATTGGATTATATACGTACCTTAAAAGTCCGTATAGTTAAAAAAAAAATGTAAGGTACGCATTGCGAAACATTCATATACATAACTCAAGAAAAATTTTCAACCACTAAATTAAATAAACATTAAAATTTCCCTTACTTTTTGTAATCGAAAAACACAACGGCAATTACAATGGATAAACGGGTTGAACTGCTTCGTATGAATGAAGTTCATGTTGCTATATATAAACAAATTTGGGAAATATTTAGACTGGCCATCTATCCTAAAGTTACCCTATATAATATAACTTCATCGCAATGTGGGATTGCATACAGCCCCCATCGATTCCCTCCTACGTACCCCCAATGATTCAAGCTTACCTTAATTGGAAGCACAACATGGTTTCACTCAAGTAAAATCACGCATGAGAAGCTTTTTTTTTAATTTCAATGTACTCATCATTATGTGTGCAATAATTATCAATTTGGGAGACAACTGATGAAAGATGCACAAACTGATGTGATTATAAGCATAGAATATTCTTTACACACGCGGTGGCATATGCTAAAACCCCCATCACTGAGATTTATAAATCTCAGATGACTTATTTACAAAACCATCAGCCGCTAGTTATTCTAATATTAATATAAATCTTCGTTATTTACTAAACATATACGAGGAGAATAAAATATGGGGTGTGGAAATTTACTGTGAAATGAATATTCATTACTTTTATGTTTGATATCAATTATATTGTAGTATGTAATTTGCGGAATAATAAGGTTTAAATCCCTTAATGACATTGAACCCAATATTTTGAGAGATTAAACTTAAAAAATTAAATTAAATTCTCTATTCTTACCTTCGTCGGATTTTTTTGTTTGAGTTTTGCTTTTAGAAGCTGTGACGGTGTAGATTCCTGCATCCGACTTCGATATATTATGAGGTTTCTTGTAAATACAAGTTTGTGCGTTTTTTCCCATGTATCCGTTTTGTTTAATAGCGTATGCTGTTTCCCAGAACGCTGTTTTTGAATGTACATCAGATAAGACGGATAATTTTGCCCTGTCTTGACTTTTATAAGAGTCAATGTTTCGACATACACCGCTTGGTAAAGATGACGTGGTTTCCCATTGCATAATCCGATTTCTTACGCGTATGCGATCCTCATTTACAGCCAGAGGTGGAAAATTCAGACTGTTGGAATAAAAGTTTTTCCCTGTCGTTATGTCATCTTGGTGGCATAAAGAGCTATTTTCAAAATCCTTTACGATATCTTTTACAGATTGCCCAAGAGATAAACGTGAAAACGATTTTCCTATATGTTTGAAATATTGAAAAGTGATAACGGGTACATCGGAACGGTCAGAAACTTTAGAGTAGTCTTTATATGAATTTTGATATTCATCTACTAAATCTGATGATTCATCTGTTAAAGAATCGCTCTTTTGTGGATCCTCCATGTACGACTTCATACTTGAGAAGTTTGGTAACGTATGATCGTTAAAAGAGGGCTGTTCGCTGTGATTAAGTAAGTTTGAAGCCACAGAATGATTTAAATTAGGATCATCAAAATATTTAGATTTAGGAAGAGTCCGAAGCATTCTGAGTCTTTTCGTTGTATTATTCTTGTTAAAAGTATCCATTTTAGAGTACGTACCACCTTTTGAGGTTGTGGAGTCTTCGAAACTTTTTCCTTTTATCACATTCTGCAATATACATGGACTTTTTAAACTTGCCTCTGAGTTCCAAGGTTTAATATAGAGTGATGATGTCATGTTGGGAGGTTTTTTTTGCGATCTAATTTTACAGGGAATATTTTCGTATTTTTGGGTTTGCATTGTGAACCCATTTTTATCGTTAATGTTATTTTTTAGTTTATTCTGACACGTTGTCTTCTTCATTCCCAATATTTTACATTTGTGTTTAATTTCAGGTGTTCTTTTTCCTGTTTTATGCGGTGCGCGCTGTGGAATTTTTTTAATGTCGTTACCTTCTACCCTTTTAGAAACTAAATGCTTTCTGCATCTTGTTCTTAAAGGATATCCATTGCCAAAAAATCTGAATCCACTTGCTTTTGCTTGGCGATGAGTATATTGGAAACTCAAACGTTTTCTATTCAGTGAGCTATTTTTATTGCTAAGCTTTTTCTTTAAGGTAATGAAATTTTTAGTCAGCAAATTGCTTCTTGCACTCGAAAGGTCTTCGAGATCACCTTGATTGAATGAAGATACTCTAACATTATTTTTTAGGTTTACATGGGGTTCAATCACAGGTATATTAGATTTATTAATTTTAATTTTTTGATTAGCATTCATATTTGGTACAAAACATTCGAAACCGTTTTGATCGACGTAAGCTGATGAAACTGTATTGTGTTTTAAATTTCCTATTAAGTTTTTGGCTTGCGCAATATTAGCTTCAACTTCTTGAACTTTTAATTCACAAGGCACACTTGTTTCAAAAGAAGATTCATAAATACGCTCTTTTTCCTTTGCATCCATTTCTGTTCCTTGGGAAGTTGATAGATTTTCACCAACCAACATTTTTTCCATGTCACTAAAGCTTTCGTAATAATCATTGGTTTGCTTTTCTATTTGATCTCCATATCTAAAATCTTTATCTGTCCCTTCTGATACTGTTTTTAAATTTGATTTTGCATTTGGATTCTCATCTTCCTTTGAAATCGCACGTTGTGAATCGCTGCTGAGCGAAAGATGAAAAGATGATGATCTTCTTTGCATACCACATATTTCTTTTTCTTCCAGATCTACACAAAATTGCCTTACCATGCTTTTTTTGCGCTCTACGTCACCTACGAAACCCCAGCTATTTCTTCGATGGCACGTTGGCTTATTCTCTAGTTCATAATCTAATTTTAAAAGTGCTGGACCCAGCATATCTGAACGATCTACATCTACCTCAACTTCTTTACCATTTAATTTGACAATATATCTTAGCACTTTACGTTTTGTTACTTTTCCCCACTCTTTATTTTCAATTTCAGAATCTTTAAATCGAACGGAATGTTTTCTTGTTTTAGGAGCTTGCATCTCACCGTCTTCTGTTGGACTTAAACAGTCTCTGTGTCTTAATGAAGGTCTAAGGTGGATAACATTACTGACGTTGGATTTTTCAAGCGTATCTTCGACACTTACGTGAAAAGGACTATCAGGTATATGCTGACCATGCCAGAGTATTGTTACTCTATAGTCACCAATTATCATTGGTATATAGTCAACAGAAATTCGATCATCCAGTACTTCATAACCCAGTCGTAATTTTTCGGGATTAGAGTTTGTTTTTATCTGCTCTTGTATCATATCGTCAGTAACCGATATAGAACGCACGGGTTTAATTAATTTAAGATCATAGAGTGGTTGAGAGTGGGACTTTTTGCGTTTAGGAGAGCGTGCTGTTATTCTCTCACAACAAGCGATATTTCCAGGTCCTTTAATTTCAATAACGATATCCAAATCATATACGGATTCACAAAAAATTGCAAATCGAGCTGGACGACGTAGAAAACCAACAGCCAAACCTGTTCCTTTGGCAAAACATGCTTGAACTTCTGGTGGTGGCCGCCTTACGTGTAAGCTGTCCCCTTTGTCATTCACACCTTTATTGTGAAATGATTCAGTCTTTTTCTTTATTTTATAAAGAAGAGCAATCAATCTCTTTTCTGAATCTGCAGAACAAAATACAATTTCTTCTGCTTTTATGCCCTGAAAAGAAAATTTATTTGTTATAATTCAGAAAAAGAGACAAATAAATAATAAGATTCAGTGCGTTCCACTTAGTTTGGATTTTTTCATCCCTATTTTTTTATAAATTTTTCATTCAAACGATACAAAATGTTCTACTTTCATTCATAGAAATATATATTATTCTTTGTCCTTTCTTTTATATAAGTAGTATTTTTATTCTCTTTCAAGCGATGTAGCATTATTTTGTTTTTGTTTAAGATCAATTTTACTAACGATTTTAAGTGACATATAATAATGAAACTTTATGCCAAGGCGTAGAATTAAATAAGTTTTAATCTATTCGCAAACAAAACATAAACTCAAGAAAAACTACTTTGCTGAAACAAGTTATCATTTTTACGGGATTTCCTGAGACTTCAGAGATTCCAAGTATAACTTATTGATACAAAAACTAGGAATTTATGATATATTAGGCCAGATACAAAGGCTGGCGTCACCCTTTATATTTTCTTATTAACCAGAAAATAAACCAATCACGAAATTACGCAAAAATTTTAACTTTGAAGTTTTAATATACGCAATAGAAACAAGCAAAACTAAACAATAAATAAATCGATCTAAATTCTAAATATTAGTTGAAAATTACATAAATTTATTATACGATTTTCGTTTCAGTTTTTTTTAATGGTACTACAGTGACATTTGTCTCCCTGGCGTACGCAATGGAGGTGATGGGGGTGATGACCCCTTCCATTGCGATACAATTTTGTATATGCAGATGTGAATATATGAAGTTGTATCTCTGTAACCCCCATTATAAGCTTCTAACACCCCTTATGAACTTTCTGCGTACGCCTATGATTTGTCTATAACGATATTTTCAGAGATCCTGAAAGGTATAGTGTATTAAGTTTAACCTAGTCTGTAAGAATATTTTTCTCATTCTCTAGAATATCGTTACGGACATATTTCACTAGATTATAAAATACATTATTAGTCACTGTACTTTCACATACATACACATACTCATGGGAATATTTGCCTTAAGTTTTGAGTATAGGGGTCTATTAGAAAAAACCCTAAATCTTACTACATTAATTATTTCGTATTTTATCTGCATATTTTACGTTCCAAGACTACACTATGGGATGGGCCGTGCTTACGGTGTTAGCGGTCCTCAAAAATGTTTTAACACAACGCAACTATAAAAAGACTGACCAGGGTTTAGCATTACAAAATAAAGTTCTTCACTAGTACAAACGCGGAAGGTAAAGATAAAGAGAAGATAATGAAGTTAAATTAAAATATAAGATAATTAATTAATCAATATACAAATTATCATAATTGCTTATTATAATTTATTATTATAATTATAACGAATTAATGAAAAGCTAACAATTTAATACAGTCACTTTTAATATGTTATTATAACTTACAAAGTACTAGTTTTTCATGCTGCCATATTATCCATCAAATATGGAAAGTCTAAAGAAGACAAGTCATTTTCAATTGAAATAAGAGCTAAAGCGTTGAGATGGGAGTCAGTCATGGTAGACCTGAAGTATGTTTTGATAAGTTTCAATTTAGACAATGAACGTTTAGACAATGAACGACAACAGAACGTTGAAGCCACGGGTAATAGTGATCGTCAGCAAAATTCTGAGGGCGATTGCAAATTTGGTAAAGCATCCTGGGAACCCTTTTCAAATAAGTACTTAACAATGATCAGTGGTGAAGAAGCTAGTGTTTCCGGAATCGATAGAATAAGAACTTTCAGTTCTGTGTATAAGTCTGGTCCGTTCAAATCGTCTAAATAAATGGCCAGATCCTTACAGTAGTTCCGTATTTCATCGCTTTACAATATATAATTTCGCCATCTAATATTACAAAGAAATCCAAATGTGTCATGCTAAAATTTTGACATATTAAATTTATTTCGATCACCATTTAGAAGCTGTATGAGCATTATGGGAAGTATGACATCACACACAAAAGGTCAATTAACCAAATACTCTGTTGAAAATAGGTTATATAAAGGTCGCTAAAAACTGATTCTTGGTATTTGTACTACACTGTTTTTAATGGCCCTAGGCGGCCGCCCAATTCACCCCCTAAGCATGGACATGGCAATGGGTCATCTACTATCTGTTCACAAAAAGAAGTCCGATAGTATATGAATTGAAAAGGAACAACAAATTAACACATTTTTAAAAAGTTCAATCGTTTACAGACTGTTTTAATAGCCTTGGGCTATTTCCGTCAGAATCAACGTGTAATGGCAAATACGTGTTACAAATGGCGGCTACAGGTATAAAGAAATGAACGGTAAAAATAAATACAAACGCATGGGTCAGCGGAAACATCTCTGGTAATGGAACATTGAGTTTAGAGAAATGTCTCTAGTAATAAACCATGTGCTTAAAATGAAACAAACAGCAGAATAAAATTATGCTGTATGGGATGAAATGCGCCGTGAGACAGAAGAATCATTTTATGAAGAATTATTGTTCGATGTGGGGAGAAAGTTCTTCCAAAAGGGAGAAATGAAATTGGACGGTAACTAGTCATTAACGGCGTTATCTGCATTGACGATTATACATATAGGGCCTCGAAAAGTTGAGGTCCAGTGGAAAGGAAACTTTTTGGATAAGTTGTGCTTTATGAAATAAAAATGTATGGTCAGATTCCCACGAGTGTTTAGCCAAAGCAGAGCTGTGGAGTTCTTGTTTCTGAATATCAGTGTCATGTTCTTTTAAACCAGTTCATAGGGCTCTGCGTGTTTGACCAATGTAGACACGATCACATAGGTAAGGAATGGAATAAATTCCCAAAAAATCAAGGTCAGGGATGACGCCTTTGAATTTGGAGAAACCCAATTTATTAATGGGAGTGAAAACAACACGAAAATTAAATTTACGAAGGCTGGAAGCAATCTGGGTAGATATTTTAGGCACAAAAGTTATATAGACAGTTTTCAGAGCAGGCGAAGAGGAAAAGAAAAAGACAGTAGGCAGTTTAGGTCGTGGGAGTTTCTTCAGGGCCCGAATCCGCGATCAGTTGCAATTCCACGAATGTAGTTGAGTTCAGTTTCAAATACTTCATCTGTGGAAGAAAACCCCAGAGCCCGGGAAACCAACCAATAAAACGTGCTGATTTTCTGACCACGTGGATGTGCAGAAAAAGCATAAGGCGGGTGACACACTGCAAATGGTTTCGGGTAAACATCTGTGAGGAAACCCGATTGCGTTGTATTTATTTTTACCCATGCGTTTGTATTTCTTTTTGCCCATGCGTTTGTATTTCTTTTTGCCGTTTATTTTATTGTACCTGCAACCGGTAACCGCCGTTTGTAACACGCATTTGTCATTACATATTGTGTATATATCGTCGACCGTTTTGACGAAAATAGCCCAGGGCTATTGAAACAGTCTGTAAACGATTAAACTTAATTAAACTGTGTTAATTTGTTGTTCCCTTTCAATTAATTTAATAATGCGCAGTGTCGTCGTCAAATTATTCCGACAGTACAGTTAAAAATGATGGGAGGTGACGTCACAACCAGCTAACCGTTTACAGCAGAGTAGGACTCCAATACAGTGGCTATAAAGAATAGTTTATCGTTTGCGGTCGTAAATTGGTTCAAAATTTCCTGTCAACACTACAACTCTTGGACAAGAGTATGGAATACATGTATTTTTTATTTACTTTTATAAAAGAGGGCCTGTTTAACCCCGTTTTGATTGGCTATTTGCAATCAAACAAACTGCACTATAGGCATGGATTAATTAGATGAAAATTAAGATAAATTTAATTTTCAAAAGTTTATTTAATCAAAAGTTACATCAAAATTCCAGAAGTAGTGCAGGGACAAAAGCATGGAATACATTAAACCTTGGGTCAAAAGTATGGAATAATGGCACTCAGTACTTCCGAGGCCCTCCTTTTTCTTTAATTGCGTCCATATTTCTCTTTGGCAATGATAAAACAAGCCTTTTGCATTCACAGGGATCAATTTCCGTCTAACTTTCTTGAACAGCAGTCTTTAATTCAATAAATAATCAATGGTCTTTGGTTTCTTCTTGCTTAAGCGTTTTTTTAGTGTGAGCCAAATATTTCCTGTCGGATTGATGTCAGGACTATTGGTAGGCCAGTTTAAACATGTAATACCCTTTCTGCATAGTGAGCTTTGATGATTTTGGCCCAATGACATGATGCGTTGCCATATTGGTAAGTGTAGTCATCATCACCAAAGTGTTCTTCTGTAGTTTTCGTCACAAAATGGTTCAAAATATCCAAATACGTATAAGCGTTTACACTTCCTTTTAGGAAAGCCATCTCACCTACATCTTTTGCTGTTAATGAGCCCCAAATTATGATGCCTTTTGGAAATTTTGATGATCCTCAAAGACAGTTTTGATGAAATCTTTCATTGTTTTGCCTGTAAACGTGTAAGGGTATGGAGATAACTGTGCATGGAGATGATTCCGTATGGAAATAACTGTGTCCACAGTTATCTCCATACCCGAGACAAATCCTCAACTCATCTGTGAACATGATTCCAATCACTTATGGACTAATTCTTGTGTATTTTCGCCCATATAATGCGACCCCTCTTCTGCTTGTCTGTTATATATATAGTTGTGTTTGATCTTTACGAAACCTGTAACCTTTTACTTTCGTCTCTTCCTTGAAGTCTTATCAGAAACATTTCTCATTTTATTCTTTAAAGCTGAATTAATATCTCTTGATGAAGGAAATCACTGTTTCTTGGAAATCTTTATCACATTTCTATAATCTCACAGTCGTTTTTCTTGGCCATCCACTTCTTACTTATTTTTTTATACTTCCAGTCGCTTTAAACTTTGATATCATCATAGAACGAGTTCCTTGGGAACAATTAAGGCTAATAGTAATTTTTTTTTTTTTTTTGGCATTTCTGCCTTATTAAACTTATCAATAATCAGAGTTCTTGTGACTTCCCTTAATTCTCTAGTAGATTACACTGCAATGAAAGTATCGTGGCAATGGTGTTAATTTACGTAGCTGTAATACACATATCCGTAAATACGTCATAACGATGAATGACGTCACCATACAATTTGTGGGGCAAAATCACAATGAAGTGGTTAGTTTTGTAGTTTTCTTCTTTTATTCCATACTTTTGACCAAAGGTTTAATGTATTCAATATTTTTAGTCCTGTACAGCTTCAGGGATTTGGATGTAACTTTTGATTAAATAAACGTTTTTAAAATAGATTTGTCTTAATTTATATATAATTAATCTACACCTATAATGCATTTTGTTTGATTGCAAATAGCCAATCAAAACGGGTTAAATAGCCCCTCCTTTGTAAAATTAAATAAAAAATAGAAGTATTCCATACTTTTGTCCAGGGGTTGAAGATGGCGCTTGAGTAGTGAAACACGTCTGAATAACGCATACTCACATGAGGAACACACAGTGAGTGCCCCGCCGATTTTGATGAAATTTTTTTTGATGAAAGTAGAGCCAAAATAAGGAAATACGTGTCTCGGCATTCGTGCCAATGCGGCTAATTTCCAGAGACATGGATTTTTAAAGATTTTGCATCCGATATATGAGCTTAAAATACGACATCCTCCGCAAGCCAATCGGTAGCTTAGTTGGTAAGTTACCGGCCTAGCGCTTCGTGTTTTTGCGTTCGATGCCCGCGGAAATCGGTCACTTCTTTAATTTTTTAATATGTATTCTTTTAACATATTTATTTATGTATTTTTATTAATAAAAATACTTTGCTTACAATCGGATTTTGTTCATAAACTTACTTTAATAAAATTCATATTTATGTAGTTATATGTTAATTGTATGCTTATTGGCAGTGATAATTTCTACTCAAATTTTAATTGTTGATTATTAAAAAGTTGAAAAGTAGAAAAAGTTGTGATGTAGCCATCCAGCCTGTTATGTAGTTAAGTAGATCCAGCACACTTTAATAATGTTTTTACAAATGACGACGGCACCTCTTCTTCTACTGTTGAAGTAATTCCACCTCATTGTACCCCATACTGTCAACCTCGTGATGTGTACTTCTTCCGTCAAGTAAAAAATTTCATTAAAAGGTTACAAAATTGTGTTGAAATCTTACAAGAAAATAGTCATTTAAACACGCGAGCAGATAGATGCTTTGAAGATCCATTCACTTATTCACAATCAACTTTCGGCGCCGAATTTTAAGAATACGTTACAGTACTCTTGGTTTGTTGCAAAGTTAACAAACGAAAGAAGCGTTTTTGAAAATGTAGATGGTATTTGTTTTTCAAGAGATGTCTGGCAAAGGTGTTAGATCGGTTCTTGCCGCTACAATGGCAGGTTATCAAGATTTAAGTGATTTTGAACGTGGCGTTATAGTCGGCACAAGAGAGATGGGACATAGCATCTCCGAGATAGCGACAAAATTTGGATTTTCACATATGACCATTTCACGGGTATACCGTGAATATCAGGAATCCGGTAAAACATCAAATCTCTGACAGCGGTGTTGCCGGAAAAAGACCTTGAAAGAACGGGACCTTCGACGACTGACGAGAATCGTTAAACGAGATAGACGTGCAACACTTCTTCAAATTGCCGCGGATTTCAATGCTGGGGCATCAACAAGTGTCAGCGTGCGAACTGTTCAATGAACCATCATTGATATGGACTTTCAGAGCCAAAGGCCCACTCATGTAGTGTTGTTGACTGTACGGCACAAAGCTTTATGCCTCATCTGGGTCCGCCAACACCGCCATTGGACTGTTGATGACTGGAAACACGTTGCCTGGTCTGACGAGTCTCGTTTCCAATTGCATCAGGCGGATGGACGTGTACGGGTATGGAGACAACCTCATGAATCCATGGACCCTACATGTCAACAGGGGACTGTTCAAGCTGGTGGAGCTTCTGTGATGGTATGGGGCGTGTGCAGTTGGCGTGATATGGGACCCCTGATACGTCTAGAGACAACTCTGACAGGTACGTAAGCATCATGTCCGATCACCTACACCCATTCATGTCCATTGTGCATTCCGACGGACTTGGACAATTTCAGCATGATAATGCGACACCCCACACATCGAGAGTTGCTACCGAGTGGCTCCAGGAACACTCTTCTGACTTTAGACACTTCCATTGGCCACCTAAATCGCCAGACATGAACATTATCGAGCATATCTGGGATGCCTTGCAACGTGCTGTTCAGAAGAGATCTCCACAACATCGCCCTCCTATGGATTTGTGGACTGTTCATTCTATACGATCCAAATATCCACACGCACTAATTTATTTAAATCAAGTAATTTATCAACATTCACATGGATGATGGTTTAATAGTCAAACAAAGACCGTAGACAAGTCACATTAAAAATTTAGTTTCGGGGTGTGACCTGTCCCTAAGATCCCCCCTTTTGATACGGGCAAGAGTCAAACGCCTGGCATTTCACAACTCTTTCTAGCTTATCAACGTTCACATGTATAGGTATTCCCATTAGAGATGTTCAAAGTTGGTCACTAACCGAATCGGTCAGATAATTTTGCCTGTTTTATAGAGATGGGCAAAAGCGTTTATTGATTCCCTCCAAAGAACGAAATTGATCATCTCTAATTCTCATCTATTGAACTTTATTATTTAATTGAACTGATTCACGTTTCACTCTGGATCGTGCTCACTTTAGAGCAGGGGTCTTCAACCCGCGGGCCGCGGGCCGCATGTGGCCCTCC
>QLNU02015360.1:290753066-290768108 GCA_006491805.2 Dysdera silvatica
TAAATAATTGAATTAATTAATCAATTAATGTAATCATGATATTTTTTAATGTATTTTTTTTATTCTGCTGAAGTAATCTTTGCCCACCCCTACAAAAAATTCTGACGACGCCCATGACTGACGTCCACCTTGGAAACACTCTTAGGGTTGCAATATTAAAAATAAGACCTGATATTAACAGGATTATTGAAAATAAGCAGTGGCAAAAATCTCGCTAAAAGGTTTGATTTCGCTGTACATATTAATAACTAAAAGTATTGTAAATGTTTTTTTGCGTCCATACATATTTTACATTGTAATATATATATATATTCAGTCCCAGAGGCGAATCTAGAAAATATTTTTTGGTTGGCACGCAAAACTAATATAGGGACTTAAGGAAAAAATAGAACACAGGCTGATCCAGGGGAGCGGGCCCCTTGAGCCGCCGTTGTTTAGTCCTAATATTGTTGATACCGTAGTGCGGGCCGTGGGCCTACGGAAATAAGCAAAATTGGCCCTTGGACTAAAAAATGTTGAAGACCCCTGCTTTAGAGGACATTAGTGATTCTCGTTCAAAATTAAGACTGCAAAAGTTTAACTCGAATTTAGAAAACCAGTTCCCCTTATGGCTCGAAGATGCGATGACAATGTCATATGACTGCAAATCAGTTTCAAAAAGCAAAATACAAATATTCATCTATTTATGTTGCTCTAACGTTTTAAAAAAGCACTGAACACTCGACTGTGCGTAAAGAGCTTGGTAGTTGGGCTTTGGAAATGGATTTTTTTATTAACCAGTTCCGGGAAACGGAGGAAATCCCATGGTGTGAAAAAATGAAATTCATCTATTGAAATAGGCATCGCTTTTTTTTTTTTTTTTTGAATATTTTTATGTCAAAACACACAATTAACAGTTCTCGGTCATAAGATACAATTATGTTACCGACTAAAGTTTAACCCATACCATATCATCAATCAATTTCATCATTTGAAATCCCAATATACGCCGCAACAACAACAAAATAGGTCATTTTCAGGTGATGCACTACGTGCTATTAGCCAATGAATTATTCAACATCAGCTGTTGAAATTGAACTGATATATATCAAAAAATCTTTTCGCTCTCTGAGTAAACATTTCTAACAGTATTTATATATAAAATTCATAAATAAATTCTTGCAAAGCTGAAATTGTTTTCGAGCAAAACCATGATTGCTTTTTAGATGCCAATTGAGTACGAGAATTTTGTAGATAAATGTCACGATAAACTTAAGAGTATTTCCTCGTTTAAGTCACGAGTTCAAGCCACAAAAAAAAAAAAAACACGTAGCATCAATGTTGCACTTCAAGTATTATAACGAGTTTCAATATTCTTTCAAAAATTTAAAAATAAAACGAACAAATTTTAAAATAATTGCTTCGATTTCCTGGGTTTTTTTGCAATTCTTATAAATCACACACATACACAGTTCTAATTTGAATAGAAATGGCAGATACGTAAGAAAAATAATTAAACATCCTGTCAATTTCTTTTACAACTGAAACAAATTTTTAATCATTTTATACATCATTAAACTTGGACATGGGACTTCTGTCACTTTCATTGTCGAAGAAAGTAACTTCGATGTCCCTGTAATTTCTTAACGGCAAGAAATAGTTAAACAAAGATAAGCCCCGCAAATGCGGGCTGGAAGTTGCGTGGAAACATTTAGATATGCTTAAGATTAATAGAACAGGGGTCCTGTGTTATAAAATCCCATCCACTCTATTGATAAAAAGCTAAAAGCATGTCCATATTTAAGTCTGGTATATAAAATTGTGTGGGTTCTCACCTGGAATGTATCTATTAGTTTTTACTGATAATATTATGCCGCGTATGACGCAGAAACAGCTACGGTCATGGTGCTCCAGAACCTGGAGTTTTCCGAGGAGTATGGGCCTCTTTTCCCTAGGAAAGCAAACCGTGGCCCGCAGATCTGTTAGCACTGACTATATGCTGCGTTCGAACCCGGGTTCTTCCCCTTGTAGCCAAACCCGTTACTACTGCGCCACATCGCAGAGCACTGATAGCATCAATCGCAACTGCAATTTACATGGAAACGAATATTAACTCCACAGTAAACTGAATGAGTACAACACATACAATATCTATACATGCACGATTCATTTTGTTCATCATAATCATTATTATAAATAAATGAACGTTTTTATATTAATAAGTATCCGTAATATCGTCTAAAGCATAATATACAGTGAATAGAACAGAATTTAGATTTATTATTATCACCATGTTATTTATATTTCATTGTCATTTGCAATTTTTTGGCCATCCACTACTTTTTTGGTTCGCTTTTATTTTTGTCACTTGTCACTTTCAGTCGATGGTCCCACCTAAGCACCAATGTACTCGGGGGGGGGGGATGTTGGGGGGTCAATATACCCATTGCGATACAGTTTTGTGTATACACATATGAATATATAGAGTTGTAACTCTGTAACCCCCATTACAAACATGTGACCCCCTCATGAACTTTTTGCGCACGTCTATGATTGCAATCCTTCTGGTATGAGAGGAAGTGGGGATAGGCTACTATAGATTGGCGCAAAATCATTTCATCTCTCTTCCAGCTCTATAAAACGTTTACTTCGTTCTTAAAACTGCGCCAATACTATCTGGTTAATGAGCATGTCGAGTAAATGTAATTTTTGTTAATAAAATCTAAATTGAAAACCTAGCCTTTACCACCCTCACGTTTCTAATCTACTTTATAGACATGTTTTATTTACTAATAACACACCTATATAGCAAAACAATCGTATATACCACATATATGTATAATATTTCTCTTAAGTCAGATACATCATTATTGTATTTTTTGTGTGTGTGTATGTTCTCGCACTTGGCGGATTAAGCTTAAGACGAGTGGTTCCAAGTTCTCAAGTCTACCTTCAGTGTGAAAATATTTTTGTATGTTTCATTCTGGTGCCAAGTTTAAAAATTTTCTGACTGTTCGGCAGGTGTTTAGTATTGTTGCTTTTTGCATCTGAATATATGTGTTTGGTTCAATTTCAAGTATTTCCAAGTTCTTTTGGAGTGTGGTTGGTATTATACCTGTTGCTGATAAGACAAGAGGGATTATTATTATTATTATTATTATTATTATTATTCTGTCTTATAGGAAAATTAAATATACGATATCCTAAATTCCCAAAATATGGTTAACTAAAACAAGAGTAAAATTCATTAGGTTAAGACTACAGACCATTTACTCACCGCATTGTAAAACTCTGCATCCTGGCCACCTCCATTCTCCGTCTACTTCTGTGAAACGACCAAAACATCCTCGAGTGCATTGTATTTAAAGCATTGAAACGAAAGCTGCTTAGCTTTGAAACGAAAAAAAAAGGTAGTGGCCATCTTAGTCTATTTTCTCAAGATGAAATAGACGTAAGAATTAACCCGTCGTTGTCATAATGACATAGCTATATCTATATATAGGCCCTGAGAAAGAATTTTAACTCTTCGTGAAATTTACACTTCAGACATTGAAACACTGTTGTCTCTCTACGATTATGTTTTGACATGCCACTTTTTTTATAGCGCTTTGATTATAACCTGTGTTTATAGTTAGAGAAAAGACAACATATCACCTACTCGGACTGAAATCGAACCTGCGACTTTTGGGTTACCGCCGCATTTCCTTGACCACTAGGAACAGCCGTACTTAGCCTTTTTTTCGTATAGGCAACCAAAGGGGAAACTCCTTAAAAATTTCTTCCCTCTACCGATTATATTTCTCTTTCCCTCTATATTTTATGTTATTTTCTTTACCTATAAACAAAAGCTCTAATATGAACTATATAAAAAAATGGAGTGGCAAAATTCATAATAGTATTGAATAGTTCCTCCACGTGCCCTGCTTTAATGTTTAAGTAATTAGCCACTTTTTAAGCCAATGGTTTAAGCAATGGCGTCACATGTTAGTTCGTTTATTTTTTCAATATTTTCAAGATTCTAAGCGTTTAAAGTGCTTAGTGATTATATTTTAGAAGATACTGTCAATGCGCACGAATTTTTAAGTGAAAAAAATGGACTTACGAGAAAACGCAGTTTAAAGACTTACATCTGTCAACCAACTCCACAAATTGGGTAACAAATTTGTAAATATGACAGAGCATCTTCCATACTTAAAAGCTTATTGAAAAAGAAATGTATTGATTTGGTATATATGTAAAATTAATATATATTGGAGTGTTAAAAATTATATGTAATATTAATTAAATTATTTAATTATAATACTATGTTAAGACACAGTCACACCATTTCGTCTGCGATATAATTCTAATTTAGGAGTTTATAAAATCCTAACAAACATTACGAAATTGACTATATTGGTCATAGAATTCACAGACAGATTCACATATCACGTCAAAATTTCTTACATATTTTTTCTGTAAATTATATGAGAAAAGCGCAAAATTGTCAGTTCCAATAGATTGTAAACTTAATCATCCGTGATCTATGGAAGTTGTTAGTTGCCCTAGTTGTGTCTTGATGCTCGGAAACCGACTCACTGCGTCTGTTTCACAAAAAAAGTTGGCGTTGCCATGGCTCCGAAGGTTGGTTGTACTTTTTAAATTTATTCTTTATTTTTTCGGTGTGATGTCATCAGTTTCCGTTGTCGTTTTCATTTAATTCTGGTTGCGCAGCACAAATGAATTTAATACATTTTACAGATGAAAAAAACAGTGGAAAATAACTTTCATTTAGGCGTTAACAAAGATGGTTTAAAATTTAAATTAAATTTGAAAGAAAACTATTTAAGATGAGAAAAATGAAGGCTAATTATGTTTAAGAAATTTGAATGATGTGTGCTATTTAAACTTAAATTTTAACTTTATTTAAAAGCAATGTACTCTCCTCGATTATTTAAAAAAATTTCACTGTTTAACTTGCAATTGACAAGGCAGCTTGAAACTGAGCCAAAAATAAGGCCCTACGATCTCATGCGAATGTAAAACATGTATGTCTGCGCGCGCCAGTTCTACCATCGTTCATATATAAACTCTAAAAAAAAAAAAAAATCGACGCACCAAGAAGGAGTTGTCCGATTGTAATGAAATTTCGTATGCAAAGACATTTTGCACACTACCTATCTAATCCTACCTAACCCTACTAATCCTTCACGCTACCTACCAACGGCAGATGTCAGCGTCGGGACGGCAGCGGTCGACCTAGGGCCACAACAGAACGGGAAGACAGAGCGATTGTCAGAGCAGCTGTCACAGCACCGGATTCGTCGTTATCAACTATCCAACGTGTGGCCCGCACACATGTGTCCAACATGACCCTCTGCAGATGACTGAGAGAGCGGAATTTACGCTCGCGCCGACCGTTACGCCGCTTACCTCTCACGCCTTTACACCGTCAAGTCCGATTACAGTGGTGCCGGGCTCGATCAACTTGGAACTGCGCTGACTGGGGACGTATAGTCTTTAGTGACGAGTCCCGTTTCCAACTGTGTCCTGACGACAACCGCAGACGTGTCTGGAGACGTCCAGGGCAGCGTGGGGATCCTGCCCTTACTATCGCACGCCCACTCTTTAAGCTGGCTCAAAACATGCTGTCGCAAAAATGCTAAAATGGGAAAAAAGTTGTAGCAAAATGCTAAAAAATATTAGTTGCTTTCGTTGCTCGAAAAATCGTATCAATGAAATTATTTATATCAACGATGCTTAACAGGTGCTGTTAAGAATTTTGAAGAGGAAACAAAAAGGAACAAGAAAAGATCGCTGAAGTGCAAAACGGATATTCTGGAATCGAGGAATCCTGTTTTCAGAGAATAAACTGTGGTTAAAAATGCCTGTCGCATTTTCGCGATGGGCAATAATTTTTTCTTCGCATTTTCGAGCAACTCGTCGCATTTTGCGAAAAATGCGACTGCAGCTTAAACTCTGCGCACACCACACATTCCGATAACAGGGCATTATGGTCTGTGGTGCCATCTCCTTTGATAGCCGGACCCCTTTGGTGGTCATTTCTGGCACACTTACAGCACAGCGGTACGTAGACGACATTCTACGACCGGTTGTGTTACCGTTCCTTTTGCGACACCCTGGACTTACGTTTCAACAAGACAATGCCCGGCCGCACACGGCACGTGTTGCTATGAATTGTCTTCAAGCTTGCCCAACACTTCCTTGGCAATCTAGGTCTCCTGATCTCTCTCCCATAGAGCACATTTGGGACGCTATGGGAAGGCGATTGCAACCATCCCGGAATGTTGACGATTTAGCCCGACAGTTGGAGACAATTTGGCAAGAAATTCCGCAGGACACCATCCGGGATCTTTATCAGTCTATGCCACGCCGGGTGACAGCTTGCATCCAGGCCAGAGGTGGACCAACGCCTTATTGACTTCCTCCCTTTGTAACGGTCAAACTCTGCAATAAATCATTCAATTGTTCTGAAATTTTAATCATTTCTTTTTCTATGTATGTTCTTCACATCCACCAATTTTTATCGCAATCGGACAACTCCTCCTTGGTGCGTCGATTTTTTTTTGTTATAGAGTGTATATATAAATGTCGGCAGTATTTATCCTATGAGGCAACTTGCTCTTCAATAGAGGAAGAGATCATTTTTTTTAGAAATAGAACATGAACTTGTCGATTTCCCAGACACCTCACATATCATTTCAATATGTTCATGAGAATATTTCTTTCTTGCTTTCCCCTACTACCTATATTTCTAATGTATCTAAGGGCAGTGACCGTTTGACACCACCAGGTCAATTCTATTTTCTTTTCCATTAAACGTAAGTGCGTATTCCAACTGCTATTACGGCTCTAATGCCAGCCCATTGTTGACAACTGATTACCGGTTATCGACCACGATATAAATTTTCTCTAGCTCACCAATTTAATGGTCCTTGTGTGTTTGTGATATAGACTGATTTATGATTTACATTCTCAAGATATAGGTGGCACTTTCCGACAAGAAATTGACGAAATAAAGACCAGGTAAAACGGCGAGGCGACGAGATTTTGTATACGCGGTTTATATTCAACCACCTTCCGACAGCCCAAACGAGAAACATTTGAAAATGTCATATAATGACGAGGTATTCGCTTGTACTTTTCGAGCCCAAAGCAAGCAGTCATCTACTAGAAACGTCAACTAGTATTTCTAACAAATAAACCGCTATTTTTATTATCTCTGATAATTGTAACTGCTCTATTTTCTTACATTGACTGCATCTAATTTTGCCTTAATCATATGAGTATGTTCTTTTGATATATATAAAATTATTCTGATTATTATAATATAATAAATTGTGATTAAATATTATAATAAATTGTATGCAACAATATCTAAAATTTTGATTATGATATATAGTCTAGTTATCTGAGTAAGTTTTAAATATTAGTGAGTCACGTTACGTTTTGCTGTTTACAACAAATCAATTAAATTTATAAGTAGACGTTACGTTATAAACGTAATAGTACGTAAATAAAATAATTGATGCGGAATGCATAACAATGTGCTTGAATTTGGAATGATGCTGGTACTTTACAAATAGCGATAAAAATTTATTACATTTTAAAGTTCCATTTCAATTTTCTCTGGAACATGAAAAATTGCAAAATTCAGCAATGGGCATTTATAAGTCTACAGCAAAATCTATAGCATAAAAAGTACAAAACTGTAAGTTGAAGTCTTAGATGATCTAGTTTAAAATAGATCTACTGACAGAAGTCATATAAGTTTCACTTGCGGTTTACTATCCCTTTAGGAGATCTTCCCACGTATCTGTTAACGTTTTAATCATTTTATTCGCTAGGGCTAACACATTCTCCTAAGCAGTAAATTACTGTCTAAATATCTTATGTCAGTTTCAGTAAAGTCAACATGAGATACGTTTTAGAAATCAATTTCACTTTTCTTATAATTAATTCTAATCCCAAAATAATTGCGAGTGGTTTCAGTAGCAACCTTAATTGCAGGACTAAACGATGACTATAAATATTTTTAAACCTTAAAGGGCTTAATCCTAAATAGTTTACGGAAGGTTCAGTTACTGATTTGATAACCAGTAATGAATACAACTTGCAAACTATAATTATTTTATATTTTAAAATTATAAGAAATATACACCCTTTATATTTGAGTTTTCGAGAATTTTAGCCTGTGTACGGGGAACATGCTTTTCTATTTTACGTAAGACTTTTTACCTTGTATTGAACTTAGTGTATATGATGGAAAGGGAGAAATTGCGAAGGCAGGGTATATTTTTTCATGTGACTTAATTATATTCGCTCTTTTTGTTATTTACTCACTGTTTATTTATTTATAAACGAAGCATCATTCTTTGTCATTGAGACTACTCTATTTCAAATAGTTTATCTCTTATTGCAGAAAATAGAATTTCTGTTTACTTTAGATAAATTCACCTTAAAAACAAAACGTCCCGCTCTGTGGCATTATCACTTCATCAACGTGATCTTCCTGTTCCTGTTCGCGCAGATCGTGAACTATATAAAACCTGACGGTACCCGAACTCTGAAACCTCCATTCTATTTTCTTTCTTTATCAAATATTGCATTATAAGTTCAACGCATTTGATGAGGCCCAAAAAGTCTTACCAATAATCTATACCAACCTGTTCAAAATCTCCTATGATTTCACTAAACTACATTTTCCTATCTTATCACCACTACCCTTGGTCATAATAATGATTCTTATCAGCCATCGAAGACCTTAATGATTGTCAAATAACTTTCTGATTTTACCTGACCCTCATCCCCCAGTCATAACAAACATCACTCGCAGAAATTACAGTGAGCAAGTAAACTCTAAGCAGTCATCAGTTAAGGGCTAAATCTATGTGCCATAAAAGTTGTCTAATATTGAAAAAGATCTGAACAGGCGTTCTTATTGAAGAGCCGCAAAGGAAAGGAGAGTGTAATTTATTGTAATTTATGCTATAAGGCGCGGTCGTCGACAGAGGATTCATTGTCTTCGAGGTTTTCCCACCATACACCCCCCTCACTAGAGACGTTTATTTATTACTGGTTATTGCAGAACGTGTCGTAGTGTTCTTGTTGTCTGTCGCCAGCAAGCATTTGTTGCGGCGAATCTAACGTTATAAATCATATTTTATTCACGAAACGGTGGGCACGAAATTCCTCTCCTCGCCCCCAGACTAAAATTTAAACGAGGGCGAGCAGGGGAGATAGGGCTTCCGTTTCAGTTGCATGGGACAAAACTTTTGTCGCCCCTTTGTCGTAGTTCGCTCTTGCTTTAACCGAATTAACTGTTATCCAAGCTCTGGTTTTCGAGCTTGCATCAGGGCTTGCTAGAGGCTGGGAGAAGTGGGAAGTTGTGGGTGCTTCTTGAAAAATGGTGCTTGCAGAGAACGGGGAGCGCCACTTGTCTTAAATTTGCCGCGACAGGGATCGTGATAAAAATTGAATTTCTGTTTCGGAATTTGCAACGAGATCTTTGAGTCAGATCTGTGAGAAATGATTTTTTATGTGCCCCTTTCTTTCTAAACGATTTACCGAAGAAATATATACATTTCTCGAATATTTCCCCCGAAAATGTTCAAAGTATAAATTCAGAAGCGCGGAATGGTATTTGCGCAACCGTTTTATTTTGAAAATGACATACAATATATAAAAATATGACAACGCGAGGCTGACTACAGAGGGTCAATTTCAGCCAAGATCAATTACCAAGTAACACCTAAATTGCTAGTTCGTCAAAGCTGCTCCATTAGGTTTTGAAATTGACATCCTATAGTATGAGCATTTAAAGGGATAATTAACTAAAATTCAAGTGACACCACCGTCTTAATTTAATTCGACATTTTAATCTCGCGGATTGTATCTTTCTTTTAATTTGAGCTCGACCCCACTTTTCTCTTCATGCCGCCGAAAAGATCTGTATAATGAGATTGTTGGGGCCATAATTTATTCATCTATTTCCGTCCACCTCCTCCTGCCACTTTCCCCCTTCCCGTTTTGTTTACGTTTAACAAAAGGAGCCCCCTTTCTCTTTTCAGCCAAGCTCTATCACTATACTGAGGTGCTACAGAAACAAACCCCTAAAAAAAAAAAATCTTTTGATCAGGTTCATTAATAGTTCGGACACATCTCTTTAACAATAATAAAACCTTTTCTGAAACCATCGACAACACTTTTTTCTTCATATAATAATACCAGCTTCTTTTTTCCCCCCCTTATTCACATTGATGAATCGTGCGCGCGTGCTGCAACGTTTCAATTTATCACTAATTATGGAATAATTGTTCGTAACGCACTTTAACTGATTTTGAAACGCTTGGTATGAGATTGCGTTGCCGTTACTTTTCTGTGAAGCTAATAAGAAAACGTACGTTACCCGACTTGGTGCCAGGTAAAATATGCGAGCTATAGGCGGATACGTTCGTACGAGATCAGTTGCTGACGATAATGAAATTGACAATACATAAATTGAAGTACAAAGAATAACCGTATTTATCGATACAAACTTCCATTTATTTCGTCGTTGCTCCTTTAAATAAATTCAAAATGTTTTTTAAAGATACGGAATACGTATTGATTGCAATTGAGCGAGATTTTAAGGTAGTGAATTCACGGTTAGATACGGGATACTAAAACTAATCAGTTTCCCTGATTGCATCTCATTCGAATGAATCGGTCATATTTTATTTTACAAATAACATGTTAAATTGTTCGAGAAATAATTAGCATATCATCAAATTCTTTCATGTGGGAGTAAAATAAATATGAATAGTTGAAAAGTGACAAAGAAATGACAAGATTTGTTTCCAGGTAAAGTAGGAACATAGTTCAAGAAGTGTGATCGAGAGACCAGATTTCCAAAAAGAGACCTGTTCTCTAAAAGAGAGGTGGTTGGGTTTAATCAAGCTGAAATTTACGTTAAGTGGCGTCTGTGCACTGATTGGCTGAGAAGTCAGTCCCCCACCGTTATTGGAAAGATTTTGACTCAATGGGGAGCTTGTCTGTTTCAGCGGCAGCCCACTTACGTGCCAAGCCCAAAAGATATCCATTGCATTAGCAAGGCGCTAACTTAAAAATTTATTTGGGCCTGAATGGCAATATTTATTTAGTAGTTTGCATCAATATTTATTTAATAATTTGCATCAATATTTATTTAACAGTTTGCATCAGTATTCAATATTACATCTAATTTAATTTTTTTTTCGTCATTAGATGCAAAAAAATGCGAAAAAAACACTTTTAGATTATTTTGTTTAGGCGTATGCGTAAACAGGTGTCGATTTCGCACTCTCGATGCTTTTTTTTTTTTTTTTCACAATCGATTCAAATAATTTAGGGAATTTCTCCAAGAGAAAAATACTCCAAGGGAAATTATTTCTGAAAATAGAAGTATGAAAATGATCAATCTTCCCTCAAAATTATACTAGGTCGTTTGAAAGAACTGTCTTTTATTTATAAAAAGATTTTGTGATATTATATACATAATTATAAAATATTTGTGTAGTCAAATACATGCTGTTAAATGAAATAAATTGAATTACATGAAACTTATGCACCTAAATTATCCGCAAACATAAAAGTATATTTATCAATCACTTTCCATTTGGAACTCGTCCAACATTAGCTTGGTATCAATTTCAACGGAGAGAAATTGACAAAATGTTAAATATTTGTTCCTCAATATGGTCAAAATAGTTTCATTTAATACGTATGTGTTGTATGATACTTTAAATTTGGAAAATATTTTGATTTTGGTAGTGCCCTTTAAATAGCTTAGTGTTCAATTCAGTAAAAGTAATAAGTTTATGTCAGTTTCAATCCAACCTTGTCAATGTGAACATTCAAGGTGACAAAAAATTTGTTCATGTCCGTATAAAGTAATTCACGTTATGCGGAAAGGCCAGAGGAACGTATACTCTGGAATTTGACGGAGATTCAGGCAGCAGTTCCTTTTAAAAGTAATTCACGTTAAGCGTATTTACGGTAATGAGGTTCGAGTGTATGTATAATTTTTTTTATTGCATTATCAAATGAATTTTTCTGGCCAAACACAAAACAAATTATATGAAAATATTTCAGTATGTAGTATACGTTGCGTATGTAAAGGTAGGTTACGGTGTGAAGTGTGAAATTGAAATGAATCACAACTGATTCGAAATAAAATTTGACGGAATCGTGTAAAATTTACGTTTGTATAAAAAAATATACGTTATATTATATAAATTTACGTTTAAATAAAATGCAACAAATTATATTCGAAGTTAAATGTGATATATATCAAGTAATTTTGATGAAGATCAAATATGCTCTGATGGCGCTCAGAGGCCATTAGATAAAGCTCAGACGTAAGAATGAACACATTTTTTTTGCACATTTTTTTGCGTTCATAATTTTTTCGAGAACCAAGAACTCCCAAGAAGATGGAAAAGTTTCAAAGAATCAATTTTTAAATTGGTTTATAATATGTGTGTTCTCAGTAGAGAAGCTGACAGGCAAGGCATATTCGCGATTTTACCATTCATTCCTTTATATTTTTACCTCCTATACAATTGAAGCCTCCCCCTTCTTCAATCGGAATCCTTTTTAACACCACAGTTCATAGTTGAAATTTTCATCTAGAAAACAAATTTTTCGGCCTAAAATTGAAATTCCATTTTGTAAAAAACTTTGTGTTCGGTAACCCAGTTGGACCCATACTTGCAAGAAAGCAGTTTAAATATGCTACGAAACTTATTTCTCGTAGTCTTTTATTTTTCCAGAAATTTTTAAATATTTTATAAATCACTTAGCGTAAATATAAGGAAATTAAAGGAAGAATATCTGACTTCAAATTTTTAAAAACTCAACGAAACCGCCTCATAAATCTAAACTATTATAAAGAGGGGTTTCAGCTTTCTCCCTGTAGGTTACCTCCTGAAACCTAGGAGCTAATCCCTTAAGGAGTGCCAATATTGGACAATAAAAGATTGAAAAACAGATATGAACGGATATCGAAAGGAAGAGACCCCCCTTGTTTCCATATTCTTGAAGCCTGGCCTGGCGACTGGCCGCCTTTTTAACAGGGATTCGTACCAGAGGACTAAAGCTGGTATTGTGTATGTTGATCGATAGGACCAAAGACTCATCTCCGTCTGTCTGTCGTTGGTAAGTAGAGTGATATTCTTTTCTCTTTTTCCCCTTTGCCGAAGTATAAAAATGAGCTCGGGATCTTTCCGTCGCTATTTTCTCTCTTCTTTTTTCTCTCAGGAGAGCAAAAATTGAAAAGAGAGAAGTGGACAACTCTCTTCCAAGAGGGGCAAAGAGGACAAGTCGGATCTCTCTCTGAAATCTTCATTCTCTGCTGCGCGGGGAAAATATTGAAATCGTCTCTTCGCCACTTCACCTCCCCGTCAGGGGAGCAGTGGGGGGAGGGGTACATTTTTTTACGTGAAAGGACATGGGTGTAGAGTTTCCACGGTCATTTTTTATTCCACTGGGGGTGGGGGGGGACTTTGAATTGATATTCGGTGTTCCCCCGAGATCTCCGATTTTTGACGCTTTCGCTCTGACGTCGAAGCGTGTGTTCTGATTTTTTTCATATTCTTTCAAAGGTAGACGTTAGCTATCTCTACGATTTGGTTTCTCTTTGGCGGTGATGACATTGGAAACGGTACAAAGCATCTGTTGAAGTGAACTTAAAAAGCTAAGTCTCTTATTTATGGGCTTTTGGGTCCTTGATTCATTTTGTATCGTAGTGATCGGTCATTCGTTTCACGTCCTTACCTGCGACAGGGGACCGTTTGAACGCTTTATAGCTTGGAGTGTGGGATTATTCCACGAGGTATCTACTTCTGTTTTTAATTCAATTTCTCCGACTTTAAAAAATTGACATATAATATATAAAAATATGATAACATATAATATATAAAGGATCCTTTTCTAAGTTAAATGAAGAAATGTAATATGAAATTTACGATGAAGTATTTTCCATAGTGACTGTTTCGTAACGTAGAATTGTCAAAATTACCGGGATGGGGGGAGCAAACACATGTTATGTACATTTATACATTACAATATATGTAAAATTTCAATTTATTTCAAATTATTGGTGAGGTAGGGGTCAGGCCCATATAACTCTCTACGCCTATGAACATAATTGCCCATTGTCGAAAATACTCAAACTCGAGATAAGAATAATAATAAATTTCATTCAATCTAATTAGTTTTGGTGATATATTCTGTCATGTGATATTCTTGCTGTTACTTTGGTATTCTTGACTTTGAGCCTAAAGATGCTGACTGATCACTGGGGAAGAAAATAATAATGAATCTAAAATTATAATATTACAGTCGGGCCTCGTTAATGCGAACTACACTTTGAATCCCCGCCAAATTCCTACGCTTTTATTTTTTTTAATACGAAATATCGTTTAACACGTACTGATAATCTGTGGCTCTTGGAAAATTTGCTTGGCTTAACACGGTGCAATTTTGTCGAGTTCTCTCTATTCCTATTCCTACTTCGAAATATAGACTTTCAAAGATAGCTAAACTAAGGTTATCTTTTAAAGGGGTATCTTTTGTTCTGATAGTTATAGGACAGGGGTGGTGAACCTTTTCACGTTGGAAGGCCGCATGAAGTTAGTCATAATCCAAGAAGGCCGCATTCAAGACATTTCAATTAGATACAGGGGCGTAGTAATTAAAAAATTATGGGGACCCAAGTAGTTTTTTAGGAGATCGTGTAATTTGGGGTTAAACGAAACACTGTATTTTTCTACCCAGAAGTAGGGAAGTAGTAGAAGTGAGACTTAGGAAGCTTGAGCCCCCGGCAAAACCGCCTCCAGTTTCGTACGCCACTGATAGAATATATAGCAAACCCCGATTATTCGAACTCCGGTTAACCAATATGGCCAACACATATTATTATTATTATTATTATTTTAGTAGAGACTTGTTCAATGTTTTCGGCAAAAATGTTCGTATTCGCTTTCTAATATACTCCAGCATTAAGACAGCAACCGATACAAAGTGTAGATATTGGACATATAA
>QLNU02015360.1:290768208-290807579 GCA_006491805.2 Dysdera silvatica
TAAACCAATTTCATTTAGTTCGTCTAAACCAATTTCCTTTAATTCGTCTAAACCAATTTCATTTAATTCGTCTAAACTACTTTAATGCGATCAAACCAATTTTCAACCAAAAAGTAGTAAACAAAGCCAAAACTGAACTAAAAGGTTAATGTTTTATTCCCTTTGCTGCCACCCTTTAAAATGGCCTTTCTTAGCCGAAATAATAGGTGGCCGCTTTATTGAGGTTTTTCTGACAAAAATCATATTACAATAGAGTTTTACTACTTTTTTTCAACATTATATCTATTCCGTTTTGTTTTAAAAAAGGGTTATATTAAAAGGAATCTTGCAGAGCAGAAATTGACGAGTGACGAACTGAGAACTATGAAATGAAACTGAATTATTCTAAGAAACTTCGCATAGTGAATATTTCGGGTCTTTGAACTGCCACTGCACCTGCCGGCGACCCTCTTCCTTTTAGATTATAATACAGCGACTGTCTGTCTGTAATTCTTACAGCAGGTGCAGTAGTAGATTGCTCGTCGGTTGCACCAGTCAGTCACCTCCCCCACCCCCCAAGCTGTAAGAAAAACAAACTGCATGTGACATTTTTCCGGACTTCAGAGCAGAGTGACAGTTTGAAAATGACTAAAACAATTAATCAAATGAAAATAACTTTGAGGCTAAAACGTAAATATTCGTAACATAGCTTCGTAGTTTCTGGCAAAACGTATGTCTTTGAATGGCAACTTTTATTTTAACACTGATGCGTTTGAGCAAATACTATTTTACGTTTCTATTTTACGTGCATATTTCTTCTCTCAGAAACCTGAGCGAAATTAACGCTACAATTAAATAGTGCATACGTGTATATGAAATTGAAGCATTATCTCTTTCATCTATTGCAAAATTTTAAGTATCAACGCGTCTCTGATGTTATCATAAAAATTGAGCGTACAAACACGCATTTTCTCTACAAATTTTTATGAAGTTCAGTTAGCCCAATAAATTTTTTCGAAGCAGAATTTTCTTTTTGAAATTCAATCAGTTTCGTTAACCATTTTAAACTTAATTAAATTTCGAATTACTGAAGCCGCTTGATAATAACCAAAATTGCTATTATAACTTGAGTGTTTTCATTTTTCGAACAACTTAAATTACGAATTGTACAGGCGAGAACACACCCTTTCCTTTACAAATATTTCAATTTACTAGTTCCAGAATTGAATAATCAAAAAAATTTGGTACAAAACTTTCGATGTAATCGACAAATTTGCATCCTCCTAGATGGCATAAATTACCAACTTTGAGTGGACAAACACAGTCAGGGTTTTTTAGTGATTAATAATATTGTGTGGTCCATAAGAGGGTCCTACTTACCCCTTGGAACACCCAACTTACAAATTTTAGTGAGATGGAGGGGCGTATTTAGGCCACTGGTTACAGATTATGTAAATTGCAGTCAGATAACTAAATTTTTCTTCATCTTCCTAATGCAGTTACAAGTTACAAATGCTTCCGTGCAATGCTTGAAATTGACAAATTGATGTCACTTACACCACTTCTGAAGAACATTCTACTTTAAGAAAATAATTAGTGCACATTCTTTTTCAAATGGGCATTAATCCTATTTATACAAAGGTTGCGTTATCTAACATGCGGGACATTAGCTTGAATAGAACGCCCCATTGTGTGTTGTAAAAGTTTTCTGGAGCCGTATACGGCAGCTCGCTGAGATCTTTATTAAGATTCGATAAACTTCTTAGATGAAAAAGCGCTACACGCCTTGTGCTTTGCCATACGTCTTTCCGTTGAAACGAGTAAGACGGATTACCCAAAGACGTTCATTCCCTGTATTAATGCCAAGAGTGTGGCAGAAGACATTAACCGTTAGAGCTCAACACTTTTAAACGAAGCGTTAGACTCTCGGTGGCTGTAATGCTCCAAGCATCGGCCTTTCTTTTGGCAAAGCTGATCAAGTGAATTTTTGGCAACTGGTGGAATTTTCCTCATAAATAACTTCGAAATTTGCAATGTATCAGCCAGGGCTCGCGATACGGAGTTCCGAAGTCAATTTCAGAGACGTCGGTGACTAAGTTCGCAAACGACTACTTGAATGCATAAGACAAATACAGCTCAACGAAAGAGAATCATTTTCTGTCGCTATATAATGTATTTAAAAATGATGTTTCACCATGAAATTTACAAATTTTACCTCCATAGTCATTGAGAGAATGGTTTGGCTCATTTTTGTCAACTGTCATGGAAATAGATTCGAAATATCATAAACTAATTTCTTGACATTTGCAACGCGGATTATATGAGGTTTATAGACTAAGCAACGGATATTTTTGTGTGCACTATCTTATTATGATTTGTTTATGATTGGTATCCTCTTCCTTATATTTTGTTTTCTTCGGTTTACTCAATTTCTCTTCACTAATGTCTTTTCTCTTCGGTTTATTCATTTGCTCGTCATTATTACTGTTTTCTCTTCATCATTACTTCATTATTAGCACTTATGGCCGCACAAAGTCTAGATAAATTTTTCTGTATAAAAGACCGAAGTCAATGTATATAAAAGCAGACTAGAAAGGGGCTGCGAAGAGAAGTGAACTGAGCAAAGGGTGCCTGTAAGTAAATATTAATAAAGTGGCGCAAAACAGAAATAAACAGTAATAACAAAATGGAAAAGCGTACAAACCAAAAACAAGCTTTGGAAAAAATATCAAAATATTATAGTAAACGAAAGGGGATTGATCATCGTAACAAGACACGTGTTATTTTAGTTCGATGCCTTGATTAAGATAATGATGTAGTCTCATCGATTTCATGTCACAAGAATCTAATAATCAAAGAGTCAGTAAGCAAAAGCTAAGCAGGGTAAGTAAACAAATGCTAAGCAGAGTAAGTAAACAAAAGGTAAGCCACAAGTAAACAAAGACAAAATAGTAAGTAAACAAAGGCTAAACTATAAATGAACAAAAAGGCAAACAGTAAATAAACAAAAGCTAAATAGTAAATAAACAAAGCAGGTTTTTACTTATATTTATATCCAATGAACTAACGTGTCTCCCTCCCGACCCCCCAAAACACCCCTTCTGAAAAAGTCTCCGCTTGTTTCTAATCCGTAGTTAATCTTATCCGTTCTCATAAAATTATAACACACGTAGAACGCACGCTTCTATATACAGTAGAACTTATCTAAAGCGACCATCTGTGGGACTGGACTGCAATGGTCACCATAGACAGGTGGTCACAATACCCTACAGACTTTGATATAGGCATGACTAAGTCCCTACCAGTTCTCTCTTATAAAAAGTAGTCGCTTTATTTAGGCGGTCAATTTACAAAGGTGGTCACCTTATATACATTGAAGTGCCAGAAAAACTGGCACAGGCGTGCGTATGCAAATAACGGAGCTTTGCAACCAATCAGCGTAACGCGATGCGGTCGGCAGCGCCTATATAAGACAAGAGATGTCTGGCAAAGCTGTTAGATCGGTTCTTTCTGCTACAATGGCAGGTTATCAAGATTTAAGCGATTTTGAACGTGTCGTTATAGTCGGCACAAGAGATAGCGACAAAATTTTGATTTTCGCGTACGACCATTTCATGGGTATACCGTGAATATCAGGAATTCGGTAAAACATCAAATCTCCGACAGCGGTGCGGCCGGAAAAAGACCTTGAAAGAACGGGACATTCGACGACTGACGAGAATCGTTAAACGAGATAGACGTGCAACACTTCCTCAAATTGCCGCGGATTTCAATGCTGGGGCATCAACAAGTGTCAGCGTGCGAACTGTTCAACGAACCATCATTGATATGGGCTTTCGGAGACGAAGGTCCACTCGTGTACCATTGTTGACTGCACGGCACAAAGCTTTACGCCTCGTCTGGGCCCACCAACACCGCCATTGGACTGTTGATGACTGGAAACACGTTGCCTGGTCTGACGAGTCTCGTTTCCAATTGCATCAGGCGGATGGACGTGTACGGAGACAACCTCATGAATCAATGGACCCCTGATATGTCTAGAGACAACTCTGACAGGTGAGAGGTACGTAAGCATCATATCCGATCACCTACACCCATTCATGTCCATTGTGCATTCCGACGGACTTGGACAATTTCAGCATGATAATGCGACACCCCACACATCGAGAGTTGCTACCGAGTGGCTCCAGGAACACTCTTCTGACTTTAGACACTTCCATCGGCCACCTAAATCGCCAGACATAAACATTATCGAGCATATCTGGGATGCCTTGCAACGTGCTGTTCAGAAGAGATCTTCACCACCTTGCACTCCTATGGATTTGTGGACTGCCCTGCAGGATTCCTGGTGTGAATTGTCTCCAGGATACCTTCAGACATTAGTCGAGTCTATGCCACATCGTGTTGCGACACTTCTGCGTGCGTGGGGGTGGGGAAATACACAATTAGGTAGTGTACCAGTTTTCGGCACTTCAGTGTGTGTCTGTGTGTCTGTGTGTATAAAGTTGCCACATCATCGGATAATATGAAAAAAGTTTGTTTATTTAATAATATTATTAATGCTAGTTCGTCATATCGGATATTCTTGCTATTTTGACTTTTCGCTTTGGTTACAAAGTAGTCACAGCATTGCTACACTAATAGCGGAGCTTGTCCATAGAAAGCCCTATATATATATGCTCGTAAGGGAGGAAATGATTGACGCCTGCAGCTTAGTAGGTAGAGCACCTGACCGGCAATCAGGAGGTCGTGGGTTCGGGTCCCACCAGGCGCCGGAAAATCATTCTTTTCTTTACGAGTAATTTAACATCTTTTGTTGCCACATCATCAGCTAATATGAAAAAACTGTTGCTTTAATAATACAGAAAACTTATTTCTGCATGGGCGGAGTGTGAAGCACAAGGCAGTATAAATGGTAAATAAATGTCAAAAGAGAAACGCACACGTAGGGGTTTTATTTATTTATTTATTTTCAACCACTAGGATAGCTTTTACGTCCGGACTACTGATTTTAGTATTGTAACTGTGCAAAAACGCCAGCGCCTTTTTCTGAGTAAAATCTATCCAATTGGCTGAAAAAAAAGACAGCACGTGAAATTAAATTTCCAATTAAACTGCCTAGTGCTTTATCCCTGCAGAAACAATTTTTTTGTAATTTGTCTTAAACTAAATAGCGAAGGTGTCAACAGATGCAGACAGCTTCCTCATTGGTTGGACTATTTTGGCTAATATCACGAAAAGTACTGACCTGTCACCTAAATGCAGACCACTTTTATGTCTCAAAATTGTCCCAGGAATACCGCTGTGTACTTATTATCTGAGGGTTGCTGAACACCCTGTATATAAGCTATATACCATGTCCCACTGTATATACGTATATCTAAAACATATTTATAGGTAACGATTATGTCTACAACTCCTTCACTTGTAAACTTAATTTACTTTTAGTGATTTGCTTAGTTCATTCTGCAATCTTACAAACCCGACAGTTAGCGAAAAATCGGTTTTTACGAAAGCTAAACGAAAACCACCATTGAGCTGACATGGACGGCGAGATTTAATGATTTAAAATGAGAGTAAAATAGGAGAAGAATTTGAATTAAAATTTGTTAAGGTGCGAATGTAAACCTTTCACACGATAGGGTGGCCTATTAAAAGATAATTACGCTAGAAATTCTTGCCACATAGTGTTGAAATTTCGTGAGTTCTTAAAAGCGCCTGCTGAGGAATTATTTTAATTAATTTCGGAGTTGATCAATACTTCGAACGTAAAGAATAATGATCTGATGCATTTACCGATGTTTGGAAAGTTTTCAACTCTTAGCTCAGTTAGTTAATTCTGCGTATTGAATTAAGCGGGTCTAATTATTTGTTTTTGCGTGTAATTTGGGGGAAAGAGGGGGTGGTCAATTAAAAAAGGCAATTAATTTTTTCTTTTGAAAAATAGCATTGCGTGATTCCCTCGTAATCGATTATAACGTACTGGTCTTTTCGATAGTGGCGAGCTTTTTTGTTTTGTTTTGTTTTTTGCTTGTATCCTGAAATGAACGATTAAAAAGCAGCCCTGCTTTAAAAAGTGAATGACGTACAGTGTCGTCAATTTCACGTTAGAGGTGGCACATGACGATTGTACTTCATTTATTAACAATGCAATATATTAGTTAAAGGCAATTTATTAATGAAATGCCACTGCGGAATAACGGGGAATGGGTATCTGACTTTTTGAAGGTTCGTAAGGGGGCTGTCGTTGTAATTAAACATTAGAGGATTCACCTTATTACAAATCTGTCTACGAAAGCAACAATGGTGTCATCAAAAGCGGCACAATTAATAGATGCCCCCACCCGAGAACTTATTAATCCTTCGTTCAGTTACATAATGAAGCTAGATTGTCGATGTCGTGCGATTTTTTGCGAATTTATCATAACGCTCTTTTAAAGCAATTAAGCGCCAAAAAACTGTAATCGACTAGTTTTTGCTACTTATTTGTAAAATAACTCACTATATCTCTATACTTATCTAACATCATATGATCAACTTCCTTCTGCTTGTTTGATCGTTTTCATATTTCGGTGCAAGCAACTATATTATAGGTCTACAACATCTGGTATAAAACTCTCTAGCATAAAGTTTATCACTAGTTCCATACTGTAAATAATATTCACAGAGAAAAATTTGCAAACTATCCCGGATTTAGGAAAACGCTTCTTTGAGATAAGGACAATATTCATCGTATTATTTTAATTTGTATGTCAAATCTCTTGCCATTTGGAAAAAAAAAAGAAGAGATTTTTTTAACTTATAAAATTAAGGAAAATTTCAGTGAAACAACTAATTCTTCAACGAATTTGAAGTTTTCTAACATAAAGAAAATCTTATTGCGTTTACTTTAAGGCTATTTTTTTAAATTCTTTTATTCCATATTTGCTTTGAATCAGTTTTCCGAGTAAATGAACAGATACAAATAATATTCCAATTTTTCATGTCACTTTTTTCTTTCTTATTTATGAGTGTCTTCTTAAGGGTAATGCAATATCAATGATGTTTTCCATAATGAATATATGCGGCAACATTAAGTTGGGGTTTGTGACTTACATATCTTTACTGAATTCAGATATCGATTTCTTTTATTTTATTTCAAAGTACAGAAATACAAAATTCTTCGTTGTTCTTTTCAAGAGATCCGATTTGCTGGAAAATTATGCAGAAATAAAATTTTTCACCAAAGAAACATTCCCCGGATATTTCTGTATTTTGTGCAGTCGAGCTTTCCAAAAATTAGTTGATTTGAGACTTACGATGTAAGTTTTTTTCAAACATTCGATATTATGTATCCTTACTCGAATTTGAGCCCCATTGGCGTGAGATGGTGTATTTAATCGCCATGTTAAAGGAAAAGAAGAGGTTAGTTTTGAAGAACATAGTTTGAAAACGACTGAGGTCTGTCTATCTCTCTCTTCCTAGACGTCAATTTCCTTTCAGACATCATTGAAATTACTCCTAAAGGAAACTGATTGCTTAACGTATAATGACTGAAATGAACAGAAAATTGAAAGGATTTAGCTCTTGTAAAAAGCAACGACACCGTATGCCAGATAAAACAGCAAGCTTTAAATGAATTTAAAGTGCTATTTTTGATCAAACAAAAGTCTGACTTATGAGTTTGCCAAATAACGCAGCGATTGCGTTTGGATTAACCATTTGCTTTGGTTGTCAGAAGTATTTTCATTTTAATGAAAAAATGGGGGTGTCAGGCAAACTTTACCTTCAACACGCACCTACAAAGCGCTACAACTTGATTATTATATCTTTATTAGGTGAGAATGAAACGGGCCGGTTTGGGTCTTCGCGTTGGATGCAATATTGCGTGATGTAATACATTTCTACGGCGTTCATTTACAAGAGGGAGGGAAAAACCAACCCTCAAAAAAACATTAGTCAAAGAAATAATTTTTCTCCTGTCTTTTGCTTTGCTTTCACCAATTTTTGGTTTCGATAATAGTTTGTTTTTATTGCTTAATACAGTTTTTGAACTTCTGTTGTTGCCGAAACGAAGTGGCTTCCTGAACATAACGCTACATGACACTGGTTTTACGTACATCAATGTTTAGGAAAAAAAATTTCGTCTAGATTTAGGAAATGTGAAAATACAATTTCTACATCATGTCACTATCTTTGTATACATAGACTCTTTCTAGTATAGACATGAAATTTCCTAATTAGTAGGTAAAGAAAATGATCAAAATATGTATGTTTCATTAAAGTTGAAATGCACAGCTTAGAACAATAATGCGATTATTTTCAAATATAATTAATCTCATTCTATTTCATTTCTGTTGTATTTTTCTCACAAATATAATTCTTATTTCATTTCAATCAGAAATTTCTAGAAATTGTATTATATATGCTGACCGAATAAGTACGTTATTAAAAAATTCGATTTCACTTTTTCCGAATAAAAATAATTCTCTTGGAAATTGATCACTTAATTATATCTGATATTACGAATTACAAATTTAAATTATCAATTTATAAATTCTAAACGTTAGGTGGTGAATTATGGCAAGCAATTTTATAAATCACAATTTTTCATACTTAGAATTTAATTTCGCATGTTGTGTACAGATTTCTATAGGTTAAAATGCATGTTACTTTCCATTATAATTATATACGCGGTCCGATTCTGTGATCTATTACAACTTAAAACATATTTATGATGTTCTGTTATTCAATCAAAATATAGAAATGATGTGTTTCCTATGTATTTTATTAAATTTCAAGAACTACACGAAATACAAATAACTCATAATAATATTATAAAATATTAAACTTTATATATATATAAAATATAAACCAAACATTCCATAATATAATAGTTTAATTATTTTAAAATCATTAGTTATTTCTTATTGAATAGTATGATGAACGACTAATTACCAAAAAATAAATTACTATTTAATTAATTGCTGTCTTTAAGAAAGATTTTTTAAATTCATCGGGATGTGTTAAACAGTGATACATAGCCTTCTATGTTTTCAGACAGAAAACGGATTTAATTTAATTTTATTTATCTATAAAAACCTGTGTTTATTTACATGAAAAAGAATCAATATCTTTTCAGTACGTTTATGTTGATTTCCTTGTACTTTTCACACGTCATTGTGGGCAGAAACTTTTGCAAAAACCAGTAATACAATTGAAGTCTTGAACATATCGAATAATACACAAAAGAGTCACGAAAGTCTTCCAGGAGGAAAACTGAATAAAGAGGAAGCTTCAGTGAAAATGTCATGACTCATCATTCTGTAGGAATCTAGTCATTTCAAATGTCACGACAGTTTTATTTCAATTTTGGATTCCTGATTCGTATATGATGTCACATGGCTAAACGACGAATGCAAACATTTTGAAAGTGTCTTGTTTGCAAAAGACACAATTATGAATTTTGAAATTGACTTCGTTATTTGAAATTTATCGTGAAAATGACATTAGGAATTAAAGGTATATGTTATGAATTTTTATTGTGTATTCCGTATTACTTGTCGTATTTTTAGCTGGGGTACTTATCGAATATTCTCTAATAAATTATAAGACTCCGGATGTTAAAGGATTGTAATTACAGCACAATATTCTTTACTTTATGCCTACTTAATGTATAATAATACGCAATGAAAGGGGTCATATAAACTTCACGTTATTTTGAAATTATCCTTAATGTATTCTATGTGAGTGTGAAACAAGGAAATATGAAATAAAAACCAGAGAATAATTGTGAAAATTTTTGAATGAAAAAAATATGATGGCTCGCACTACGACACAACATTTCACAATAAAGATATTGACATGTTCAGACTAATAGAAAGTTGCAAATGAGGTGATGTAGAGGATATATTTTTTTTAAACTTCATTAATTTTATTGCGGAAATAACGCAATAAATGGCAAATTTGATGATACTGACAAACTGATGGCCTGCAATATTATATGATTCTATTGGTTATCATTTTTCATTTGAAAACCGACCGTCTATTTAAAGTAACCTCCGAACCTCAACTAAGTTTTCTAGGAATCGAACATCCCTTAATGAGCTCTAATGCTATAGTTATGTCCATTAAGTTATTAGAGGACATACGATACTGTATTTGTAATTGCAATGTCGCAATCGTATGCATATCACGTAAATATGGAAAGAGGGAATAGACATGAGATTTCGCAATATTGATTGATGACCTTATCGACGGAATTTTTGATTTATTTGCCATTTGTTGGACGAAGTCATATGCAGGTATTGATAATTGCTTGTACACAAGTTCTGATAATTGCTTATACGCAAGTTCTGATAATTGCTTACACACAAGTTCCGATAATTGCTTATGCACAAGTTCTGATAATTGCTTATACACATAAGTTCTGATAATTGCTTGTACACAAGTTCTGATAATTTTTTATATTCAAATAATGATAATTGTTTATATATTGGAATTGACACTTGTGTGCAAACGATTATCTATACTTGTGTATAAGCAAATATCAAGTTTGTTTACATACTTGTAAATAAAGTTCTTCGCGGTTGGAATTTTATACTTTTTGGTCCTTGTTTTTAACCACATAATGTTTTCTCCCAACAAAATAGTACACTAGAGTAAAAGTATACTACTAGTGTTCCATCAGGAGTTGACTTACCTAGATTTCATAAAAACATAGAGATAATAAGCTATGCTTTCTTCGCCACCACCACCGTTAACTTGTCAGAGAATTGCGAAGGGGCGAATTTTTTATATGAAATTTATGGAATGAAATGTTTTAGAATTTTACAAGCTTCTTAAGAAAATCGGGTGTTGTGTAAATGAAGATTTACCCTTACTATATTTATTTCAAAGTATTAAAATACTGGAAGGTTTTTTCCATATCATCATGAGTAAAATTTCCCGTTATGGGTTACAAAATATTCTCATCATTTATGCAATTTTAAAAGAAAAATCATCCTTTCAAAAATAACAACTGCTGGATAAAACCAAATTTGCATTTGTTAGTTTCCGATTTATTTATTTTATTTATTTATTTTTACAGGAAAGTCAACATGTAAATGAAACTTCATCGAAACTGTGAATTTTGTGTTAAAGTTATCAATCCCGTTTTCCGTATTGGAAACCCTTGAAACGGAGCACCTTGCGCAAAATAAAAAATGCTTTTTGGACATTAACTAGTTCTTGTTTGTATTTATTGGCGCGTATTTGCATGTATTTTTGTTTCCAAATACATTTTTTATAGGGTGTACGGATAAAACGAAGAATGTCAACCATATCTGATCAACGTAGAGATAGTCAAGACCTGTAGGATGTTTTTGCAGTGTCAAAATAAATTAAAAGGACATTCATCCATCAGTGGAAGCATAACAGCTGAAAATAATGATGATTCTATTATTCGATCAACTATGTAAAAATAGAACTTTTATTAGCTCGACACACTCAGTTTGTACTTTTGACTATAACTTGTCACTTTCCAAGTTGTGTGCCTAGAATATGCTCGACGCAGATAAAAATATACTCTGGGTGTCTGTTTCAAGAATGTACAGTGTTCTAAACGAAGCCTTGACACACACAAAACTGGGAGAGAAAGACCTGTACTACGAACTGACTTTACCCTTTTCTTTAGTAGCAATTGTATGTCGTTTGTAGTCGGGGTCAAAGCAGATTTTGTCGATTTCGTTTTGCTGGTCTATTCTTCACGTTCAATTCAGCAATTTCAGGCAACAACAACTTTTCTAAACGGGCCGCAGCCATCTGTGTTCGTCCCCGTTCCTTTTCATTATTGTTCCCCCTAATTTCTTTTTTATTCTTGTTCTGCGTCAGAAAGAAATTACTATGATCAGCCAAGTCTTGCAATGAAATTACGAGCTTGGAAACTGACGTGCTGGGAGGAGCGTCAAACCGGACTCAGCAGTTCTTGTTGAATTCGTGCAACACTAAACAATACGATGAAAGCCAGCTCTAAAAAAGAGAAAGAAAGAACGGAAAGAAAAAGCAAGAAAAGAAATAGCAATCGGTTTTTAAAATTAGAGGTAAGAGTGGCGGGGGGAATAGAAGTTATAATGATGTCAAAACATATAATCAGTTCTGACGACGCCTATTTTAGATGTAAAGGTATGCAGCTTGAGATTGGCAAAGCTGATTTCATTTTACTTATATTTCTGCGTATGTCCATTTCATGCTGGAACAGACGAATATAAACAAGGTCACAAATTTAGTCACTTTCAGGAAAAGGACAGGAAGCTCCACGAAACTGACAATTTCTGAACTAATAAACATTACGTGTTGTTTGGAAAGATGTTCGTGTTTCATTGATGCTGATTTGTTGCGTTCCGTAATTAAATTCAGAATTGAAATTGTCAAATGAAAAGAGAAATTTTCAACTGACATTCTTTCCTAAAAAGAAACGTTCTAAAATTCCCCGAAAACATCGAAACACGCGAAACGAATTTACAGGTACTGATTGAAATCGACTTGAAATGCCATCAACGTAAAAGCAGACGCGTAAATGAGATACGCGCCTAATTTTATTCGTTAAACAGGTACAGGAACATTTGACGAACACGTTTCTTGAATAATGGCGCCTCTTTTTTTTTTTTTTTTTTTTTTTTTCTTATTTTAAGGTCTTGCCCAAGAACAAAATCTATCTAATGTCTTTATTGCAGAATAATAAGAAGTGATCTGACCGTGCATGGGTGGAAACGAGAGGCTAGAGGGGCTGATAAAGCCCACGCTGCCCAAGGTGCTATTAACGATGGTTACTGAGGTGAAAATGACTATATCAGAGCAATTTCAAATAGGCACTCCTGCCACATCTAGACCTACATAATTAAAGGAACTAAAAATGGAGTAGGTGGTTGTGTAGATGCTTGTTGAACAGAAACAACTAGCAAGTTATTTGCATAATATGCCAGTGCTTTTTACGATTTTTTCTGTAGAAAATGGATGTTTCGATTTTTTACGATTTTATGAATGGCCTATAAAGTGAACGAGTGGGGTGCATAATAAAACTATACTGATTATGGATATTTTAAAACAATTCTACACCTTACACTGGACTTGTATGGCTGTACGAAGAAACCTGTACCTTAGTGCTTAGTACATAAGGATAATAATCGAGAAGTCCTCAGGTTTAAATTATGCCCAAGGTTTGGTTACAGTTTTCTTCGACGCTTATAAGTTAAAATAAATTGTAGACTGATGCAAAATTGTGGATGTGAAGAAATAAAAAACTTAAAATTTTCATTTTATAGAAAAATTTTAAACTCGGAATGTATTTATTTATCTTTAAGCAATTTCTATAATCTTGCATAGACACAGCTTACGGGGACAACTACAAGTAATGCTTGATTTTGAAAAACATTCGACTTAAGATGAACTTACTTACTTAATTTATGGAAAGGCAGGTTTAAAATCCCCTTATTAAAAATATTAGTATAATTATATATGTAAGTTTCCTGATTGATAATTTAAAACGGAGAAAGAAAGTGACAGGAAGAGAGAGTTTAAAATAATCTACCCGTTATAGCATATACAGGGTCTTAAACGTATATATATTTTTACTTTTTAAATGCATTTCGACTTTAAAGTGCATTATAACTATTACCTGCACATGTCCCAATACTTTTAAAAATACCAACGACACCAATTTGAACTTTAATATGAAATATTGCATAAAGCGTTGTAAGAAAATGAAATAGTATTTTTGTTACTTGTTTTATAATCCGCCTTTTGGTATTAGTTACTGATATTTGGTGATGATTAAGTGTTTTGTGGGTTACAATGCTTAACTCATGGCAATGACGTCATATAACCGTGATTGTCTAAAAAATTATTCATATGAGCTCAATTTCAAAGCTAAATTACACGGTAAATTGAGTATATATTTATACCACGCCGTCACAGTGACAAGTTTCCTGCAATTCGGTTTAAAGTGACTTTGAAAGGAGTTAACAAACGCTAACACTATAGTAATTGATTAGACATCAATTGAAATTAGGACAAAAAGCACAGATGTCTTGCAACTTTTGTGATTACTGTATGTCGAAATTCCTCACAGAATACCGCTATTTGGATTTACTTTAAACCTGTGTAATATAATTAGATTTACTTCAAAAATTAAAATGCTAATTATATAAGGCAGATCAGTTTCTCATGAAAACAATTTATAATTGCTTGTTTGTAATTTACGGCGCGAGGACAGCAAGTAACATGTTGCACCATGACTTACAATTTTCCCAAGACCCAGAACCTCTTAAACCCTAGGGAATTAACCCCCCGGACTGCAATGAGCAATCTCCCCTTCACCGTTGGAGGTCGAACCTAGGTTAATGGCACGCTAAGCAAACTCAGTACCACTGCGTTATTATAAATAAATACAATTCATATTACACACAAGGAACGTTGATGTAGATAATTAAAAAGAAGATTTGACAAGGAAAAATGTATTGAACGTACCTTGAAACAGATCATGTTTATGTAGTATTCATATGCATTTACATATGTCTAAAAAAAAATCTAAATATACTTCTTGTTCGTTACAGAACTCAATTTCTAACAAAAAATACTTCAGGAGCCCTAATATTATGATAAATCGATTAAAAAATCGAATGGCTGCAAAAGAATCGATAAATCATATCAATTGTTTATGTCCATTTTTCTGGACAACAAAATGCTTGACCTTAATCTCAAATTTATTACTTTTTCATGAAAGTGTCTATTTAGGGGTTCTGGCTAATATTTAAATAATCACCAAAGCAGCGGAGCCGGGCTCCGTTGGGCTCCCGCCCGATTTGAGCCCTGGTTCGATATAGCTTTCTATATGATAATCACGAGAATTTACCAAAACATCGATATATCGAGAAATTCAATATAAAGAAATATAGCTTTCTATATGATGATCACGAGAATTTAGCAAAACATCGATATATCCAGAAATTCGATATAAAGAGGTATGGTATGGGTGTTAGACTGCATATATACAACTTCACCGATATATTACATTTTATATTGGTTTGCTCTGCCCACTGGCTAAGCGGTGTACCTTTCTTTATATGCTTAATCTGGACGTAAATATGACTATTTCAATGACTATTGTAAATTATGATTTCATTATCACGCTACTTTGATGTCATTATCACATACTGATGACGATGAAAGAAAATGACAGCTTCATGAATTTCTTACAGAAACATCGATATCACCCTGATTGCTGCATTTTTCTATGTCAATTTCAAGTCGGGGAAACAAACGGATTCGCTACGATCGAATTTTAAGAAACCGTCGATATCTCGAAAACTCGGAAATAATACGACAAAAGTCGGTTTAAATTCGTCAGATACGAAAGGAAAATCCAAACTTTGCTAAACGTTATGGTGAAATAATTTTTAAAACAAAAAAAACAAAAAAAAAAGAAGCGAATTTTCGGATGTAAAAATCTGTAGGATTTTCTTCACCAAATTTTAACAAAATTCCTGCGGGTGTGTTAAAAAAAATACACTCATTTCTTTTGCGTTTATATTCCTTCTTTTTTATATATATAAAAGGTTTAGGCAGGAACACATCTTCTGGTTTTTACTACCCCTCCGCTACCCCTCGCCGTACAGCTGGAGGGGGAGAAGGGGTAATCTGGAAAAAATCGAAAATTAATTTTTTTAAAAAAGGGGGACTCTTTTTGCGGGGGTAATCAATTTCGACTTTGTCCAATGTGGCGGTTCGGTGCGACAAGAAATTAGGGTTATGTTGCGATTCTCTCTCTCTCTTTATCTTTTTTTTTTTTTGTATCGGACAGTGACAGCTGTTTTTTTTTCCTTTATTTTATTCTCGCCCCCGTATCAGAATTTTACTTTGCTGATATGGCAACACGTGCTGCACCGCGTGACGTAGGCGTTTCGTGGCCAACCAATGGGGAGGGACGCTTCGCGGTTGCTATGACGACAGGCCTCGGCAGCTGCATGGTCTGGTTGGTTGGAAAGGCCCGGATGAACGTCCGCCCGCTTTTAAGGGATGGTTTACAAATTGAATAAAGTATTTTATATGTGTTCCAGTAATATGGACTTTCACACACTTTTTGTACGTAATATTACACGACATATGTTCGTGAGTAAAAATATGTACGCAATGGAAGCCGAAAGTTGATTTAGTTATTTATAATGCAGACTTATTATATATTCTGTTTTCTCGATCTCGTATATTATTTATTTCCATTTAAATATCTATTATATGATTTCAGCTACATATGCACAATCGCTTCAATATCACTGTCAATTTCTCTAGCATATATTTTTTAATAATTTATTATTAGGAATTAATAAAATCATTTATTATTACACAATCATATGTACACAAACAATCATGTTTTGATCGAAATTATTTTCTACAATAGGATACTTTTCAAGGACCTGGGACCTTAAAGGGGTCTTATCTTAATATATGTGTAGCTCCAAGTAAAGGGGCCGTTTATAATTTCTAGATTGTTAATTTATTGATATTTATTTTACCGAAATAGTATTCAATTTCACGTTATTTCGAATTAAACCCAATAATTTGTATTATACTTATTGTATGTGTCTTTAAGATAGGAGTAAAAATTCTTTTCCTTTTATCTTTTTGTGCTTTATTATTATTATTATTACTATTATTATAATTGATCTTAATTTCAAATGCAAAATGATATATCGGCAAATGGTCTTAAATTCGATGAAAAGCAAACTTCAAACATTAGAAAATTTAGATCATATTTAAATTCCTTATCCTCCGTTTCTATTTTAAATTTTAGCCGCATTGAGTAATTCTGCGTCTTATCTGTATCAGTAACTTGAAGTGATACGCTTTGCAATTTTACTCCCGCCCCTCTGAGAGGAGTCCCTTTGGCTCCACACGGGGTAGACAGGGAGCAGCGAGAGAGAGAGAGAGAGAAGGCCAACGTTTTGGGCAGCAGCTTGTGCGTCTGTCTGTCCGTTTGTTCCCCTCCCCTCGTCCCCCAAGCGCTGTAATTAAATTTCCATTTGCATGCCTACACCTTTTTGGCTTGGGCTATTTTTGTGCATGGGTTTCTCTTCTCCCCCTCCACGCCCCCACGTCTTCTAACTTGCCGGGCTTGGGAATCCCCCGAGGAAGATCGGGGAGGGTCGGACCCCCTCAAATTGAAATTAATATCGGAGAGTCACTTTTGCGGAAGAACGAAAATTTTCGGGGGGAGCTTGATTAAATTAAAGAGATCCGAAACACTTTTGCTGCTCTAAGAGATGGGGGTGAGGTGATAAGGGAGAGGGGGGGGGGCTTGTTTTGAGTCGAGCCTCTTTAAAGACCGTTTTCTGGGTTTTTGTAGTCTCTTTGGGCAAAGTTTGAAGGAAAAGTTTCATTGACTGTCATTTTATCGCGATCAGTGGGTTAGAAAACGGTACGCTCCTCATATGTTTCTCTTGCCAGTTTCAGTTGTTCTTTCTCGCCTGCCTGGAACTGACTTGGAAACTGACAATAACGTCAAAACGATCATTTCAATTTTTTTTTTTAACTAAATGCTACGGCTGAGTTAAGCTATTTAGATCGTTGGATGATAACTCCAGAAAGTCTGTTGCCAACAGGACAATGAACTACAACGTGGTACTGACAACAACAGCTTCTTTGCAAAGATATTGTTAATGGAATGTAAAAGGGATTAGTTTCAATAGTGCAATTTTTAAGTAACCGTACCATGATTCAAAAATATGTACTGAGCGATGTACCGGTACTCGAATTTGGTTACAAACGAGCTCAAGAAGCCGTAAAACCATAAATACCGGAATTGAAAGTTGTATACGCTTAGAAATATTGGTAAGTTTCGTGGTGCAACAAGTCTGATACCATGGAAGTGCGCGCAGACTTCCCTTGCATCAATGCAATATGTAGCAACGGCATAGTTGCAATGAAAGTACTTTACAGAGTTAGTGAGATTCTCGGTCTCTCTGACTACGTTCGTATTATGCGATGAAACCCCCCATCCCGGTCACTCTTTCAAACGTCCAAAAATTTCTAGAACAGCTTGAGTTTAAGGCTACAAAATATTCCCTCTAGGTCTCAAAGATCCCTCTATTTTTCGACCGTCTCTTTAAATGGCCAATTTTTAGTGAAAGAACAGCTAATCTCCACAGAAGAATTTCGATACGCATGGCTTTGTATGAATTGATCATAAATATTTTACAATATTTTATCCCATATCTTCCCAAATCATTATCCATTTAGCTTGATGAGGTTTTTATTTCTATATAACGATATAAAGAAATGCAGATTTGCATATTTTTAATAAAACTTGTAGGCCTTTTTCTTTCCAACTTTTTTCTTCTAACTTTATAACACATTTACGTAAGAAAAACACCGCAAGCTTTATCAATTAATTTAAATTATTTTTATATAAAAACATGATTAAAAAGGAAACATCTCACATGTGAAAAATCGAGAGTTCGGTAGCATGATCATCACGTGTTTCTCCGTTGGAATTATATTTTGAAATAGACGAGAAACTGTCATTTTCAAACACTCTCTTTCTCTCTCTCTCATTGGCGGATAAATGGTGATACAATAGCACCTATCCTTAGTGGTAAAAGCTAAGAATCCTCTAAATCCTTTGGTTCACATGGATATAAAAAAGTGCCCCAGTATATTTTAAGGACGTAGAGAAAGTGCGAAGAAACCGACTATAAATAACACAGCACCATAAATAAACGCCGCAGAGCCAAGTGAGATATACGTTTCGAGAGGGCCTGGATGACGGTTTTGCAACAAATAAATTTGTATGTGTTGAGGGACGAAGATTGGACAAGTAATGATCACAGCATCTCCAGATAAATCATCTTAAACGGGTACTTAAGAATGGAGACTTCGGTGTGAGCGTAACGATGTTCGAATGACAAATTAGAACGTCGAAGTTCCGACTGGATCAGCTTCGTTACGCTGGTTTTCGGCCTAGAAATAGACAGAAATCTCATAGCTAAAATTGTGGCGTTCCTATTTATTATGACTACGAGAAGTTTATAATACCAATTTTGTACACATCTTGACCGTGTTCAAAGGATTTTTTTTTTTTTTCATTTTAAAATCCATAATATAATGAAATTGACAAACATTAGAGCTAAATAAATGTATTATTTTTATTTGTGAACTTGTATATTGTTTACACACTAATAACTTTTAACCTCGTGTATGCGAGTACCCAAACTTGGTAGTTTATATAGTGCCGTCGTAACGGTTAGACCAAGGGGTCTCGGGCCCTTATCCAAACGGGGGCCCCAAATTAACGAAGTTTTATTTATTATGTATATTTTACTTATTGCAACAAATTTGAAAATTTAAAAATTAGCATAGAAAAGACCCCAAAAACTGTGTGAGGTCAGGAACCTTGAGTGCGTTAAAATGACCCTGAGTATATAGGGTGCCTTGCGAGAGTCACCTGCTTTATATCATTAGTGTAAGCAGGAATGTGTTGGTGGGGGTTGTAACACCCCCATTGTTATAAAATGTTGTGTATACATGAACATATGGAGTTGTAGCTCTGTAACTCCCCATTGAGACCATAACCCCAACTTTTGAACTTTCTGGATACGCCTCTGCTTTATATATTCTAATGGGGTATTTAATTTTTGATAAGTATGAGAGAGCAATTCAAAGAGCTGGTTAGCAAACAAGTCTTCTAAGCTTACCATTATCGGAACTTTTAATCAACAGATCCCTATCGATAGACTTGAAATTCTTCGCTTGCATTTAATAAAAACGAATGACACTGCAATTTGTGAGCCCCTGAAATATTCCGAAGATACGAAGGATGCGTGCCGACTACGTTTAAAACACATCGTCACTAAAAATCATCACGTGATCGTCACTAAAAATCATCACGTGATCATCATTAAAAAAGCACACACACATTAAAATGCCGGGAGATTAATATTTTTGACGTGGCGCTACGCAGGATATTCGTAGTTAAATGCAACGTTTTATTGAGCGTTGTTTTGGGTGTACAAGGAAGATTCAACAGGATTCAATCAAATGTTTTTTGTTTGTCCTCAGCAATCACACAGAATGAAACTACTGGAGTCGACAAGGAGGTGTACTGCCCATTATCGGAACTGGAAGACGCAAACGAAATATAGTATATCTGTTCGAAGCACGTTGAATTTCATTTCTGCACCATACACTACGCTTAATACACGTTGATTTTAACTTTTGAATTAACATTTCATTATGCGGTTTCTGAATGCTCGTTGGTGCGTGTAAAATACCCTGGATTTTATATATTCTTTTAAATGGGTATTTAAAAGAAATTGATCCGAAAAAGATGGTTGAAAAAATGCTTTACGTAAGAAAGGGAAAAGTTCCTCCTGCCCATGCTGGCAGTATGAAAAGTACTGGAAGAAGCACTTGATCATTATAAATTAAAGGATTTTTCAAGTTTTTAGCGGTCGATACTTGTCGTTCTATTGGCTCACGGAAGATTTATTACCAGATATCTGATCGATCCAATATCCTCTTTCCTTATTAATACACGTACCGATCACTGATGAAAATTTTCTCAGCTCATTTCGTCCTCCATTTCTCAATATCTTATTAAACACAGCAACTTAGATTAGCCTTTTTCAAACCCGTACAGAAATTTGATAAATCTGTCATGACGACGCTTTCCCAACTTTCGTTTCCGTCAGTATCTTTCTGTTGCGGAGTGGTCATTACCATTAATACCGAAGGATTTGGACGGACATAAAGCTCTCAGTCCAGTCTTGACGAAAGCAACATTTCAGGCATTGGAAGTGAGACTAAACAGGATTCTGTGCTTATCTCATTATCACTATGTATTGGCGAACGCAAAAAATTCATGAGGGGAGAGTTTCAAGCTTATAGATGGGGGAGGGGGGGGTTACAGAGCTCCAGCTCCATATATTCATATATATTTATACAAAATTTCAGAGTAATGGGGGTTATGGCCCCATCACCCCCCCCCCTGCGTACACCATTGTCTCATCGTAAGAATCTCTTTTGAATTAAAGGTTATTAATGGACAACCAAGGCTTATTAGCATAGCACTGTAAGCTTAGGATCTACTAAATAGACCACTACGTCTCCCTTTGAATGGGGGGGGGGGTGAATTCCCGGCGAACGAAGCTTACTTGAAACGGCTATCTCTGTCGGCGAAGACAGGTGATCTAAAGGGAAATACTATAATGCGAAGTTCTACCTCATTTACTGACATAACTTAACTATCTTAACAAATGTCACGGGACTGCAAATAAGTACTAGGAGGTAGGTAACACACATAAAATATTTATTAATAGCTAAACATAACATGAGACTAGTAGAAAGCATGAAAAATGATAATTGTGATAACTTCGTCTGAGGCTTAACTATGGCGCGGCTAAACATGCCGACATCTATTAAATAGCTCATCTGAAGTGAGCTTACATTAGTTTCCTCTCTAAATTGCTGACCTTTCGACACTTTTTTTTATTCTAACAATTTGACTACGGTAGTAGCCTATCTTGGGTATTACACACATATCATAAAACGATCAATTATAACTGCATTATTGGAGTTCATTTTAGTTTTGGAACACATATTGCAATCCATAGCAATCATTACGAAATACATTATCAACAGCAATAATATCCAATAATTAAACTGTCATGTGACTATCATTAATTATGTTGCGTAACTAACTCTATATGTCTAATCTGACTCTTAGGGGACGATTGCCGGAATTGACGAGACATGATCAAAAAATATTATTCTCTTACCCGGCTCTCGCGAAGAATTCGCCTCGACATCTCAGAAGTTTTCTATAGCTGTACGAGAGGCATATCAATTTGGTCTACATCACTGGCGGAGAATGTACGTAGTTCAAGGGAGCTATTCACCTCACTTTTAAAATATTGCTTTACCATCTTTGGGTCCCATCTGGTACTGATCTCATACTGATCTAATTATTCTCGTCTTATACTGACTCTGATCTCATGCACTTCTGCCCTGAAACTGATTAAACTTTTTAAAACTTCAAAGTAAGAATGGCGTTTGGACCTGTGATTGGTTATTGGTTTAACCTAGCGGTGAAGGACGTGTTCGTGTCTTGCGGTTTTGGTGCATTCAGGTCCAGATTTCCCCTGCGGCGGTCGCTTCCGAAGAAAGGCAAGAATTTCTGCTGACATTTACGAGTTTTCTTCATTGATGTAAACAACTTTTATGGATAGAGATTCTAGGTACGGACCTTTGAGGATTCCAATTAGCAGGGTTTGTATTGTGCAGACGCAACCCTAAAGAGACGGCATGTCCAGGCGCGGTGATCAAAACCAGGGCAGTCTTTATGCGTCTGTTCTTTACTTACGCCATAAAATCTTGGACTATTCTAGAGATTTTTAGGTTGTACAAAAGGATGAGAGCTATTGCAGGAAGGGTATTTTGCATGAGAACATCTTCTTGGCGACGTTGTTTGTAAGTGAAAGTGAGTGCTTTCTTTTATGGCTTAACGTACAGTTTAAAGGGAAAATATACAAATTATAACAAAACTTTGTTACAGAACAATCTTTCTATAACAGCACCAATACAAAGGCTCGACTTCTGTCATGAAATCTATTGCCGCTTCACGACGGTTGCGGCTTGTGAAAGCTCATTCATTCGTCAATTTGTAGTTAATCAATTTATCACAAAGTTGTATTCCTTTATGCTGTTAATGCAGTTAGTTGAGTCAGTTAACTAAAATTCTAATATATATATTTATTTACAAAATTTACATTCGTCATGACATGATCTATTTTAACATCCTAATCAATCTATTTGAAACCTAACTCAATCTATTCCAAGAATAAGGGCCTATTTCAAAAGAAAGAAATTGTCTATATAAGGCTGTATCTATAACGCCAAAACTGAGAAGAAACTGACTGAATTTTCTAATCGGTCTCCGAGGAGAAAAAGTCAAAACAGAGTCGAAAGCGACCATTCTGTCCATACATTACTGACGCCTACCATTTACAATCCTATACTTATTTTCGAATTCATCTTTTCTAATTTATTTACCAATTTCCCAAATTTAGCACTTTTTAGAGAGCGGCTAATTTTATATCTTCGATTTTTTTTTCATGATAGTAAAGATGAACGATTTTTCTGGGATTTTCGAGGTTCGGTGGAATTGCTCCCAATGTATATATTACTATTACAATGTTACTATTAAAATTACTATTTTGTTATTACTATTATTGTTATATTAAAATTACTATTATAATGTAATATTACTATTGGGATAACAACTGCTTTTTTTCCCCGTAACCTTTCGACTTCGACTTGTAGATCTTGGTATTTAGAGATTTTGTCAAATTCTTTCGCCTGAATTCTTGAGTCACCAAGAATAGCCACATTTACTATCCAAACTTGCTTTTTTCCCCATAATTGTTAAATCAGGTGTATTATGTGTAAGGTGTTTGTCAGCAGCTTGGATACGGAAGTTCCACAGGATCTTAAATTCGTCATTTTTAGTAATCTTCTCAGCTTTGTGGTTTCACCAGCTTTTGTTGACTATAATATTATATTTTTGCTTAATACTTTTCCGACACCCACGGAGAAATAACCTGAGTGTCGGAAAATTAAGTAAAAATAAATTCCCCCACGAAAACTCACAAAAAATCTCGCCCAGGAGGCTTTTCTGTGTTGACCATTATTTGGCAATTGTGTTATTCCTGTGAAGGGTAATAATATCTTACATCCTCACATACGGAGAAAAATGCGTTTGTTCTTGTCCTCGTTCGTCTAGTAGGTCAAGACACTCCGGGCTAAACGGAGGGACCCTGGTTCGAATCCAGGATGAGGACGGTGCCTCTTTTTCTCCAAAAACAAATTCAGCTCCAGCTTGAGCTTATTTCTTCATGAGTGTCAGAAAATTATTAAGTAAAAATAAATTCCTCCACGAAAACTCACAAAAACTTGCCCCAGTGACTTTGCATGTTGACCATTATTTGGCAATTGTGTTATCCCTGTAAAGGGTAATAATATCTTACATTATATTTTTAGCATAGGTGCCAGTGTATCATCACAACTAATTTATTATATCTTTCCAAATAATCTGTATGCGCGATCTTTTTGCATCCATAGATCAAATGATCCGCCGTTTCATCTACTTCTTTACAAAGATGACATTTGCTAACATGATATGATTTATTATTCTTATTTGATAATTAGTTATTATTATTCTTATTATTATATTTATAAAGTTACATTGAATTGTAAGCGTGCCGTAAATTGCAGTTATAAAATATAATCTTCATTTTGAGCAATAATTTACTTCAATGACGTAACAAGAAAAGGTTACTAAAACCATAGGTATAAAGTTATATAAGCTACCGGAGTCTGAGCGTCCCCTTTCCCCCAATAATTTTCCACACCTTTTTATATGTCCGGTATTAACCATTTGTATTAGTTTCGTTCTTAAAGCTGGCATATACTAGCAAACGAATATGGGCATTTTCACCTAAAACGAATTTCTATTAAAAATTAATAAACAAACGTGGCTATTTCGTTTAAGCGAAGTTCGGATAACCGGGGCCTTAGCATATATATTAAAAAAATATCTGATATTGGGGGCCCACAACTCCCTCCCAATTATTTTGAAAAATTTACGCCTATAAAGAGAATACTAGTTTTCTGACGCTAGTTATAAAATTATCGTGTCAATTTTAAATAAAGTATTGATTGAAATAGACGTAACGTATGCTGCTTCCGTATTATTTTAACTACATTGTTGTTGCTTCCCCTACTTTTATTTCATTTCTTCAAATTTATCAATCTATTTCTGTAATAATGCTGTTACAAAAGTATTAGGGTATGTCTCATGTTTTTAAAAAATTGTTTCTAATTATGTAATGGACTAGAAAACACATTAACTATATGTTAAAAAGCTAATTATCCTAAATAAATGACTATTAAGTACAATTGGCGCCATATACTTAATGTAGCTATACCCAACCTAAGATCCTTGTTCATAAGCTAATCAGTTTCATTAAATCAGAATCTATTATTAAAGGCACCTTTGTAGGACTTTTCATTAGGCTTTGCAGCACTCGTTCTACTGTTTAGCCTACTGAAAGTTGAAATAGACACCTTTTTGTCTATTGCATTGCTTTCACTTTCAATTGAAAAGACGAAAGCAAAGTGGAGAAATAGCAGACGCGGCAAATACGGGCTTTGTCTAGACTAAAGAAATAAAAACTGGCGAAAAAGATGTTCTCTCTAAAACGTAAGTCCACTACCAAAGTAGTATGCCCCCGGGAAACGGAGTCAGAAATCGGTTGCTTTTTAGCTTTTCTCTTCCAACAACAAGAAATAACATTAAAAAAAAAAGAAAAGGAAGAATGAAAAACAAAGGAAGAAAGATCTTGAAATAGCAGCGCCAAGATAGTTGCGAGAAATAGCCTGGATAACTTAATCTAAGGAAATGTCTAGGGACCTACCACTTGGTAAGGAGGAAAAGGTTACCAAACGGCGTCTTTTGTTTCTACACCAAACTGAAGCCGCCAACTCGCTACTAAATGCTTCTCGATGGGTTTCAGAGGATGAATCGGTTTTGCTGAAAACTGATGCGCAAACGTGACCTTTCACCCGTTTACTGGTCGATTTTTCAGCTGGAAATAGATCTCTCAAATGCAGAAATCGATCAGAACATATACAATACTTTTTATTTGCTACGTTTTGCACCAAGTATAGTCACGTGATCTTCAGAAATGTTTTGGATTTCAAAACGTGAATATTAAGTACATTTTGCATTGGTTTAAGGAAGATATTTAACTTAATTTGAATAAATAGAGACATTTCATTAATTTTGTGAAATTGGCATAAAAGTATTTGTACTGAACGTGTGTAGTGAGCCTTTTTTCTGAAACTGACAATACTGTTCTTCGATGTTCCATTGAAATGGCATTATTTATTTCTAATCATTACAAGTAATTAAATTTTAAGGCTACCTAGAAGAAATAGAACAACCTTTCATATTTACTTTTAAAGTGGTCTTTCCTGAGCTTTTCATTGAACTGAACGCGTCTAGTTATTTCATGTGAATATTTTAATTGCAATACGAGTTATTTTTTTCTAGTTCATGTCAATTTCATTCATTCATCTTAGCGAAGTGTGAGTTAGTAAAACTATAATTTTAAAAAGCATAACCCCTTCCTTTCTTGATCCCTTTATATTCCAAAGACTATTAAAGGCTAGGTATAATTCTTAAAAAAATATATGCTGTCGTTTCAAGTAGAAAAATCTATTTCTAAATCCATTTCAACATTGGCATTGCAAGCAGCGCACTATGTGGCAAATTAGGGCACGAGCACCAGATAAATATACAGCTAAATCTGAATTCTTATCATTACGAACTTATCGCATATAAACACAGTATACTGTTTACACAAATAAATACCACTTACATATACACACACAAAAAGAACAAAGAACACTGTAAGTACACTGTATAAACACTGCAAACGCACTACATATACATCGTAAATACATTGTATGAACACTGTAAATATACTGCACAAACATCTTAAATACACTGTATAAACATAAGTTACATTTATCGAAACGTTGAAATAAATTCCTTCTTTTTCAGAGAGAGAGAAAAGAAAAGAACTGCGCTGATATGAGTGAGATCTTTCGTGGAACTTTCCTATCGTCATTTTCATTGAGCCACTAACGTCGATTTCCAATTTCAGGTCTAGATTTATATTTTTGAAATTGTGATCATTTACAATGGAATTGTTTTGGATCGATTAGAAAAATGTGAGAAACAAGTGGGCAATATTGTTGACAGTACAACATTTATAGCTACCGTAAAGTTAATAAAATAGTTAACATGTAGCAAAATACTTTATGATCAATAAAGTTGAAAAATTTAAGTAAAGGGGACATAAATTTGTTACAATTGATGAAATGAAGTTTAATTAATATTAATTATCATTTGAAGCATGTGATGTTAAAAGGATGCTCCACTGTAAAACAGGGCGATATAGTTAAAATAAAACATTAACTATTATTTTTCCCTCTCAATGTGACCCAGAAATTAACCATTATTATATTTAACCGTAATTTGGTTACTAATAAAGGAAATATTGAAATTATTAGTTATAGTAAAATGCGTTAATAACTTTCAGTTCTGTGCATTTTTATAATAAAGTACAAAAATCTTTCGAATAATTAGCTCATTATTATTTCATTTAGTTTGCCGTGTGACGATAAAAGCGGTTTTACACATTTAATGTCACTTTCACGGATAAACTATGATCCCTTTCCCGCAGAAAAGTTTGAATCCTTGTCATTGGTATATTTTCATGCTAAGTGTCACTGTCATTCTTAGCCAAATCTTTGTTCTAAAATTAAATAATCCCTTTAATTAGTAATAGAAAATAGCTAAAGATTATTTACAATACTAAAAAATACTTCTATTTTCAAATTCTTAGGTTATTACTCTAAAACATTATGGTTTTATTTACTAGTATATTATAGTTCGATAATTAAATAATCCGTTTGTTCAATAAAATTAAACTTGTAAAAAATTTTCCTTTATTCAATAAAAAAACTCGCAATTAAACTCGTTAAAAAATGTAAAAGTTTTAACCACTGCCACTTTTGCATGAGTCTTCGTTCAGGTTTCAAAAGAGCCTCTTTAAGACTATTACAGAATATAAATCCCCCACGATAATGCGACTTTTCCAGGCAATAAAATCAACTTTCCCGCCAAAAAAACAGGCGATTTGGACCAAATTCTGGTTGCTGTGAATTTTTCTCCCTATTTTCAGCTACTCTGGAGTGAAGTAGTGCCTTTTTAAGGGGAAGAGTCAGGGGAAAATACCTTTGGGATAAAGCGAAGAGGAAAGGGACTTTGCGGAAGCCTTTTGCCCAGGGAATAGACCAGGACGTTATAGCGGAAAGGAAGAGCTACAAGAGAGAAAAAACAACGTGTTTGCCGGCGAAAGAAGTCTTATGGGAAATAGATTCGAAACAATTTTCCCCTCCTCTTAAAAAGTCTGAAATAAGATGTTCCTTGTCGCTTTACCGAGTCTGATTGTTTTAGGTCCCCTAAAAGTGTCGGTTATAAGATTGAAATTGCTGAAGTCGACTCTAAAAGGTGAACAAAAAACTCAGCCGCAGAAGAAGTCGATCAAGAGAAATTTAAAAATAATTCGATTACATGTCCACACTAAATGAATGTAGAATTTATCAGGATCAGTTCTTAATCTTTACTCCATTTCTTCCCCCCAAGGAGAAATGAGGAGCTTCCTGACGCCCAATTTTAAAAATTATAGCAATAATTAGGTTTATAGTCAGAAGGGGCGTCAACTTGGGAAAAATATTAGGGGAGCTTAAATGCAAGATTCCGCATGTGGAGGTATAAGTGATTACACTAACAGCATAATAAAAAAAAAATAACAATTAGTACTATATTTCATTCTTTGTTTCTCGTCCTAGGAGGGTACGCCCCCTAAAATATTTTTGAAGGGTCTGAAAGGGTCTGGGTCCTTTAGTTTTGGCGCCCCTAGTAATCAGCGTTATTGTTTTGCAGTACGGTGACTAGATTCCCCCAATCAATTTCATAAACATGGAAAGTATAGCATTTTTATAGCACTGGGTAATGGTTTTTTACTATGAGACTTCAAGGCAGTGCTCAAAATATTTGCTCCATTTCATCGTAACTTTTTCAGGCTATGAGAAAGAAACTGATTAGTTGGGATTGAATTATATTCGAAAGAAATTGAGTAGTCAGTTTCTACTTCTAGTTTTATTGAGTTTTATTCTCTAATTTCATCTGGATAAAATCATCTCATATATATAATATTTCTCTAAAGTCTTTCTTATACATTGAAATGTATTTATATCGATACCCAATGAACCGGAAAAGGACATCTTCATTGACAGTTTATCGTCATAAACAAGGTTGAACAAAATACACTCTGTATCTGTGAGTTGGGACCAGGGAAAAGTATCTTTCTAAAGCTACGGGGGAGGGGGGAATTAGAATTCTGTAATGATGCATTTTATTAATATATTTAATAATAGTAAATATCTAAGTAGGCTAATATATTTAACATTAATGAATAAATTTCTTAACGTAAACTTTTCATTGAAAACTTATAAAAATAGGCTATATTAAAAAGAATTATAATTTCCCTTATCCGTATTATAGAACAATGTTTCCCAACCTGGGGGTCTCGAATAGGTTTCTGGAGGATCTTTGCAGCTATTTTTAGTTGCAATTATTTTTATAAGGAATTTCATACCAAATGTTTCCAACGCTTTTATATTTCAACATGGCTACACACATTGCAATATTCTACTAACGGTTGTTAACTTTATATCTATAATATACATTAATATATATATAAACTTATTTTTGTAAAAATTGCAACACCATGAAGGACTCGTCCGAATTGAATGAAATTTAATGTACAAACGACCTGTGTTGATACAAATAAACGATTAAAATTACAAAGCAAAAAACAATATTACATGTCGAAAATCAGTATTTGGTGAAGCCACCACGCGCTGCAATAAGTGATGCTATACGACGTGGCATGGAATCAAACAGATGTTGAATGTGTGCCTGAGGAAGAGCATTCCAGATTGCTTGTATGCGACCCCAAAGTTCATCTGTAGTAGCTATGGGACGAGGATCACGAGCGAGACGCCGACCAACGAAATCCCACACATGTTCAATCGGCGACATATCCGGCGAATAGGCAGGCCAAGGAAGAAGCTGTATCTGTTGTGATGAAAAGAAGTCTTGAACATTCCTGGCAATATGTGGGCGGGCATTGTCCTGTTGAAATACAGCTCCGGGAATGCCTTGAAGGAAGGGAACAACTTCGGGCTCCAGAACTTCATTGATGTACCGGTTGCTGTTAAGATTACCCACAATTCGTAGCAGCTGAGATCGTCCATGATACGCAATCGCGTATCATGGACGATCAACTATGTGTCAAAATACAATACAGAAAAGGATTTAGATTTATTATTATATTATTGATATTTTATTGCCTTTTACAATTTTTTGCCCATCCACTACTTTTTTTAGCTCGCTTTTATTTTAGTCAAGTAACTCTGATGCCACTTTAAGTCGTTGGTCTCACCTAAACACTGGCGTACGCAGGGGGGGGGTTGATGGGGTTGTAACAGCCCATTCCGATCAAATTTTGTATATCTATATACATATAGATATACTGTGGAGTTGTATCTCTGTAACCCCCCCCCATTATGAACTTTCTGCGTACGCCTATGCGTCAAAGACTTTTGTGAAGCCTTGCAACTTAAAATCAGAAACAAATTATAAAAACTCCCAATTCAGTAACTTGTGCTACCTACTCCATAACGTCACTTTCCATAATTTTGTCTGTCACTCTGGCCTAGTAGTCGAAATTATAAATTTTCACCCTGTAGATGTTGAGCAAGGTTGAACCGTAAGCCCAAAGAAAGCAGACTGATCTTTAGAGATGAGGAAAACTACACAACGGAACCTAAGAACAGGGGCCCCGAGAGCCAACGCGGGCTCACTTCGACCGGCCCCATGACCCCTTCCCTGGGCCGGGCCCCCCACAGCATAGGTCCTTGCCAGCGCGATCCCCTAGACTTCATCCGGGCCCCGGTCTGCAGCCCCCCCGCTCCCTACTTCTCGTCAGCTCTACCTACGAAATAGGACCCATGTACTTGTATCTGAGCTTACTGAGAGATCAACCTGATCCAGCAACGCAAAAAGCTATAAAATAAGTGTAATCATGGTTCTACTGCTGCTCAAGTCCAACTCATTGCGTAACTACAACGTGGTTCGGACTTCACATTAAATTCATTGATCCCAGTTCAAGTGATACATTAAACAGTCATAAGACTTGAATTTTAGGACCAACCATATATATATAAATATTTATGCCAAGTGACTATATATTACTTTGTCAAGTGAAGGCAGAATTCTGCCTTCACTTGACAAAGGGAGCAGTTGGCTCCCGAAACGTCGTGTTTTTAAACCTTACGCCAGTGTCGAAATAACTGTTTGCTAACAAATGTTTCTCTTGTGCACATTGTGTTATTAAATTCAAAATAAATTCCAGAGTTTTGTTTAAATTAACGAAAGCGATATGCTTTTTAAAACTTCAGTTTTTTGTAAAAACTGCTTTTTCTCTCTCTCTAAATAAAAATATTTCGAAAGTTGTAGAACTGGAAAATGTATTCGATATCCGCATAATAGCGACACACTGCGCTAATCAAATAGAAGCAGCAATTACGCAATCTTTATTGGTGCAGTTAATTTATAAAAACGTTGCTGATAGCTATTTCGATAGCACGCACGTGGCTATCATCGTCAAAGAATGGTAGTTTCTGTTTATGTCTGTGATGTTGGCCGGTGTTGCCATCACGTTATTTTAAAACTTGATTGGGTCAGCAAGGAATTATGTGTATTTCTGGAGTCATTTTTAGCCGTGGGACACAACAAGTTTTTCCAGGTAGGCGAGATAGAATTACCTAGGAACAGGGGCGGATTTAGAGGTCATTCAAGGGTGGCGATTAATGACTTGATTTTTGAAAATGATACCTCATTGGACCTTTACCTTGTATCTTTTCAATGTTACATTTTCATTTGAGGAGTGGCGATCGCCACCCTCTCCCCCCCTCCTAAGTCCGTCCCTGCCAAAGGGTTGTTTATTAACTATAACGTCTATGTTTTATAAGATATGACACGCTTCAAAAAAGCAGAGATCTAGTATTGAGTTGACTTTTTTAATAATATGTGCATTAGAGAATAAGAACTTGTGTTCGAATTCCCATGAGTGTTTTGCCAGAGCCGATTTATGGAATTCTTGCTTTCTGACATAAGCTTCGTGTTCATTTAGTCTGAGGCGCAGTGCTCTCCGTGTTTGACCGATATAAATTTGGCCACACTGGCACGGAATGGAATATATGCCGCAGCTGTCAGAATCCGGGATGTTATCCTTAAGATGAGAAAAGCCTATTTTGTTGATCGGAGTGAAGGTAACGCGAAAGTTGAATTTGTGCAGGACAGCAGCGATCCTAGTAGAAATTTTCGGAACATAAGGAATTCAGACAATGTCTTTAGGAGCTGAAGAAACACTGGAGAGAGAAGAGGCCGGTTTAGGTTTAGTGAGTTCTTTAAAAATATGATCAATAATTGTTGGATTGTAGCCACGGTATGAGGCAATTTGTCGAATGTACTAAGTTTGTTAGTCAACACGTCACTGGTGGGTGAAAACGTGATGGCAAGAGACACCAAACAATAAAATGAGCAGAAATTGCAAGGGGAAGAAGACGAACAGAGCTAGATTTACGGCAGACACTAGTCTGGAAACCGGTGGACGTTATATGGACAAAAACGTCGAAAAAATGTAGTAGACAGTTCTTTTCTTCTTCAAAAGTAAACTGGATATTAAGATCAACGGTTTTTAAGAGGTTAGTGACCTGTGAAGGATACATATTGTCATGTAATAGAGTGAAAGTGTCATCCACAATTCTTGTCCAGAATATAAATGGGATGAGAGTCACAATTTTTTCTTCTATATAGTGCATAAAGATGTCTCATAGGATCGGGAATAGCGGGTTTCCCACTGCAAGACCGTTTGTTTGTTTATCTAAATTGTTTTCAAAATAGAAGCAAGTTTGATTGATACATAATTTTGTGAAAAGGATCAGTTCATCAATTTCATAATCTATGTAGTGAATTCCTTCAATCTCATAGTGAGCGAGTCAAGAGAGCCTTGGAACAATGTATATTTCCATATGAATCTAACGCTAATCCAATTAAACTTTAACCTAATTGAAATCAATCAAATTAAATAAAATTTAACAGGAATCCCCAAGTTACACAAATCTGCAGCAAAGGTACAATAAAAGCTAAAATAATTATATAATTTGTTATTAATAATATGGTTCGTTAGAAAATTTAAATAGAACAAAAAGTGTGTGAAATATGTGCAAGAAGGAAAAGGAATTTGTATAAGCTTAAAAATTTTTCAAATGTCACATACACAAATTAAGTTAAACACAATGAAAAAAGTTATTCCTTTTCGAAGAAGTTTATTATTATTGTTGGTACGTTAGTTAGAGGCGTTTCTAATTTCGGTGTGTGTGTGTGTGTGTGTGTGTATTAGAAATCAGCTGTTCGCGATGGCCAAGGACTGTTCCTTTCATGTTGCCATATTCCGATTCACAAATAGCGTCCTTTGATCGATTTTATTCGGGTCCTCTTCTTCTCTTCTTTCTAATCTCATTTTCTTGCTAGCCTCCACCCTGCATTTTTGGACCCCTCCCACCCCTGCACCTTCCAATGGGGGAAGAGGGGCCGTAGGAGGACTAAAGAAGGACACGCAACGGTCTTTGGGTCGATATTCCAAAGCTTTACAAGTCGTTAGAGTCAAAATCGTGTCTTTTGCAGTTTTTAAGCCGGTTCGGCAGTTGTTGACAGGGCACTCAAGGGAAAACTTTGCAACTTCAACGTTCGCACGTTTTTAATCCCCGCAAAAATGGAAGATAGCGAAATAAGCTACGAGAGAACGACAAATGTCACTTTCGTGGTAATAGACTAGGTTCATTAATTTCAAAATCTTAGCTCGCGTTTTTTTAATGAAACTGAACTGATTCCGCCCGAAGTAAAATATTACGATCTTGTTTTTCCATCTCCGTACAATACCATCTCGACGCCTACAGAGCCGACGAAAGGGGGGACAGCAGGGGCTACAGCCCTGGGGCCCCAGATGAAATCTAGGGGCCCGCGTTGACTCTCGGCGCCCCTGGACGCCTATGTTGCTAATAAACTAACAAAAGCTATTTGATGTGGATTTTTGTTATTAAACTACTTTAAATAGTGAAGACAAGAGAGAACGACGATGGTTTTACCTTTTAAAATATTAACACGTAACATAAAATACTTAGCCCTGATGAGACGCAGTGTGGTAACGCGTTCTCCTATTGCGCGGCTAATCCGGGTTCGACTCCCAGCAGTGCAAAAAGAACGCTTACTCAGAGATCTCATAAAGATCGCACTGCTCACTGTAGTCCGGGGTTTGGTTCCCTAGGCCTTAAGAGGTTCGGATTCCTCGGAAAACAGTAGGTCCCGGCGCAGCATGACCACTGTAGTCTTTGAGCCGTAAAACCAAAAAACAAACAAACAAACATAAAATACTTAATTCCATGAGCCGCAATTATTATTGTTGTTGTGGTCGGACACCATTTTAGTGATGTGGCGTTCGGAATGCGACTTACCTTTATATCGGATGTGACTTGATTACAAGGAAGTGATTAATATTCTTTCGAAGACAATATGTCCGTTCCTATTCTTTCCATTAATTACCAGATAAAAAAAAAAAAAAACAGAACTCGTGGGTTCTATGAAAAATACGACATATGTGTCAGTTCTATTCTGTCGTGTTTCATTGAAATTGACAAATTTCCATTTTTGTGGAATGATATAGAAACAGACAAAACTAGGATGGAAATGAACAAAATGTGATAAGTTTTTTGTGGAAACCTTAATGTAGAATTTCAAAAGGAGTTGATAAAGATAAAATTTCCTCTCTGAAGGAATTTTATTTTATAGCTAATAATATTACTCAATGTTCAAATGGAATTTAACCCTAAACAGTCCTTGTATACGACCTCGGTTAGCACGTATCCTGTGAAGGTAAGAATTTGAAGGATTTGTTGCTTGAGTTAGATCACAACCAACGAGATATTTTATATTAATAGGGAGACGAATTTCGGATATTTTCTTTCACTTGTTCATTTTATTGTTACCTCTCAAGGCTGTTCAAGACGAAGCCGACGTCTTAACGGCACTCCTAAACCACAACACAGTTACGAGTAGCTAAGCTAGCAGGAATTCGAACCCAGCACCATGAGTGAAGCAACGACGTTCGTTTTACCCAGCCGCCTTGGCCATTTGTGTCAGCTCTCAATATTATAATTGGTTTATGTTAATTTTACCTCCCAAGACCGTGCGGTGGATCATCCAAAACAGGAGCAATTAAAGTTGCTTCCGATATACGATGCATTCACTCACACTGGACTAAACTCAGCGAAATTTTAAGCTAACTTAAAGTGGCTCACAATGGGGGTATAGGCCTATAATCACCGATCCACTACAACTTGGCGATGCAAATTATTTATAGGAACCGATATACCAAATTTACATAAGCTCGCGTTCAACTGCTCTTCACGTGTATAACATCTTGGATCAAGCAAATAATCTATTCTGATGCTTAACAGTAGAAATGTTAACTGGTAATCCCTCCTCCTCATATAATTCTATAATCAGTGGTATTGTAACATAATATGTTCAAGCCCCTTGACGATTGATCCTCAGTGACTTTTCTAGGATTTTACCTATCTCAGATTTTTCAAAATTTTGTCCATTTCCTAATCCTGTTAAGGTACACACACACACACACACACACACACAACTAATGAAATAACGTTATGTTAATTATTAACATAACGTTACGAAACGTATTAAAAAAATAGATAATTATTTTATATTTTTTCCTCTGTAATTTAGACCGTATAAAAACATAAGCATGTCAAATTTGCTTATTAATTATTTTTTAGTTTTTAATCCTTTCGTTTGTGTATATCAGTCCCTTGATCTGCTCTTCTTTTCCTTGCTACTCCTGTTTCTTTGGATTGACTTTGACCTACTCCTAGTTTCATTGAACATTTGATTAAGATCTCTAGTTGTTCTATACATTACAGATTATATATATATATATAATTATAAAAATTCATACTACGTTTGTGTGTGAAATTGCAGATTATTGAAAAGTCCTTCATAAAATACTATTTCAACTCGATTTCGAGCAAGGTATGTCTTCTCTAAATATGTCATTTACGTATTTTTTTTAATCTATTTCTTTCCACGGGTAAGAAAAATTGAAGCAATCATTAGCTTCGTCGAATCTAAACAGTCACAAAGACGAAATAAACATCTCTTCGACCGGCATATAGTAAATAGTAGGGGCATAACTCAAACGGCCCTTGAGAATTGGTCTTAAAAACCGTAAAAATAGATAAACAGAAAGAAAGAAAAAAGAAAGGAAGGAAGCAACAGCGAGTTGATGGATATATTTTGGGAGTGTGTTTTGCGATAGCTCGAGCTGCAAGTAGGCTCCCAGAAGAGCCATCTACTTTCAAACCGCAATATTTCATTCGAAGCTTTCCCTTCGAAAAGCAGGAAAACTACGGGCTGGCTCAGACGTGAATTAGGGAAGCCATATTTCCAGAAATTGACAAATGGGCGAGTAATATGCAACTTTCAGCTTATGTAATAACAAAATACATATATATATATATATTAGTGGCGTTTGGTGAACTTTAAGTATAGGTGTGCTGAACAGAATAAAAAAAAGTAATATGGAGGAATTCTATACAGTAGTGATAATCATTAATTTCTTTAAATTTTACTCTTTTAAATATACCGGCGTAACAAAAATGCAAATAATAGATTTTTAATTTTTAAGAAATGGATATATAAATGCACCAAACACAATCATCGTCACGAGCATTACATATTTACATTAGGCCTATTTATAAATTAGCTTAATTTTCGTCTTTTCTCTATGACAAAAACTGATTTAACGATCATCAGAAAATGATTTGTTTTTCTTCAACTCCAGTAATAAATTTTTCTCTCTAGCAAGTAAACTAAGGCCACACGATCTTTCTTGAGTTAGCGTACCTCTGTAACAAACTTTTTCCTTTTGGTTGTAAAAAATAAAATAAAAACAAATATTTAAAAAAAATTGGCAAGCTACTTTAAAATAGAACGATGAACGCAGTGATAGGAAAAAAGTTACAAATTCACAAAAAAAAAAAAAAAAAAAGATCAAAAATCAGACGCTGCAATAACGATCTGTGCTTTAGCTTTACAGCACTCCTATCCAGCTATACGAAAGCACTAAGGAGACACAATTCTCCCGTACGCGTATATTGAGAGACAAAATCGTTTCGACAATTTCATTTTTTTTGGAAGAAAAAAAACCAGTTTTATACTTCCTCTTTAAAATTTCTTTGTATTTTTGATGCCGAATTATTATTGTGCTGTTACATTGTGTTATGGTTTTTGTTATATCATTTTAATTATTGTGTACATATATATATATATACATATATAACTTGTTATTATATAAGCTGAAAGTTGCATATTATCCACCCATTCTTCGACAAGCAAGAAAAACCACATGAATACAAGAATAAAACCCCAACTAAACTTCAAAATTACCTCTAAACATCAACACTTATTTTAAAACCTAAAACCACAAATATTAACATCGAAAGAGATTGGAAATGCAATGGAGAGAACTAGTAATTAACGTTTTCTTATATGAAGGCCACATCAATTACAATCATGTAAAACATTAAACTGCAGGAAACAAATTAAAATACAAAAATCACAACTCAAAAGGGGACCCATGTGGAAGAACGTCATCAGAGGAGACTCTCCCACGTGAGCTCTAAACCGGGATTTTTCTATATGGGGATCCAGCATAGCTAATAAGAAAGCTCTATCTTCCAACTTCGAACTTTTAAAAGGAATGAATGAAACTGGAAAAGCCAATTCACAGTTTGCGATATAGGCTTACACATATCGACTACAATATAGGTAAAAGAAATGCCACAATAACAAAACATCACAAAATATTTGCAAAGCAATTGCCTCAAAAAACATTTTATAGCTATCGGACAATAAAACTGAGGGAGCATGTGATTTGTGTGGAGGTGACTAAGTGATGAAGCCATTTGCCGTTGCTTCAAAACCAAATTGGCCGACATCAACTGATTGTGGGTGACTCATAGCGTCAAACACATCTGCGAAAATTGCCTTCCAAAATAAGTCTTGTTCCGAATTTTGATTAAGTTTAAAAAACAAAATTAAACCATCGACCGAAGATAAAGCAATTTTCATCCCTTTTTCCACCAGAGATTTGGTGAATCCGGAGTTTTCTGTCTATGCACTAACTAAAGCCGAGTATATAGAAGCCGCCTCGACGCTGAACCTGATCTAGGGCTGTGGACTGGATTTATGAGCCCTAGGCAGTTTAATACATCGGGGCCCTCAACCAATGCTATCTAATAACAAATCATTTTTGTTAAGTTAACAAAATTCAGGGCAGAGCCCACTTAAGATCATTGGCCCCTATTCGCCCCAGGCTATGAACATGACATTAGGTGTAGAGTTTCCAAAATTATTGGGGGCTTGTGATTCCAATAATTACCAGGCAATTTATTATATATTAAGCAACCTAATTAATTCATAATTAACCAATAATTTTTCATTAATTAATTAATGCGTGTACGCAAACACATACATTAGAACCTATTTATAACACGCTCGCATTTGGGGTGGAAAATATAAACTTTGTGTAGTATACTGATTAAATGCAGAATACAATTTAATCGTGTTTAACAAACAAAACTCTCCGGACTCCGGATTTACTGAGTAAAAATGGTGAAATTTTTTAAAGAAAATTAAAACAAGATTAAAATCGAAAATTAAAAAAAAAAGCAATGATCGAGGATTTGGCTGACTGTGGAACCACCGTCGGACTGCTGTCTTGGCTTCATCGTTGCACGTGAATCGCTGTCCTGCCAGGAACTTCTTCAGCGGACCGAAAACGTGGAAATCACTAGGGGCGAGGTCCGGACTGTATGGTGGGTGGTCCAGACTCTCCCAGTGAAATGACCGGAGCTTGTCGGCGGTTCTGATTGCATACAGTCCGGACCTCGCCCCTAGTGATTTCCACGTTTTCGGTCCGCTGAAGAAGTTCCTGGCAGGACAGCGATTCACGTGCAACGATGAAGCCAAGACAGCAGTCCGACGGTGGTTCCACAGTCAGCCGGACGAATTCTACCACAGGGGCATCTCAAATTTAGTGCTGCGATGGGACAAATGTCTGAACCGGTGTGGGGACTATGTGGAAAAATAGTGTAAGGTACGTAGAATGGTACATATATTTGTAATTACCTGTATGTACCTTATTTTGGCTAATAAAAAATAGGGGCAAAGACTTTCTGATTCGCCCTCGTATATTAGGAGCATGGTAAATCGAAACTTGTGAAGGTTTGACTAGCTTCGAAAAAGAGGACGCGATTCTGTGTTAAAAGAAAAAAATATGCATTGATAATCAATGGAAAAGATCTAAGCCCGTTTTTTCCTATGCCATTGCTGTGTGTGTGTATATATATATATATGATGATGGTATTACATTGGATATCCTAAAAGAAACTGGAGAATATGTAGAAGACATACTTGCACAATTCTTTACCAAATATCTTAACAGCGGTAACATACCAAACCAATGGGATTCTACAACAGTAATTCT
>QLNU02015360.1:290807679-290820209 GCA_006491805.2 Dysdera silvatica
TGTCACTTTGTGTAAGTTTTATTATTTTTTGTGTCTTACGTAAGCATGATTCAGACTCCCCTCTCCTCGTTGTCAGAAAAAAATAAGCGTATCTTAACCCCGCTTCGCCCAAAAATGCTTACGTAATGTTTGAACGGCCCCAATTTTCTGTCAAATTTTTTGTTATTATTAGTAAACGAGAATACACTCACACACACACATATAAAACACTAGGGGATGTGGAGGTTTTGTAGTGCGATTATCACAGTGCTGTTTAAGGAAAAAACGAATTTGTAAGTAGTATTTAGAAATTTCTTTGTAGTGAGAACTAATGTTTTTCTGAAACTTTAATGTACGACTAAATGAAAAAACCTAGAGATGCCCCCAGTAACTTTTATTAGATTTCACGAATATTTTAAGAAATTATATTGATTTTGCTTTTGTTAAAGATTGGAGATATGGTACTTCTGTCACAGAATGACTTTTTGCTTAAGATTATGTGGTTATGGATCAGTTTGAACTCTGTCCGTTGTCCAGCTCTTATCTTTTCTTGTTGGAGGGCCTGGGGGAATGTCTTTCTGTAGTTGCCGGTCAAGTCGCCATGACTAAATATTTCTTTTGAAGATATACCGAAATATAGCGCATCAGTGTGGGTCCTGTGTAAAGGAAACGCCTCAAGGAAAGCTATTATAGCCCAAGACCAACTGTGGTACTGAGTGGGTCATTTTTCTTTTTCACCCTGTCGGTATTTCTACAGATAGAAAGACAAGCTAAAAATGAAGGTGGAAAATTTCAAAATGTGTAACGTGAGATATGTATACATATCTACTGCTTTTAGAAAAATACTTCAGTTGTTCACGGAACTTAGTTCAGTTAAATATTTTGAAGCGGAAATATCCATTTTATTGCAGCGAGTAAAATTCGATTTTTTAAACCCATTATTAATTTTGTTTTAGCTACAAGCATTTCCTTTATGGATAATTCATTTAATTTATTTAGTGCGTATAAAAAATTTATAAAGTATGAATATTATAAAGTTTGTGAATTCGTAAATGTGTATTCATGGAGAAATATTTAATTAAACTTCAACAAACTCCGACCAAGCCAATCTAATATTACCCCAGTGTGCAACGGTTCCAGCAATAAACGGTAAGAGTACTTTATTGCTTTAATTTTTGATGATTTCAATAACATTATTATATTAACTACTTAATGATTTTAATTTATACTACTTTTCTTCTTATTTAAATAGCTCAATGAAACCATAGTTCTTATATATGGAGTTAGATTGTTACGTTTCCTAATCAAAAAGTTCATAATAATTAAATTTTCTAATAATAAAAATTCTGTAATAATCCTTACACATAACGTTTGTTCATTATAATTCATTACGATGTACAGTAGATTCTCATTACAACAGACCAACTATACGGGCCCTCTAAAATATTTTTTTGTAAAGAGATTTTCATTACAACTGAATTATTATTTATTTTTTAATATTGCAAAAAATTTCCACGTAAATGTAACATGTGAAACGTTCCTCATCATCAAGAAATATGATTTTGATTAAAGATTAATTTGGCATAGGGTAATTTCGTAAAATTAAAGATAAACCTAAAATCCCCAAATATGGTCAACTTGTTTTTACGGTTAGATAAAAAATTCCTGGTAAGAAACTTCCTTCATAATAATACTCATCTTTTACGGTTATTCCTCCTTTAAGGACAAATTTTTCTGTCCAGTGACTATCTGATAATGGTTTTAAATAATGGTGGTTTTTGATAATGGTGCGTTTTAATGTGTGTGTGTGTGTGCATGCGCGCGTGTGTTTATGTGCACACATTATATAACTGAATTTTATTACTAGGGCCCGGATTTCTATGCACTTGCATGTTTTTGCATATTTTTGTATATTTCGCTTTTGTGCGAATTTTTTCAATTTTGGATATTTCTGCATATTTTTCATATTTTGGATATTTCCGAATATTTTGACATATTTCTGCAAAATTTTCAAAAGTGTGTATTTCTTTAATCCGCTTGTAATTCAATCAATTAGATTAATTCGACGTTTCTTTTTTTAGAAAGGCTTTTCTTAAAAAAAAAATGAAAATTGTGCTACTGAATATGTTTCCATTTTAAATAATATAATTAGATAACATTAAAGTTAGAAAAAAGTAATTTTATTTGTCTTTATGTTTTTTTGGGGATATTTCTCAATAGGCGTAATACTTTCCAAGTTAAGACCAAGTGTAATATTTTCCAGTGCAAGCCATGGGCGCCGGCAGATATTGGAAAGGGAGGACCATTGCCTTCCCCCATATTTTGATTTTCTTTGAAAACAAAAAGTAAAATAAAAAGGCGAGGTAGAAAATTTTAATTTTTTAAGGCCTTTGCTCCCCAACTAAATTTAACCCTGTCGGTGTACTTGGGCCCAAGCCAATGTCTACGATGCCGCATTTTCACACATGTCTCCGTACGTATTTCATACATTTTGGTGTGCATTTTGTATTAATTTTGTGCATATCCAAGGACATAACAAGGTGATTTTTTTATGCATTTCAGTACATATTACGCAATAATTTCAAGAACATTTGCACTGTTTCAATAAATTGTCATTTTATACATTTCGAAACATCGCTTATGAGTAGGGTCCAGATTTCTATGCACTTGCATATTTTGTAATAATTTTGAGCATATTTGCATATTATTTGGGCTAAATTTTATACACGCAATCCGGGCCTTGTTTATTACTATCCAATTCATGTTATACATAAAAGGTTAATTCTTTTTTGTGCGTGTTGTTAACTGTTATTTTTGTTTAAATTTGTATTTCTTTTATCATTGTTTTTTAAATATTTTAGATAAATTACTATTTATGCTGTTATGCTGTCCATTCTGTATATTTAGCGCAAAGGCACATAAAAACTATTATTTTTTTTTTAACTTTTCACTACATTTAAATTCAATAATTTTAATTAATCAATTAAAAAAATGAAATGTATATATCACATAAGTAGTTTTTAATTGTAATTAGATAGACAAAATAATATATATATTACATATATATATATATATATTAATATAATATTATAATATATATATATATATTAATATAATATTATAATATATATATATATATTAATATAATATATATATATATATAATAATATAATATATATATATATAATAATATATATAATATATATATAATATACAAAAATATTATAGATAAATGATATATTTTTTTAATTTTCTTTGACACAATTTATTGAGTTCCGATGTTCTGCTTTCTAATGCGTTTAAAAAGCCACATAAAAGAGAATTCAGTAAGAGCTTGAACCTCCGTTTTGAAAGAGATGTGATCAAAATAATTTTTTCCTATCTAGGCAGTTTTTATAAGGTGGAATTTATATAGAGCGTTTTAGAGAAAGGTTTTTCTTGAATATATATATAATATATATTCATTCATCAATGTAATCTACTGCCTGTTTTATAATAGAACGTTTTATAATATATTCTGAAAGGGATGAAATGTCTCAGAAATTCTTTGGTGATTTCAAAGGTGGAATGTTTATTTCCTCTCTCAGATTCACTTCAGTTAAAAAAAATCCTCGATAATTACTTTTTTTCTTTAATTTTCGAGTCTGATTTTTTTTTAATTTTCTTTAAAATATCTCACCATTTTTACTCAGTAAATCCAGGGTCCGAAAAGTTTTGTTTATTAGATACGATTAAATTGTATTCTGCATTTAATCATTATACTAAACGAAGTTTATATTTTCCACCCCAAATGCGAGCGTGTTATAAATAGGTTCTAATGTATGTGTTTGCGTACACGCATTAATTAATTAATGAAAAATTATTGGTTAATTATGAATTATGTTACTTAATATTTAATAAATTACTTTGTAATTATTGAAGTCCCAAGCCCCACAATAATTTTGGAAATTCTACGCCTATGATTGCAACTAAACTATTCTGGCATCTTCATTTAAATATGCGTAAGAGTTCCCAAGTTTAGCTTATTTCGGCCTAACTACCACGATGCTGAGAAACATACAACGTGAAATCGACACGAAAAGCTAGAATTCCGTCGCTATTTGAAACTGATCAATTTCTCTCTCCTCGCCCCTTTATTTTGTATATCAGCCCCCTTTGAACTTGGTAGGCTGTTCATTTAATTTACCAGTGGTGTGCGAACTGCGGATCCTTTTACCCACTGGGCCAAAGCTCTCCGGTTAACTTGCATATGAAATGTTATGCAAATATTCACCCTATTCATGTTGACATTCTAGACGAAATATGTAAATACAAACTGAAAGCATGCATAGCAGAAATGTTTAGATTAACCCATGCGCGGATTTTGTTTGCCTTACAAACGTCAATTGCATTTCGAAATTTTAACAATTTAATGTTAAACGAAAACAGGACGAATTAATTACATCAATTAATTACATACGTCAATCAATTCCTTCCTTCTGCAAAGCCTTAAGTGTGAATATAATACATTTAATAATAATTAACGCATTTAGTTAGTTACTTTGTTAATTAATTAGCTCATTAGTTAGTTACTTTAAGTACAATGAATGAGTATATATAGCGTAGTAGAAACTTTCGGCAAAAAGAAATAAAAAAAAAAAAATAAAAAAAGGTAAAAATATACTGTTTAAATATTAGGAATGTATCAAAATTTCTGCATAGCGTTCTGTTATAGGCATGTCCGCCAGAGGGGCGGGGGGGGAGGATCTTAAGGGCGGATCCCCTCCGAAACTAAATTTTTAATGGGACTTGGCTACGGCCTTGCATGCTGTGATTGTATCGATACATGCTGTAAAAATTTTTGAACACCTCCCCGAAATTAAATCCTGGCTACGGTCTTGGTTGTAGGCTATATCTGGGAGAACTTTCCCGCATGTTGTTGTCCGCAGCATGCTACGATGTTGTCGTCGTTATTTTGTGACCTCGAGGTTGTCCGTCTTTAGTCAGGAATACAAAGAAAGAATATTAGAGATATTAATAAATACGTGACTATTGTGTTGTCAATTGTGGATGAGGGACAGGATGGTAATTGATGTGAAAATTTTAATAGATCTTTCCAAGCTTGACTGAAATTGGGAGAAGATTTATGCTCATTAATTATGGTAATAGTATTCTTATTGATATGGAACTCTTCCAAAAACAAAAATGGCTGATTTATTTTTTTCATTTGAACTTATGCTTCTGTGACAAGCAATGCATGGCGATGGAAGACTTGTGGGAAACTCTGCTTTCTCTCAACGTATTCCTTCAATCTAAGTCGTAAGAACTTGCATCCAATTATCTTGCAAAGAAAGTGACATACATGAAGAAAAATTCAAAATTCATGTTTATTTCATTCGTATAAGAGATATTTTCCCTACCGAGAGAAAGGAGGAGGAAATGGTAAGTAGTACCAGCGACTTTCCGCCGATGTATTTACTAATAGCGATACGTAAAGTGAACTCCGGACCCGCGCCTCGGTCCCCTGAAATGCATAGTCTGCCACTGTAAATGACAAGCACATATTCCAATATTTTAAACAGAATTAAAATTGAAAGTCATTTGCTTTACCAAGTTCATTGGCAGTACCGAGTTGTTGATGACCTCCCACCACCTCCCCATTTGGAGTAGGTTCGTGCTGCTTCTGAGTTTGCCGTAGGCTTTCCCTACTGTGGAGGTTATCAGCACGCTACTGCTGTCTCATGATATATGAATACAAAAACAACAGGATTAAATGCCGGGAAAAGGGGCAGATGGCTTCAAAATGGCTATTCCCCTTCCTTATTGCCGTACTTCTGCTCACTTTTCATAAAGAAATTACGCCCACCCCACCCCATGAGAGCGGCTATGGGAGAGTTCAAGTATTACGTAAGCAATATTTTGGCCATTTTCAACACCACCCCCATTGGTAAGCAAGAATTAACATTGGCTAACATAGGAAAATAAGTACAAAAGACACCCCCCTCCTCCTAGAGGTGCTTACGTAATACTTGAACTCTGCCTATGCCAAAGGATACATTTTTTATAAAGTTACCAGATTTAGAAAAAGATTGGTATTCCATTGGCTTTCTTTGGAGATGAAAAAACTTTCACTAGGTTGCCATACTTCGGAATTCCAATGACGTATTTGGACACGCAACTAAATTTTCAGGTTTGAACTTAACGAATTAGAAAGCTTGTGCTTAGCCGTGCCTCTCCAAGAATTTCTTTGGTTTGCTTTTCTAATGATGGGCGTGTCTGGAGCGTGATTCGTTCATCTTTGGCCTTAATTATCTTATTAAATATTGATTTTAAGCAAAAATTACACTGGACATTTTTTATTCCTTTTTTCACAAGGAATCGTGTAGTGAACTTTTTCCGCCATTTTGTATACACCCTGTATGTATGTGTGTGTGTGTGTGTGTGTGTGTGTGTGTATTGAATCAAACTAAACCGAAATCAGTGTACATTATAGCTGTGAATTCGCTATATCCGTATTCGGTTTAACCGAGTTCCACTGTAATTTTATTTGTATTCGCTTCAATCCAAAATTATTGCACATCAAGTATTTTTCGATACATTCTTGGAAACAGATTAATTTTTTGGTTGATCCCCGATCTCTAATAGGAAGAAAGGAGGCTCATATTGCAGCAATAGCTGGAAGTAGGGAGTTGATCATAAAATTTGCATGTATTAAAACCTTCTTAAAAGGGATCTGGAAACTTTGGATTTCCGTTCGTATATAGACTGCGAAATGGCAACATGTGCGGGCGTTTTTAAAGAGCAATCTGCATACATCTGGAAGCATTTCCTTTTCAAAATCGGGTCCTACGTTCTGAAAAACTGCTGTTATTCTTCAGAACATGAGAAATTGATTTCTGCGAATTAACATGGCCTGCAAGAGTCCTTAATACAGTACTTCAAATGACAAAAGGAAATATATCTTGAAATTGGCAATATTTTTTAATTGTTGTTATTATGTTATATCTGTTTCGAGTGTTGACCCTACATCATGGGTTTTCAAACAATTTTAACCCACGACTCCCTTGCCCTGTCATAAACAGTTGACAACTCCCAAATATACAAAAGTCTACAAATCACATATTTTAAATATTTTTACGAAACACACTGTATAAAATGTTAATCAATGTCGCGACGCCCAGTTGCAAAACCCCTACTGTATAGCAACGAGCCAGTTTTATAATTAATGATCTTGCTATGTAGCAATTAGCCTGTTTTATCGTTAATGTCCCACAAGCTTCTTGCTATTAAACGTTTCTATATCTTCTTTCAGTGTCTCGTTTCATTTGGCAGGCATGTTGTTGGCTACGTTTTTAAGGGGAGAAAAAAAACGTCGTTCGCAAGTCTGGCATCGAATTCAGAACTCTATGACCTGACGAAAAGCCACTTCCCTCGTTAATGATCATAAAACCAAGGGCCAATCCAGAAATCTTTCGTGGTGAGGCATTTGCTCGATTCCTATTTTTGAAGCCATATGTGTCCAGTAATTTCTATTTTAATTTCCATGATATAACTCAGCTCAAGGAGTAGCGATCGTCTCTATCAATTCGCCCTGGGTCCGTTAGCATCAAACTACCGGTCACTTCAAATATTTATCTCCTTTTTAATGTGTCGTTTTATTTGGCAGGGCCAAGACTCATTTTTAAGAAAAAAAAAAGGACGACGTTCTCAAGTCCGGCATCGAAATCAGGACCTCATGCATTGACAAAAAGCCAGTTTCCTCATCATTTACCTTCAAACTGATAGCTATTAAACTTTTGTTTTTTCCTTTCTTTCAGTGTTTTGCTTCACTTGACCGGGGGAGGTGTTCCCAAGTTCCGTATCGCACTCGGGACCTTATAGTGTGGCGAAAGCCTGCTAAAAGTACTAATCTGTATAAAACATTAGTCAGCAGCTGGATGCACACTTTGAAAACCCCTGATCTGAATTAGCGCTATGCATGGGCGAGTTGCTTGATGCTAATAACTAATTCATATTTTCTTCAGAGCAAAAATTAGGGCTGTACGTTGGATTTGGAGAGGCAAGCTCTCCACCCTCCTCTCCTCAATAAGCAAGAAGTCAAAAATTTATCCCTGTATAAATGAAGAAATATCGAAATCAATTTGAACACTCCAACCATGATGATACTATTCGAACCTCCACAACTTTGTCCACTTTTCGAAGACACGTTTCTGTCACTTTCTCAACATTAAAGCGTTGAATGGCGTCCCAGTGTCTTAATAGTTAAGCACTTTGAATTCCGTGAAGGAGTGTTTGAATACAAATGACGTTGACAAGATGTGAACGTAACGAGGTCCGGTTGTCACGTTAGGCCTCGGGTCTCCTATCAGATGGTCCCTTACCTTAAAAGTAGAACTGAAAGCAAACCAGCTCAATTTAAATTGAAAAAAAATTATATATATATTTCTAAGAATCATTGCTTATCATTTGATTTATATTATTAATTGTTATTAAAACATACGTATGCATATATCATGTCAGTACATCGACCACTAGTATGACAGAAATGCAATCACTTTAGAGTGATAATAATTCCTGAAATATATCGCGCCTGTCAAGCGGGATATTGTTATCCTTCACGAAGGGGCTTGAGCTAAATGGGAAAAGAAATGACCACAAAATTCTTCAAATTTGGCGACACACTCCTCTCGCCAAAATGAATTATTTACTATGGCAACCTCTCCATGCGGCAGGTTCTTAGGAATGGAAAAACGGAATTTTTGGAGAAATGCTAAAAGTATTTGGTCCAAAAATTGTAAATTAAATTTGTTGCCCGACGTACTTTTTTTTTTTTTTTTTTAAAACTATTCCAGCTTTTTCCTTAGCTGGCCAAACGCATTTGGAAAACAAGAGGCTTTAATTTACCCTCCCTCCTTTTTTTTTTTTTTTTTTACAACCTCAATTTTCCGAAAGTAAAATTAAAATAATTTTTCCCCCATCTAACCAGCCTCCTTTTAGTTTTTCAAAGAAAATATAAGTGCCTTATATTTTCTTCCTTCTTTTTTTCTTCGTTCATGGTGCGTTTAAAAATTTGAAACGAATTTTCATGGGTATAGCGTTTTCCACCTCATTAAATTTCTGTGAAATACGTATTTTTTTAAATTTTGTATCGACTGGATTACATAGAGAGTACAGTGCGCATACAGGGTGATTCGAAATTCATAACGAGCTCAAATTTTAACGGGCGATAGGGGACATTAAAATAAACTGTTTTGGTTAACGAATGTATGTCCAGGGATAAGGTATATATTATAACCGTTCAAGAACCTTGTTCGAATCACCTTGTGAAAAGTATCTGACGAAAATAAATTGAGATCTGAAAAAGATTTAGAAAGATGAATGAGGATTTAATAACATTTTTTCTTCGATCCATATCACTAATTTAAAACAATCCAGAGATTGAGAGAAAAGCGCAATTTTCGTCTATTTCCAGATCGTTTTCAGGAATGTTCAGGAAAGCTTCTTTCTGTGCTGATTGTCTCTACTCAACAGATTCTCCTGTTCTCCAGATCGAACCAATTTCGTCTCGATTTCCCATTTTCCCGTTTTTCTTCCTGTTTTCTTTTCCGTTTTTGTTTTTCTTTACTCGGCATCAGATACAGACAGGAACGTGGATTCCTGATTGTCCTGGCTCTTGATTAATAGATGCTACGAACCTTCCCTTTCCGGAACAGATGGGTGATCCGGAATGTTGTTGCTGGAATAGGGCACTCCTCTTCTCCTCCTCCAAAATAAGAGAGATTATATATAAGAAACAATACCCGAGTAGTATAGGCCAGCTTAGAAATTCGTTAGCTTTTATTTCCAGACTGTATACAATTTTTTTTGCCCCTTACGTTACATTCAGAGCATTTATAACCTCTGAAAAGAACTAAAACCTCGGTTGGTTGAATTCATATGGCGCAAGGGCGTCGAGGTCGTTCCGCGCTGAACATGGTGAGGTGATTGTACGCGTGGTTTTAAATAAAAAACAAAATAAACTTTATACAAAAGTAAAAAGTGTATCTAAAGCTTCGTAAGTTAAGAAGTCAGAAACAATTTCACCCTAAATTCTTATATTTTCAGAGATACGAAGGATTTTTCTGAAATGTGTCCGTTTTCTTGGGATTAAGATAATATATACTCCCGGTTGTGAGTTTATGTCTTACATCTGCACTTATACAAATAAGAGGAAGAAGCGTGATATTAAAATGAAAAAGAGCATTGAAATATTATATTAAGAGAACTTATTTTTGTAAAATAATGAAAATCTAAAAACCATTCTGGGAAATGGAACTTCGTTGCGAAGAAGCTTGTATTAAATTTATAAGTAAATCTTTAAAAATAGTGACAATAAAGATGGTGCTGAAATTCAATATAGTAGAACCCCGCTTATTCGAAATAGAAAGAGAGGACCCGATTTTTGGTGAGTGAAATGTCGGATGATCAGGAAATTTAATTTTCAGTGTAATAAAGGTGCAAAGAAACTACAACACTTTTCCCAAAACTCTTTTAACTAGTGCAGCATACTGATAGTGAAAAATGTCTATAGGTATGTGTTAATTCAGATAGTAACTGCTTTGGAAATAGTCCAACATCTTCGTATAAATCCGAAATATACATATTCGTTCGTTTGTTTGTTTGGCTTTTTTATGGCGCAAGAGCATCTGGGCTATACTGCGCCAAATACATATTCGATATCTACCATTTGTATTGGATTCTATCTTAAGGTCGAAGTACACTAGAAAATGAATATGAGCGTCTTTACCAAAAACATTGAATAAGTGTCTATTAAAAAAAAAGAAAAGATCATTTCAGTTAAGCGAAGTTCGGATAATCGATATTTCACTGTAGTGGCAATAAGGTAATGAAAGAAATTGACACGAAAACAGATCAGCTATGAAACTGAATAGAGGCTTCACGGAAACAATTGCAGCTACGGAATTACTTTACACTTTTACGTCCGTAAACGACATAATAGGTTACCTAGAAAGGGCCGCCTGACCAAAACTGGCCTCCAGAGCCGGCCCTAACCGGTGTGGGGCCCAATTTGGGTTGCTACTTATAGAGGCCCTTCATATATATTATATGCGGGGTTCATCTACATGTATGTTTAGTACAATATTATATTTAATAATATATATATATGTTATTACATAATACCTCTTATATAATGATATATTTTTCACCTCTTTCCCTGGTTTCTATTTATTTTTCTTAATAAATGCATGGCTACTGGATCGAGGGATCTCAAACTTTTTCATATCCCACAGCCCTAGAAAATGTTTTATCCACCACTCCTACGAAAGCAATATCATGTTTTAAGATAAAGTGTATTTGCTTATTTACGAACCACATGAAACACTTCAGATGAACAAATTGCACTTGAGAAATAAGCTTTTAACTCAGTTCAAAAAATTAAAATATAAACAGGGTAATTAAATTGTAATTTATTTTGATTACAAATTCTGAAGTCACATTGGCAGAACGATGATTCTTTACCGAAGAACACAACCCATTCCTTTTTCCATATTGCGTCCCAGGCCTAGAAACCCTGCACTAGATTGTGATTCGTGAAAAGTTGTGTTTCAGTTTATCTTATATTTAATATACATTTCTCTTACAGTGTTATAACTTTTATACTGCTCAAGCTATGTATCACGAAATATTGTATATCGGGTTGAATAAAATTATTATTATTATTATTATTATATTTAAAAATTCTCTTTTTTTTTTTTAATTGTTGTAATTGACTTGCGTTTTTGCGAACAGCCAATTTACGAACTATTGTGGTGGTGCCGAAAAATATTCCGCAGACCTAATTCTGCTTTCCCTTTACGAACTTTTGAATTTGCGAAATTTTTTGGGGTTTCGTACAAATTCGTAAATTCGAAGGTTTACTGTAATTAAGCCATAAAGTATACTGCTTAATTTTTTTTTTTTTCAGGTGCCAGAATTCAGTCGGGTAAGAGAAAACTGACCACGATGCGAAAGAATGCGATTTTACTTTGTGTCACTGAAAATTCATTTATTTATTATTATTTTATTACAAAGCAAGTAGTTCGTTTTCGAATTTAGAGAATTTGGTTGCCTGTGTCTTCCGCAAAAAGGAATCTTGATTTGGAATTGAAAATAAAAGATTATTACATCTACAAAAGAAGCGTTCAAGTATAATCTAAGCAATATGTTAGCCATTTCAACCCTCCCGTCCCCCAGTAAGCAAAAATTAACATTAGCTAACATAAGAAAATAAGACCAACGCAGCCCCCTCCCCAGAAGGTCCTTATGTAATACTTGAACTCTTCCAAAGCGCGGGGGCTCCCTCCAGGCGCGAACCCCATTTTGTCACTTAAGTTAATCGGCATAAAGCCGGCTCATCTGACCTTTAAACCATTGTTCGTTTACACACAGCTAACGTTAGTGGAAATCAAATACAGCTTTATGAATACAAGGCCCATTGTCGATTTCATTAGGTTTCCAGGGCATGTTATAGCATTTGATAAGTTCATTGCTATGGAACACAAGACCGTGCGTTGTAGTATTACCAGGGCATG
>QLNU02015360.1:290836797-290886098 GCA_006491805.2 Dysdera silvatica
GTTGTCGATAAAAATGACGGACCCCATTTCTTGTTCCATAAATATGGTAGATCCATATTTTTAGCCTCACATGCGCCGCGTGCATATAGAAGTCCAATAAATGCATATAATTTTTCAATAGATAAATTCCATTTCGTTTTCAACACTCGAAATGCCTCTAATTCCGTATATTTTCTTACATGTTCAATTATGTTATGATCAATAATCAAGGAAAATGCCGACTCGACTCTGCCCTTTACAATATTTCGTTTAGCGTATCCTGTCGGTCCTGATATTTCCTTGAAAATATTATAAATCGGTGCTCTTCCGCGATTAGACCCTTCTTTTATTTTTTGCCAAACAGTTTCGTCCGTAGCAGTTTCAATCTCTTCCTCATTTTCACTTTCGGAACTAACTATAAATCTCTTTCTTTTTTGTCCTCTTCGTATATTCAAAATATTCTCTTCGTCCGTATCGCTGTCCAATAGGTCACAATTATTTTCCGCTGTATCATTATCAATATCGGAAATTTCTTGGTCATCTTCCGAACAATCCTCGTCGATATTATTTATTTTGTCTAATAAATTGATATTCCCCGAATGTCTTGACATTTTTGGGGATGAATATACAAATGATAAAGTAAAAACTAAAATATCAAAATATAAATCAAACAGGACAAAAACATTGGGAACATAAATAAAAAAAATTCAAATGTAAATCATACCACAAAATATTGTTGGCTCTGTTCACTTTGTTGAAACTAGCACTTATAACACGTAATAATCTCTATTATACACTCTGTGAAATTTTGATGTTCTCTGTTCGGATCGTACTCTCGTACAAAAAAAAGCTAGGCATTTGTTCCAATCGCGCGTTTGTTTACACTATAGATCCACAATTACATTGTGGGCTCGTAAAACAACTTCAGGAGTGCGCTTTCCGAAGAATATAGTCGTAAATAACATGAATTGTTCAAATGGTCAAATGACCGCTCGTGGTAGACATGCTATGAAATTTTTCGGAAAGTAAACAATAAAGAAAGTTGTGAATATTGAAAAATGGGTTGTATGTATATTATAGGAAAAGTCAGTAAATTACATGGCGATACAGTAACGTTGTATACAAGAAATTCTAAACGAAATTTCAAAAACGGTCATTTGACCGCGCGTGGTAGGTTTAGTGTTAATAATGGATGCTGACTTTGGCAAATCACCATATTTTGGTTCAACCCTGAACTATTATTTTTAACGAGGGTGCAGACACTGACTTCGACTTACGTTTTCCAGTAAAATCAATGGCAACAGACTACACAAACATTTATTTATTTATTTGTTTGCCTTAACTTACTCATATTTTTTTATCAGATCGGTGAAAGATGTATTTTTGGTGTGTCCTGCAAAAGTTTGGATTAGTAGTTTTGATATGTCATGAGATGCTTAAAAGGTTGAAAACCGTTGATTTGGTCAAGTCTTGCGGTCTTGTGACCTTTGGTTGTTATTAGTCCAATTTCGTTTTATGAATAGGTTATTCATAAACCATTTAAATATTAGTTAAATATTTCAGATGTACTGTTTATGCTGGGGCCGTAGCCGGATGGCGCTACGGGGCTGAGCCCCAATGCAGAAAATATATTTTTCAAGTAAATTAATGTAGAATTTTATTTTAAATTTTTTATTTTGTACGAAATTGTACATAACAATGGGAATTGTTCTTTGACGTTAAAAATATATTCAGAATATATTTCTACCGTAGGTTTTGTGTACATAATGTTTTTTAAAGAAGTTTGAGTCTTCATATACTCTACGATAATCATAAGGGGAAATTATATATTTACTATACCACTGTAAGTTTTCAATGCAAAATTCACATTAAGAAATTTATTCATTAATGTTAAATGTATTGGTCTGCTTGGATATTTAGTATCATTAAATATACAGTAGCCTCGTTAATCCGAATCAACTGGGACCGAAACCTGTTCGGATAAACCGAAATCTTTGCTATGGAATTTACTGCAAGCTATAATTGCTTGATATATTCGTGTTTGGGTATGCGCGCATAAGAGGCAACAGACGTCGGAAAATTTCCCTTTCCTTAATGGGGAAATTCCAATTAGTTGGTAGCACACACTGTGCGCTGCTTTTTTTTATAGTCTGGTCGGGTTGCTGCCGTCGAAAAAAATCCATCAGTCTGGAAGAAAAGTTCGAATTAACAGGATTTTCGGAGTAGCGTGATTCGGATTAACAAAATTTTCGGATTAAAATGATTCGGAACTGTTCCAAGTCTAACAACTTCTAGGGATCTTCTCCTCGGCGGCGAACAGTATGCTATCACGGAACTCCTTATGTTAGCCACCCAGGGAGCGACCCTTCTCCTGACTGCAGATATAGTATGAATGGAAGTATTCCCAGCAGGGGATGGCTGCTAAACATAATTATCTTATTACTAATATAGCTATTTTTTCAAGTATAGTCGACCTTCGACAGGGCAAAATGTCAGGAAATTAAATAAATAATATATAGAAGTAGTTAAATTGCAAGTAATTCAAGATGTTACTACCCAATGTGGCATTGTTATATGTCGAGTTATCTAATATGAGGATGATGCAGAAAATTATGTCATTTAAACTCGAGTAATATTCTAATTTTAATAAATGGTACATAAATCTTTAACACTGATTTTAAATTTATGTATTTATGCAGGAACATATGAACTGAGAGCCTGCCTGGTTTAAACGCTAATTTTCTGCAATATATAATCTCAATTATCTCTCATCTGTTCTCTTTTGCTGGCTGATCACAAACATGACTAAATCTAGCGCTTTCTATGTAAAGTTGTCAGCTCTTAGCAAATTTGACAAGTACTATATATCCGGAAAACCAGAGCAATAAATAGCTAACTCTTTAGCTCCAATAGAGTCGAATCGGCAAATCCAGACTTCGGCTAGGCAACGGGGATGAGAAATTGCGACTTTTCAAAAGCCATCAATTGCAGCCATTTCTGTAACCGTAAAAGGAGAGAAGAAAAGGGGGAAAAAAGGGAAAAAAAGTGAAATGAAGGAGAAAAAAGGGAAAAAAGGAGGTGGTGGTGCTGCTAATGAGGTTAAAGCGGGAGTTCGCTAGCAATAATTTTTCCCGTTTTGTAGCGTAGGGGTTTTCTTCGATTGAGTACTGTAGTTCAAGCTTTCCGTTTAAAGGGCCATTTCTCTAATTCTCTCTCTCGCACGCTCTCTCTCTGCTCTCGGTCCCAGATTCGACCCCATTTATCAAGGTGCTAGGCTCTAATGCGACACCAATTATGTCTCCCGAAAGCATCCCTTGAATAATGCGGAGCCTTTGACATTTTGAGTAATCGATCTAGTGTCGATTTCAATAATCGATCACTTTAACAGACCGACGTCTTCGAGAAAGCAACGGTAGAAAACAACGTGGCGTCATCAGTTGCCGACGAAGTTCCGGCCGAAAAACTGACAACACTATACGAATCTAATTCTGAGTTTCTGCTTTAAACTAGGAAGTTTCTTGCGCGACATTGGCATTCGATCAGAAAGATAAATTTAGACAAAAATATATGTCGAACATCGATAACAAACAATGCATTTTTTCGTCTTCTAAGACTACCGTTTCGCTCTTGCAAATTATAGTAATAAAAAGATAATTTTTCAGAAAAATTATAAAAATTACAGAGTACACTAGGAAGGAGAAGTTTATAATCTTACGGTACTATAATTAGACTCCAGTTATGTCAGTTCTGAAATTAAAATACCATAATTTGATAACATTAAAAGCCCAGTTCATGGTCACAATGAAGACGGTTTAACAGACATTTAAAACAAAAAACAAAATCTCAATGTAAAATAGATCAGTATGAAATTGACACAAGTAATATCTCAAATTGGACGAATCTTTTAAACCGTGCGCAATATGTCCCTTGCTGTCCTTTCGCCATAAAAATCCAATGAACTTTTTAAAGCGCAGTACGGTAATTTAAAAAAAAAATAGTTTGCAATAAAATAGAGAAATATGCATTGTGGGATTTTGTTTCGTCAACATAATTTTTTTTTTAATTCGTCAAATGTGGGGCAAATGCTAAAAGCGTTTTTTGAAATTAAATCATTTTAGACTATTTTATTTCAGGCATGAAATCGAGTAATAATTTCGCCGTACTATGTGAAACAGATTAAATTTAAGCAGATTTCAGAAAATATTACACAAGAATAATTTGGGATTTCCCGAAAAGTGAAATTTATAAACTCATTTAAAAAAAAAAGTTATGTCCATTGTGTTTATGTTCTTTTATATTTCTGTCTCATAAATTTCACATTTGGATGAATGGCTCGGAGGAGTCTTGACCCATCCCCCCCCCAAACACTTTTCCATAAATACTGCAGGTTCTTGGTTTTACGACCCGGGGGAGGGGGTCAGAAAGCGCCAGGTAAATCGGATTTATGGTTGAAAAAAATCTTTACACCAAGTCCTTATGAAGAAATTTATTACAATAAACATCACTTAATTAAATACCAGCATATTTTGACATTAAAACGACATTATGAACACATGATACCCTACTGCCACATAGATGTAACCCGGGTTTAATTCCAGTAGCATCATGGAGGGCGTATCATTTTTCTGCCCACCGTTGTCCGGGGTTTGTCGCTCTAGGCAACAGAGGCTCAGATTCCACGGAAAACTATAGGTCTCAGCCCAGCATGACCTTACCTGCACTTGCGCCGTAAAATGCACAGTAAATGGACACGTGTATTTTTGGTTGGTTGGTTGTATTTTTATGGAGCAAGCGTAACAAGTGTCATTCTGCACCAGACAATGTGAGACGTGTACTCATGAAAACAACGCGAAATCATGACTTTCAGATAATTAAAAAACACTAAACGACATAACGATGCAAATATGGCTACATACCTGAACGACACATACGTCACACATCGTGAAGTAGGTGAAAATCGACTTGCGGGAAAACGGATTCAGATGACACTTCTTTAAAGACGTAAAAGCAGGAGGACGTAAAACAGGGGCTGCATGTTCGCAAAATTGAATAATAGAATTTACTTTGAAAAAAATGACGTAAAGACTTAACCATGGATTCCAGGGATTCTTGCTCCAGCGACCCAATTGTAAATGGTATTTTAGTAGTATTTTTCATGTATGGGAGACACCTGCACCTAGCTGCTTAGGGACATTTATATCGGTTTGTTTGTGATTTTACGGCGCAAGGATCAGAAAGGTCATGTTGCGTCGTGACCTGCAGTTTACATTACATCACTGGGCAGGGTGGCCACCGAAGGCGGCATTGTAATCCCAGACAGGACGCTCAGACAGCGCAGGGACCTGCAGTTTTTAGAGCAATTCAAACCACCGCTGCCAATGGAACGAAACCCCGATAAACGAACAATTTGTTATACGATACTGTTGGTAGTCGAACTCGGATTCGTGGTAGGGGGGGGCATCCAGAATTTTCTACAGGGGGTCTTGCTGTCAAAAGGGAGCATTATACTTTTCCTTGAGTTCAATTATCACCACATGTAAAATATATGGTAAACATGTGAAGTGCATGAAATATTTACCTTGAATTTTTCTTAAAATTTTGTGAGAAATACCTATGTTATTAGAACATACGGGCACTTTCGTTTGTTCGTGGGGATGGGAAATAAATATTGGAGATGTGAAAAGGCGTTTCAAATGTGTCTGGGGGGCTCGATCTCGTTCAGCCCCCCTTGGCTGTTTGCCTGGTTCATAGTACGATAGATGAATGGGTTACTGCAACGCCAACTTAGCCAGTAAACCTGCATTTTCCTAAGGAATGCGAACTTTTTAAAACCTAGGTGACTGAACCACAGTGAGCAACTTTTGGCACTTTGCGGTTTTAAAAAGATTTGGTATGCGAAGATTTTCGGAGAAAATTGGTGGGCATATTTTGCCTATATATATATATATATATATTACTTTACGCGCATGTATGTTAAATATCTTGCACGCATATATATCACATGTATATTTATATATATTCTTTTAGGTAATATTTTTTAGTAACAATAGAGCTTTTACTGAAATTTAATTTAGAAAGTGTTAATTTTTTGACCGATTCTTCTTGCTCATATGCGGATTAGTTATTAAGGAGGGGGGGGGTTAAAGTTCACGATAAGCCGTCAATCCCATCTTGCACGGTCCTGGGATGTAAAAGGTCATACAAACAATGAAAGTGAATGCCTAAAGCTTTGAAAGTGATGAAACCTGCGATGTACAACCGTTCCATTTGAAGAATTTTACATAGGTGTTAAAATATTGCATTTCATGGAGGCTCACAATTTGCAACCATGGTTCTTAAACTCAATTTGTTCGCGAAGTCGAAGGTCGCACAAAGTAGTCTGTCACATCTCATCTAGACCCTTATACAATCCAGTGAAACACGAACACAAATGAAATGTAAGCCTTCATTGAGAAAGTGACGCCGATTCGCCACAACTGCAGAGGAAATTGACGCTTCGATAATTGCGAAATTGAAATCCACACGAAAGGCTCAACTTCAAACGGTGTTGCACACGACGAGGAGGCGCGGCGTTGCTTGGATTGCGTATAATGGATCCGTTATGGCCTTTTATCGGTAGACACGTAGTAAAAATCTTTTCAATTTAGCGGGGGAAATCCTCGCAAGCAGTTTCGATAGAAAGCTGAGATCCATTTGCCTCCGATTATTACAATTAATAATTATCTATTTAAGGTTAATTGTATTGGCTGTTGCGGTTAATTTTCTGGTATAGTGCTTTGAGGGTGAGATAATGAGCTGGAGTGCTCATCAACGCCCAATATATATAAATAGAATAATCTCGATCTCTCTGGGGGATTGCGCTAGGGGAAGAATGGTTTTTTAGAGGGGGGGGGGGAGAGACTGAGATAACGTCATTTATATTTCTGACTAAACGAACGGGAATAGGATTGAATAAACGTAAGACTTGGACGGAATACTAATTAGAGCCCACGCCAATTAATCTCAAGCAAAATCAGAACTCTGTTCCCACAAACTCTTAACTTAAAGTATCCCCAAGTTAATTTAACGAAAACTCGGCACATGTGTGAGTTATATTTAATAAATACAATAATGTAGTTAGCATGGGAAACAACCAATTACACTTGTGTATTAAAAAAAGATATAGTAATGTCGAGTATAATATGTAAAAATAAAATATATTTCAACTTTGTGAAAAATAATAATTATACTGTAATTGATCAATTTCCAAGGTTAAGACATGGATCTTTTGCGTTTACTATTGTGTGCATATAACTGCGGGCAAAAGTCTAATCTTCCTAAATAATATTGATCAGAGGGCCCTGCAAAGTAGACCACAGCTTCTTAACGCTGCACTTACGTCACCAAGCTTTGGCCCAAAGTACTGGCAACTTAGAAGAGTATATAATTTTTAACCTCGGCCTAAATGAATAGTTTTGCAAAGGTCTTAATTAATTCCTCCCTTGTACATGCACATATAACAATATAATTAATATTCCTTTTCTGTTTGATAGCATATATATATATATATAGGTACGTATTGATCGATTTTTCAAACAGCCGTGGTTCTGTATACTACACTCTTCGATCCATTATTATGAATCAATATAGTATAGCCCTTCTCAGGGGCTACACAATTACCAAGGAAGTGGTTAACAAACGAATTTCAAATGGGCAGGAGTTTTTTTGGGAGAGGGGGAATCGTAAAGAAGAAAAAGGCGTCTCTTCATGTAGGACTCGAACTAGCAACCTCTTGATTGGGACCCAATCGTCTTCACCTCTGTCAGGGCGATTTATCGCCCGCTAAGAATTATATTAAATTACCTTTACCAAAATAGGCTTACATTATGTAACTAATTATTAATTTAAAACTTGGGGCTCAAAGGTAAATTACATAGGGTCTTTCGCTATATTGGAGGGAAACTATCATGAGAAAGGGTCAGCATGTAGCAGATACTGCTTCGCCGTTTTTCCCCCTGTTCCTTTGTATTTAAAAAAAACAACCCATCCATTGTCCGGTTCAATTGGCAATGATGATGCAGAGCGAAGAGGCGCCTTCTCGAAGAAATATAAAACATGAACTTAACGATTAATTGATCATCGGACACGAAAGAACAGGAGGGAATAATATATGTTCAACGTTATTTATCTTCAGCTTGAATGAACAGTTTATTTATCATTTTAATGAGGATTTTAATTATTGTATGTAATTTAGTTATTTATGTAGTGCATTTAGTTAGCTATATGGCTCATATTACGGAATCTGTAAATTGGAGCTTGTCCTTTATTGCTTATCCTCCTCCTCTCTTCTTTCTAAGCAAACTGGGCAAAGGGCAAGACAGGGGACTCGAGCTAAAATAAACGTGACGGATGGTCGAATAAATTTATTCACAATATAGCAGTTTTCAACCACCCGTTGAAAATAGAAGGTCTTATCAGCAAGCGTTGATTAACGTCAACAGAAAGACGGCCTGGACGCCGGTCAATCACGTGGGCGTCAACCAATGACCTGTGAACCCTACGTGACGTGGAGGGGAAAGTTGGGTTCAGCCAATGAAAAGAAGAAAAAAACTCTCGCAAGACCGAGGTAAACAAATGAAATCAAACCGAGTGGAGTTTAGGGAGTAGAGTGTGGTACTCTGAAAAGACAGTTGGTTCCTGAATTTTGTTTAGCGAGGACGGAAGCAGCTAACCATGTAAAAATTAGTTTTTACAATTTTCGTGCCGGGACATGAGTCGCTGGTACTGATAGCGCCGTCATCGATCTACGTCGCAACCTGAAAATTTCTATTAGATTCCAAGCTGAAACAGGAGAATTGCATTCTCTAGGAAGCAATTTCTCCTTTTATTCTAGTATGTTTATATGGAATCGTTCATGTCCAATTGTAGCCAAGATCTTGCCAGGCACCTAGCAGATATCCTGGACATCCGTGGTTTGAAGAAAGAGCCGATGATGTCTTCCTTTGTCTTCGTGGGACGCTATTCGAAGACGACTTCGGAAAGTAGATGCCTTTATCGCCGATGGTGTTCAGCGCCGGACAATTAATGCCTCACTCCGCAAGTCCTTCCTTTACCTTCCCTTCTATTAATTCCTCGTGCCTTGCCCCAGTCCATTATAATTGTTGCATATATGTATATATAAATAATTGTATGCTATTTTAGTGTCAGATTTTACTATGTTTATTCACATCCCCTAGTTAATTATTAAATGTTTGTGTTATGTTTAAAAAAAAAGGGTTCCTGTTTTTCTTGTTCTTTTGTCCCTACTTTGGTTTACCAATCAGTAATTTTACATGCGGCACAATGTAAATTACACGGTAAAATTAACTATATGTGTTAAAATCATTTTGGTCTAAGTTTAAATTATTATTCAATGGTCCAAGTTCTTAAAAATTAATTCATGGCTCATTAATATTCTAACCAATTTTTGAATATTAAAAAAGCTATTTAACACCTCTGGATCACTGAGTGAGATGAAACTAACGACACATTGTCTTCGTACAGGCACTGTTGTATATTTCAAACCTTTTTAGAAAGGTGTGTTGACCACACACCGTAACAAGAAATACTAAAAATAGGTATTCAGAAACAGAAAGTCATTTGAATTGGTAGCAGAAATAATTAATTTTGCAACCGTCTGAAGGAATACAAAATGTCAAATAGACATATTTTAATTCTGAAATATTGAAGTCCTGGGCGACGTGATATAAATTAATAATGAGGGCGTATTTTGTTAGATTTGGAAATCTTATTTATGCATATTAGACGTGTGTTATTTATATATTTCGAAAAATAAATACCTTCTTTAATGGATGGGCCTGCCCGTCTGCGATCCCACAATGGAGACCTCAAGAATCAATCCACCCTCGAAATCCCCTCGAATTTAACAGTGGGACAGTTTTGATATCAATAAAAATTAATCCAGGGTGATGAAAAAGCGAAAAGGTTGAAAAAAAAAAGGAGGAAGAAATCCTCTGATGTAAGCTTTAAGAACCGTTGTCACTTCTGTCTTTTCTTTCTTTGGACTAATAAGAGTAATTGGTAAAGGAGTAATCCATCAAATTCTTTCTCTTATCTTTTTGTTCGATCAATAATCCTGTCTTCCCCCCCTCCCGCCTTCCTTTTATCTCCGGACTGACACTGACAATTAATGACAATTGCACACGCAGTTTGGCTAAAAAAAGTTTACCGACCCAATCCTGGCTGGAAGCAGAAAACGATCCTATTTTTGCATGTTTCTCTTTGAATATCTGTTTTTCAAATATAAAATAAAACTTAACATAAATAGTCTACGTAATAAGAAAAGAAATAAATTTATTGTCGTTTGACAAGTCGTGTAAATTTCCTGTTTATTACGCTGTATAATAATCTACAATGTCATTCATAGAAATGACATGAATACTGTCCTGAAGCTTATTTGTTATTGAATAACATTTTTGACACCCATGTTTTTCAGCTCAAACTAGAGTTTTTGATGTATAAAAGAAAAACACGCCTCGCTGTGGGATCAAACAGGGGACCCACCGTATTAACCGGCGTGTCGAAACGTACTCAGCTACTAATGCACATAAACAAAGCTCTTTCTCTCCGTATATAGGGTTTTATAAGCGGTACTATCACCCTTCTCAGTGTTAACACAATTGTCAATGCACGAAGGCACCGGGGCTTGGTTTTTGTAATTTTTTGAATCACCTTTCCATCTCGAATCACTTCTCATTCTTGAGTGGAGTATCCTATTTGTAACATCATACACTTTTGCCAACTAAATCTAAGCATTACAATTTAGAAAAACGCGTGACCCTCTCAAGCAGTTGAGTCACAATATTTAGCGTCAAAGGCAGGCATCTGAATTTTACCCCTCGACGATGCAGTCAGAAAAGTACAAGAAAAGTGCAATATATAAAGCTTGAAACCGACAAGCGGGCGCAACCTGTATCATGTTCCAAAAAAAGATGAAACGTCGTGTATGTTGCAATAGACGATCAGATGCCAGGTTGTCATTTTCAACGGAATCGCTCCTGCAGTTTGCTGGATGAAATTTCGATGCAACGATATCTAAAAAGCGGGACTTCTTGACTATTCCAGCACGAAACGCAAGATGCCGTGCTAAAAGAATATAAAACAGGACAGAAGGACATTCGTGTGTATAAGCTGTAACGACGGTATAAATTTAAATAAGGCACTGACAGATGATGACAAGATGGGGTTGAGGTAATGGAAGGTGGGTGGGGGCGGGGGGCGAGCACAATTAATTAATAATATCTTCGTCAGCACTCTTTAAATGGCTGTTTTCCATGCCCCGTTTCGCCTCAAATTAAATTATGCTTTTCTTCTATTTGTTTATTAATTAGATCACGCTGAGATTGCGTTCTGTGTCCTTTTCTTTCAGGTGAGATAATTTATTGTTATTTATGCTCTGCTTATGAAGAAGCATTATGTGGAAGGACGGTTGACAGTTTCATTTGTCCATTTCTCGCTTATGCATCGGATAGCTACCACTTTAATTTCAGTGCAACAAGAAATTTACATTTGTTCACCCGTAACCGTATAAAAAAAAAATTATTATGAACGAGTACATAAAAACTTTTGCAACTTTAAAAAGACAACGTTCGTCTGTTTCGGTTAAAAGATGTATGGCTCTTTCAGTAATCACTGATCAGTTTCAGCAACCGCAGATTTCAAAAAAAAAAAAAAAAAAAAAAAAGACGTGCCAAAAATATGAAGTCATTTTCATTGTTGAAAGGTACATGAATACTGACAGAAATTGACAAAATATGATTTTTTATACCTTGAAAAATGAAATTGACTTGCGAAGTATGGCGGAGCAATATGTTGCGCCGAAATTTCTGGGGGGTAAGGAATGCTTATCCATTTTTCCTTCCTTGGATATATGTAGAAACGTGTCATTCGTGACTCCATTTGTTTACTCGTTCTCTTACGGCGCAAGGACAACAAAGGTCATGCTGCGCCGGGACCTATAGTTTTCTGAGAAAATCGAACCTCCGCTGCCAAGGGAACAAACCCCGGACTACGGTGGGCGGAAAGCAGCATACCTCCAATACTATTGGAAGTCGAATTAGGGTTGGTGGCGAATAATAGGCGAATGTGACTATTACACCACCGTGTGACACTGAACCTACATTTGCGCGAATAATCCGGACCTCTTAAGGCCTAGAGAACCAACCCCCGGACTACCACCGAAATTAAGCAGCATCAGGCGAGCTCGGTAGTTGGGAGGGTGATTACCTGGAAACATCACGTGCTGTTGGCATTTCCCTTTGGCGCAGAATCACCATTGTTGTCCTTGCGCCATAAAAATACAACCAGCTCTCCGACAACATTGAGCAGCTAATGGGCAAACTTTTTTTTTGTTTTTTGTTTTCAAAACACGGTTGCGAGTCGCATCCTGATTACAGACACGCTAGCTGAACGTGTCACCATCGAGCCACCGCAGGACTCTATCGTAACTACATCATAGGAAATGCACACTCAAGTTCCGATTTGCTTCAGATTGATGCTTTCCAAATGTGTGCTTTCTGCATTTGAACTCTCCGGTGCTCCGATAGTTACGGTTGCCATTGGTTGGTTGGTTGTATTTTTATGGAGCAAGGACAGCTAGGGTCATTTTGCGCCAAACAAGGTGAATACGGTTGCGAACTTCGCGTCCACTGGTTTAGTTGCGAATTCCGGTAAATTCCGTTGTAAGTAAATAACTCGTAGTTAGGAGGTCGCATTGAACTGTCGGTCCCACCCCAAATGACCATAGGCGTACGTAGAAATTTCATAAGGGGGATAACAGGCTTACAATGAGGGGGAGTTCCGAGGCACTACAACTCCATACATTCATATGCATCTACACAAAATTTTATCGCAAGGGGGGTTACAACCCCCCCTGCCTACGCCAGTGCAGGTGACCCATATCCGGAATGAAATTTGTACAAATTTTCTACATTTATTATTATTATTATTATTATTATTTTCATTATGGTATTATATGCTCATCGTATTTTCTTCATTATTACTAAATGCTATTTATTTGTTTATTTTTATAAATTGGAGTTACTTCTAAATGCTTTAAGAATTCACCCAGAAAGATTTCATAAGGGTTAGGATATGGGCACAATAAACATATAATTTTGGATGGCACGGTATTATGGAAATAAATAGTATTTTATAATGTCAGGAGGAAGAGCGGACTAAATTTTCAAAATATCCTGGATGCTTCCCTATAACAGCTTTTCCCACAATCTCTATACAATTCTTTTGCGTTAGCTTTATGGCGCAAGGACAACGCGGGTCATGATTCGCCGGTACTTAAAATTTTCCGAGGAATCCGAACTCCTTGACATCTAAAGAATCGACTCTCGAAATACAGTAAGCAATTACTCGGTAAGAGTTTTTTTTTTCTTTTTTTACGGGGGGATGTAATTAAGAATCGAACCCGGGATGACTGCATACTAGATTAACGCTCTACCACTGCACAACCTCAGCGCCTTAACCCGCGCGCAGGGTGTTTCACTCCCCACGACCTGAATTTTTGAAAAAGAACCGTCCGCCCTTGCTTCTGAAACTGGCCAAACTCTTTCCTGTTGCCTTCAAAGTCACAATCTTTGGGGTAGGGTGACAAAGAGAAAATTCCACTTATTGTTCCCTGTAAAATTGGACGTTTTTAATGAAATAATGCTATATAATCAGATGGGGTGCAAAGCACCGCGCGAGTGTCCTCGTGTTCATCTAATCGGTGCGCCTTCTAGCTGGTCAATTTCTACACCAAAGCTTGTTTTACATAAGATGCATCAGAACTGATGGTCATAACCCACCCTAAAGGGCGATAGTACCCATCCAGATGAGCAGTATTTGCCATGGACACTAGGATCGCAATCTATTCACAGCGCCAGAAAAGAATAAGTTCGAAAACTGTCCAGCATACACAAGCATTGACAACCGGTGCATGAGAAGCGCCAGATACAGCTGATCAAGTGCATAGCTGATTAGGACAACGCATGTTGCGCTTCTCATGCACTGGTTGTAAATATTTGTGCATGCTGGACGATTTTAGAACTTACTTCTTCTGGCTATATCGAATAAGCAAACAGACTAAGAACAGAAATCTATTGAAGGGGTATTCAATATGCAGGTATAAAATTATGGAATAATTTACCGAATGATGTTGAAAACATGAATATAGCATAAATTGTTCAAAAAGAAATGGCACTTATTAAGGAGTTTGCACTTCAGTGGTAAAATTAGGCCCCCAGATGGTTAAATTTTCTGTTTGCTTGTGTTTTACGGCTCAAGGTAATGCTGAGCCGGTACCTACTATTTTCCGGGGAATCCGAACCTCTTGAGGCCTAGGGAACCAAACCCCGGATTACAGTGAGCAGTGCAATCTCTGAATGAGGGTTGTTTGCACTGTTGGGAGTCGAACCCGGATTAACGGCGCACTAGGTGAACGCGTTACCACACTGCGCCACTGAAAGGCAATAAATTTTCCGATTTTTACCGGGAACCTCTCACATGGACTCGCCTCCGTTAATTCAGTTTATATAGTTCGTTTACGAAAAGTAGTCCGATGGTACCGTTAGAATTCACGGGAGCTGACGTCACAAATCGCCTAGCCGATTACAGCAAAGGGGGGACGTCACCTCAGAACTGGGTTTTGGAGAAGAATCTGCGCCAAAAACCAATTCTGAAATGACGTCCTCCCCTCTGCTGTAATCGGCTAGGCCGTTTGTGACGTCAGCTCCCGTTATTTCTAACGGTACCATCGGACTACTTTTCGTGAACGAACTATACATGTGGTTGTCAATTTCTAGTTATTTGTGAATTTTTTTTTACTTCTGTTAGTTTAATTTCATATTTCAAGATTGTATATGCACGTGACAAAAAAACTATTATTATTAAGGTTTAGAAATATTAAACGTGCAACTTAATAGAATGCGTGAAAATACACAGACAAAAAACGAACGGAAATTGATGCATTGGAATAAAAGCATGCGGATGAAGGAAACCATTTCATACATGTCATTTCAAGGTCCTATATTTTTATTAAACTTGCGCTGCTTCCTTGTTTCTACGACAAGTGATTTATGTCATATTTCAACGCTTTCGAAAGTGATCACACTTCGTCCTTTTCCCCCTTAACGGGTGTGATGTTCATTTCATTTATCCATGCCATTAAATTTCCGGTTTCTCCAAGCTCTGTATAAATGAACTTGAAGATTCTTCCAATTTCTGATCCATTTCCGAATCGTGAGTAGGTGTATAATACACACGGAAACGCAACAAAGACTGCCTTCGAAATTGACCACAATATGTTATGACACAACGAAGACATAATGGTTTAGTTCGTTTTAACAAATCGCCCATAGTCACGACAGATTTTACGACTTCGCTTTTTATGTTTATTACCCGATCATTAACCTAATATAGATCCACACAGCGCCTCTCTCCCTCTGTCTAGACATGGGGCAAGACATAGAAGATGAAAGTGCGTAAATTCACTATTATGCAATAGGAAATTCAATTTTTAAATCCGGTTCTGCCAATTTCCTGACAAGTACTAATTCCCTTCGTGTGCCCCTAGACAATTATATCAAATTAACCATGTTCTTTTTTTATACGCCATGTTACGGTTAGAAACAAATGCAATTTTTACATGGACACAATATGCCAATTTCAATTTACGTGTTTTTTGAGGCGTAAGAGCAACAAAGGTAATGTGACGCCGGAACTTCCAATTTCCCCAGGAATCCGAACCCCTTATGGCCCAGGGAACCAACTCACGGATTACGGTGAGCAGAAAACGACAAGCGCTAAATGACTGCTAGAATGAAATCCAGATAATTTGCATAATCGCCAAATGCGTTACTACTACGCAATCGCATGAATCTTTATAGAAGCGGGTTTATCTAGAGTACCTAAAATTATAGGCCGACGCATAAGCCACCATTTTCTTGTACACTTCCGGTTTCATTTACCTTGGCGATAAAGGTTTTCCGCATTGGCGCAATGATCGCTATTTTGGCATAAAAATAATGAACAATCCGCGATTATCCGACGAATGTGAATATTGACGCAACTTTTAAGATGTCGCCAATAAATACAATTTGCAACCCTAACTTAGTTTCCGATTAATGTAAAATTATAATGCAAATAATCAAAACAAACTTTACGCTGCAAACATTCTATGTTTATTCCTCGAATGATTAGAACAATTCCCAGTGGAACACTCGTCCATTTCACCTTATTTTATTAAAAATAACATCCTTGTAAACATTGGCGTACGCAGGGGGTGTTGATGGGGGTTGTAACCCCCATTGCAATGAAATTTTGTATATTTAACATAGGAATATGTGAGTTGTAGCTCTGTAACTCCCCCACTGAGCCCATAACCCACCTTATGAACTTCCTGCGTACACCCATGCTTGTAAATCACTCAACTTTAACACAGCAGTGAATGGGATCATGTGATACGATGGCAGGAAAATGGCGGTTATGCGCCAGCTCTCTTTTCTAGGAGCCTTAGTCCCTTTTATCCGTATAACATGACAATGATTATAAAGCAAACAACTTACCTTTCTTCATGGAAATAATAAAAATTCGATTGGAATGATAGTAGTTTAGTTTAGACTTGTACATCGTGGATGGGAAAAGTTTTTTTGTCTGTTTTTTAACTCACTATCAGTTGAAATATGCAAATCGCGAAGAAGCCACAACTGCATTGCATTGTATAAATCCAGAATTTTTTATCAACGTTTCTGTTTGAAATGCGCATGTTCAAGTATCTTTTATGAGATACGAGATCATGTGTTTAGTGAAAAGCCATGAAATTGACGCCTTAAAAGTAAACTGTCGAAGCGAAATTAATCAAATAAGGCAACAAATACTAGATAACTTCAACGAACAGTAACTGTTTAACGTCTTAAGACTCGAGCGTGGTCGACATGATACAACCTCCGCAAAAGCAAATTCTCGTCCAGCCGTTGTCTAATCTTTCCGGCCACAATTAGCGACGCACTTAGAAAGGTGCAGAATGATACCTTTCGGTCTGAGTTCGCAGTTTATATCAGATTAGTAGAAAAGTATTGCAACCCAAAGTACACTTATGTGTACCTCTGGAATGAAAAGGTCATGAAGAAACATACATACATTTTCATCTTTAACTAGGAAACCTTTTTGGTGTGGTTACTTTAAGCACAAGGAAAATTATAAGGATAGAGGTCAAAGTCGATGACTAAAATGTGAGGTTTAATAACTAATATAATGCTGCGTTTTCAATACTAAGCTAATATAAGAAAAATAACTATAATTAATGTCGTTATCGATAACTGACAACTTACGCGGAATTATTAACTTAAGAATAAAAAATATTGCTAAATGAAAACAGCTGTCAATTTCAATTGAAATTGACATTTTTCCTTCAATTACCTGTTTCAAAATGAAATAATACGTTAGCTGAAAATAGCCCCCTTCAGTCTATGAACAAATAATCACACAAGCCATACACATCTATAGATAGGTTCCACCCGGTGTCTTAACTCAGGCGGTCACCTTGTTTTTCTGCTATAATTGACATCATCGTCATTTCGACTTGTCAAACAATAAGAATTATACAAAATAAACATTAAAAAAAGTAGTAGGCTCACCTGAAAGACGAAATTAGTCCTCTCCAAAAAAAAGAGGAGGGGGGGGGAAGCAGTCACCACCCTGTTCCTAATGGACCTCGTTTCCCGCAATCTTGCCATACCGTCGACACCCAAAAAGATGGGAACCTCCCTCAATAGCTCTCTAATTAAACTGTTCTTCTCTTTTTCTTGAGTGCATCTTCTTTCTTCTTAGCTCTACGTCGACACAACACCACTGGGACCGATTAACGGATCCCAGACCAAAAACCAATAATAGACCCAGCTTTAGTTTATCCCTAATGGTCGCTTCAAGGGTAGTCTTTCCTCCGAGTAGTCTGAACTCGAAGACCTGGTCCACTGAGAATATCAGTGTATTGGTTTCCGCAGGGAGCATTTTGAAACTTCTATTATGACACTGACCCTCCCACCAGAATGACCAACGATGGACCGAGCCCCCCTGGCTTCCTCTATAGCAGGGCACACACGTGGATAAGCACACAGGGGGCCCACTGAGTGAGACAAAAATTTATGACAAGGAGGTACCCTCCTGGGCCCGGCTAGAATCATCAAACACCCATATGGTCCATTCTTTGGCTTGTCGACAAAGAATTTTTCATGCTGCATGATCTCTCTCTCGTCCACCAGCCCCTTAATGGTTCTTGGAGAATTTGGTATTGAACTCTCACAGTGACACTTTGACCCGCTGACCTTTCGGCCACTGGTCAAGATAATTCTATTTCACGAGAATCTATTGTAAACGTTAAATGTGGTTTTCGTTTTTCCACCCTTTTGACTCGGCTCTGTACTGAGCGGAGGTTCAACTGATTTACAGATTATAAGCCAGAAAAATCTGCTTTTTTGCGTCTTGGTCAGCAATGAGCTAAAACGACAGCTGGATTTTTACGAACCAACTTCAAAATCAGATCTATAAAGTTAGGATCTTTTCCACTTACGTGATTTAATATACAAATACATAAACAATCTTTTTGAAATTCGTATCCTTATGATTTCTGAGATTTAGATCATAATTTTGTAGAACAAAGTTAGCTTTAGTATATTAGGTCCTGCGGTGGCACAATGGTTGAGCCTTCATCTAGAGTTCCATTACCAACCAATGGTTGGGGAAAAAAAGCATGCTTGCCTACTACTCCCTGTATTCCGGGTGTTGGTTCTCTAGGCCTTAAAAGGCTTCCGGCACAGCGTGACCTTTGTTGCCCTTGCGTCGTAAAAACAAGCAAATTTAAGATACTGTTGGTAGGAGAGAAAATATTTTGTGTTGGGTAAAGCTCTATCTTGTATTATTAATGAAATTAATATTTCAACCAAAAATATTCCTGAAATAACTTTAGCATTTTAAAAATACAATGGGCCCATGAAATTGAAAATATATAAAATACTAAAAATATTGAAAATACGGCATTAGCGAAGTTAGGACCTTTAAAATACCACAATACGAAAGATACATGAAGAAACACAATATTTTATGTCTGATCTTGAGTGCAAAGAAACTGACAGCGAAAACGACATTTCAAAATATTAGTTTCCGCAACGGAAAAAAAATTATATATAAAGCCTAAGAAATGTTTATATATGCAATACAAGTATTTAAAAAAATACAAAATTAACATCATTTAATTATAATATCGCAATAACATATGAAACAAATTATTGAACAATTCATACTTGCAATTTATCTTCCCATATCAAAAAGCATGCAATATTAAAACTTTGATTTAAATTACAAAAAAGCGTTAAACAGAAATGAAATTCGTATTGAAAAATGCATGCAATTTAATATGGCCACCTCTCTATGCTGACCATTGCAGTCCAGTCCAGTCCCCGTAGGTGGTCACTTTAGACGGGTTCTATTATATATATATATAATGAAACTTGATATAGCTCATTAACAGTAGGTTAATCGTAATTTTTACCATATCTCTTTCCTTCATACCAGCACATTGTACGTAATTTGGCTATCTTAAACAGTTAAAATTCAATTCAATGCGTAATATCATTCAGTTTAGACCTTTTGCATTACGATATGTATATAAAGAGAGCATTTTTAATATTGTATTTTTAAAAATATATTTTGTTTGTGATCAAACCGAAATTTTGTTTCTATTTTATGTAATTTTAATTGAAAATTTCGAAAAAATTGATAGAAAAAGGGTAGGGCGCTATGAGATATTTCAAAAATACAAAATTTATGTACTTGACATAATATAAGGCTATGAATGTATAACGACAGCATACATTATTTCATTAAGTATATATTTTAAACGTTGTCACATATAGTTGATAAGGTGCAGTGACATTAAATAAAAATTGTTAGGGCATGTAAAGAAGTAGATACTGAACGGAAATGCATTCCGCATTTGCAAAGTACCCCCTCTTCTCTCATCAACAAAACAGTTAGTAGAGTAGAAAAATTGTGTAAGCACACTTCGACATAAATGATTGCTTACAGGCGTCCTAACGGCAGAAACCCTTTGGCGCTAGTGCCCTCGTTGCTTAATCGCCAAATATTGATAGCCTAGCCTCCATGTCCCGGCCGTCTGAGGACAAGGCAAGGGGAAGAGAACGAAATGAGTAATAGCCTAGCTCCTTCCAAAACCGATTTCCCGATTCTTTGGCGAAACGGAAAACATCTGCCCCTTTCCAGAAACCACCCACCCCCACCCTCTGCTCAGAGATCCGATTATCCTAGAAGAGTAACCGAACGCAAAAATAAGTGCTGCCCCTACACACCATGCCCAAAATTCACCAGTGTTTAAAATTCGCCACGATCGCAAACAGCTTCGCCGCCCAATTTCCTTTCTTCAAAACTCGATCAATACATTTTTACTATATAGGTCTATTGGTTCGGAAGCTGCAAGAGAGATCAAAATGCGATTTACATAGCAAAAACGTGGCTAAATTCTCTCAGAAAATGTTCTCAACCGATTTTGCATTTAAAATATTTTACAATAAACGCGGTAATTTATGACCGAAGTTCAAATTTTCTTTCCGTTTTTTTCCGGCGAATTAGACTTTTAAGTTAGAATTGAAACCTCACTTGTATTTTCAGTAGTTACAAAATTTTAGGCTATTTAAAAAGATGAATAAAAAATGCTACTTCTATGAAATTGACGATTATTTACATTGAAAATACTCCATGTTTTCTTATTGAAATAAGTTTCGTCTAACAGCTTGACTGGAAATTGAACGGAAGTCAATCATCGAACGAAACTGCAACAGATTTTTTTCCTATGGCTACGATAAGACTTCCGCAAAACCCGCGGTGCGAGGGCTATCGACTCTGTTTACGTCACGGCTTCCTTTCATACTCTATGGACAGCCAATTGCTCTTTTTGTTATTCTGCATATTTTTGAGTTAAAATGTCGGTATCATGTGTAGAAAAACTAAGGTCCAATACAATGATTGACACGGAAAGGACTTTGATCGTTTTCTAGTCATTTTTCAAGACTTTCCTGGGAAGAACAAATAAAATTCTATATTCGTGATCAGCTATAATTGAGGAAAGAACATTAAAGAAGACTAAAAGTGAATAATATTTATTAATATATGGTCATATATATCCGTACAAAGAAGAGACAAATGACATGGGGAAAAGAAATTGACAACTACCCTATCAGAATGTAAAATTACAAAATTTTTAAATCAGATATGCTTCACGTTGTACCCTTTCTCTATTTTAATTTGAAGCAGACGCTGTATTTTTACTAAAATTGCACTGTGGCTAGGAAGAGAAGTTGGGGTTTTAATTTGCCACACCGTGTAAACTTAACTAAAGAAGCACCTATTTTACAAATTCGTCATTTACAATTCAGGTGTCATCAATTGCAGAAGGCTTCCACTTTAAATTAGTGAGATTCGTCCTCCAAATACTTAGACTTTAGAAGCCGCGTTCCGCAGTCATCAAGGAATCTTTCCTTTCTTTTCTGTTCCTTTCTTTTCTCCATTCCTTTCCTGAAAGAGACTGATGCTCAGTCTTTAGAGAGACACGATGGAGAGGGGGAGGTGGTACAATAATTAAATACCCCTTTGATTAGCATAAACACAGAGGAACCGACGGGGTTGATTTATTATCGCAGTCACAGCTCCCCCGGTGATTTCGTTTCTATTCTTCTTTTTGTTTTTTCAAGAGGTTCTTCCTCATCATTCCTGTTGTTTTCTCCTTGTCTCTTTCGCTCTCATTTTCACCTTTTTCTGGTCGTTTTCAATTCGGCTGTTATTTGTTTGCTCATTTTTTAATTGGATCTGTTTTCGAATTGGGAATTGAAATTTTCAAGCCCGTCTTTTGTTTTCTCTTGCCAATTTCAGTGTGATGAATTTCTTTTTTTTTTTAATTCCCCCTTTTTTTTTGCCCGTGTACTGGGAAATGGACGAGCAATATTAATTGTCACTATCAATTCTTCAGCGTTTGATTCAGAGGGAATTATTATATAATTAATAATAAAGCGTGACTCTCTGTTAGCAAAGAATAATTAAAGGATTAACTCATTAATTAATTATGCGATTAACGGGGGAAAGATTATGATAGCGTTGTGGTTGGCATAATTTGGTTGTTTATCATTCATGGATGATTAACAACCTTTTATTGCTAATGCAATTATTACTGAAAACTCCGTTCTTAAAATTTGAACTATGGCTTCATTTGCTTTGATTACGACACGCCAGACTCACAGGCAAACAGAATACAAAAATGCGTAGAAAAATAAAAAAAATTGTGATATTTCTAGACATCTAATTTTTTATAGCATAAATACATACTTTCAGATTGCCCCTTTTTCTCTCGATTTCTTCGTAGAATTTTGAAGAAAGGCATATCATTTCACGATATTTATTTTTACCAATATATGCAATTACTTACCTTCTTGTGATGTCACTTACCTTCTCGTGATGTCACTTACCTTCTCGTGATGTCACTTACCTTCTCGTGATGTCACTTACCTCCTCGTGATGTCACTTACCTCCTCGTGATGTCACTTACCTTCTCGTGATGCCACTTACCTTCTCGTGATGTCAGTTTATCTTTTCGTGATGTTACTTATCTTTTCGTGATGTCACTTACCTTCTCGTGATATCACTTACACTTTTATACGGCTTGAAAATCCTTTTGTTTACGAGAAGGTCATTCGCTATGGGGAAAATTGTAAATTACTATTTATTTACGCTCAATATTGGTAAATTTTAATGGAAAGAAAGAGACCTTGAAACGAATTTTGATCCTGAATGTATGTCCTTTTCACTTTTACTTTAATAATTTAGAAAAGGCCAACGGAAGATATGCAAGAAAAGCATCAAAAATGGCATAAGATTGTATAAATAGCTTCCATTTCAGCTAATGCTTGGTCTTTTGTCAGAAAAGTAATAAACATTGAAAATGATTTAATGGGAAGAAAATTTGGCTTTATTCATTTTTATATAACAATACATTCAGCTGAACCATATATAACCAAGCATACACTAAAACGTTTTAAAATATATTGGGCATCGATCAACCAGTCTTGCGTACTTTCCTTGAAAACTTCGACAAAATGGGATTTAAACCTGCGGGAACGAAGTTTGTATCGAGACAAATATGGATGTTTGCCAATGTAGGTAGATTAGTTCAAACCAAAGGTCTTTGAGCAAAGGCAAGATTTATAAGGGGTTCATGGGGCCCGAGACCCCCGATGATTTCAAATAAATTGCAATTTTAAATATATTGTAATCAGGATCGAATTAAGGTTTCATGGAGCCCCAAACGTATTTTTATCCTGGCCCCCTGTAGTATTATTAAGCCTGTATAATTACAGTAGGACACGTATGTAATGAGTAAGGCCCGGATTTTCATGCATAAAATTTAGCCCAAATAATATGCAAATATGCTCAAAATTATTACAAAATATGCACGAAAATATGCATAAAAATCCGGACCCTAGAGATGTAATATTTCGAAATATATAAAATGACAATTTATTGAAACGGCGCAAATGTTTTCGAAATTATTGCATTATATGTACTGAAATACATAAAAAATATCCCTTTGTTGCGTCTCTGAATATGATATGCACAAAATTAATATAAAATATGCACCAAAATGTATGAAATACGTACGGAGATATGTTTGAAAATATGGCATCATGAGCACTGGCTTTGGCCCAAGGACGCCGGCAGGATGAAGCCCTTTGGGCGGGGGCAAAGGATTTAAAAAATGGAAATTTTCTACCATACCTTTTTAATTTTACCTTTTTTTTTAAAAGAAAATCGAAATATAAGGGGGGGGGCAATGGCCCTCTCTTCCCTAAACCTGCCGGCGCCCATGGCTTGGGCTGGAAAATATTACACTTGGTCTTGACTTTGAAAATATTACGCATATTGAGAAACATCGCCACAGAAATGTGAAGGCACATAAAATTATTTTTTTCTAACTTTAATATTATCTAATTATATCACTTATAGTGGAAACATATTCTGTAGCATTTTTTTTATTCTTATTTAAAATTTAAAAAATGAAACATCGAATTAATCTAATTGGTTGAAGAATTACAAGCGGATTAGAAAAACCAACATATACTTTTTGAAAATGTTGCAGAAATATGCCAAAACGTGCAAAAATATTCAAAAAATGCACGCAAAGGCGAAATATGCAAAAATATGCAAGTGCATAAAAATCAGGGCCCTAATAATGAGGATCTTGGAATTGACGAAAACGCTCGCTATATACGATTGCTCGCTAAATCCGCTCTGTAATTTAAATTTTAAACATTGAAAATAAAGCCGGTATAGGTAACACATTTGAATGCAACGTACATACAAAAGAGTCTAAAATTCGCGCTGCGATAACATCACTGCTCTAGTGGAAAAGTCTAATTGGCAACTATTTTGAAGTAGCGCCGGGCCCCCAACAAAAAAGCGGGCCCTAAACATTTGTCTTCTTTGTCTATGCGATAATCCGGCCCTGATTGTAACGTCTATATTCATATAATACGCGCTCCCCCCTCAATAATTTTCAAAACTCTGCGTCGATGATTTTGAGCAATATTTAAAGTAAAATTCTAAAATAATCATTCGTTTACAATTATTCCTAGCGCTTTGCCTATATTTGGCCATAAATTTTGGCCCACATAAAATTTTTACGCTTGTTGCATGCATAAGCATACTCAGAAAGTTCATAAGGGGGGTTATAGGCTCAATGGGGTGGAGTTACAGAGCTACAACTCATATATTTCTATGTTAAATTTACAAAATTTCATTGCGGGGGGTTACAGCTGCCAAAACCGCTCCAAGACTTCGCCTATGGTTGTATGGGTATCGCCATCTCTTCATCTGTTATATTTATTACCAATTGTACACAGAAGCTAAATACTTAATTTCGTGAATGATAATTTATAGAAGAAAACCTTTCCGTCGCAGCTAAGCGATCCCTAAACCAAAGATTCCCGCTCTTACCACCACGACCCTAGCGCTGTCATCCTGGAAACATGCTTGTAGAAAAATGTTATTATATATAACTGAAGTTCTCCAGGTTTTAATACAAAATCATAACATATCTAAAAACATAGAGTTCGTATTCGAATTGTGAGTTTTTCGTTCCGGCAGATATCCGGGGAAAAAAAATGGAAAATCTCCTTTTTCCCCGATCTACAAGAATATTTTGAACTAGGCGAACAAAATAGGTATAGGAGAAAACGTCATTAGATTTACAGGAATGTATTGGAAGTCCATTTGGACTTTCCCCCTTTCCTTTTCTTTCTTTTCTTCGTGGAATTTTCCCTTTCCCCTCTCCATCCTCCATCCCGAACTGTGTATTTCCGCCCACTTCTTTCCCGGACCGATTCTGCGTGTTTTTAGTTTTTTCCGCTTTTTTATTTCCGCGTTGTTTGCGGTCGTTCATCATCCCAGCCTGAGCAAGCGAAATGGTTGTTGTTGCTTTTTTCCTCTCTCTTGCTTTAGGCCCGGTATAGAATGTGATAAGTTTCTTGGAGAGTATTTCTCCGGGTGTTAGTGAGAGCGTGGAGGCAGGGGCGGGTAAAAAGAGTTTGTTTACCTTTTTTGTATTTCGAAATTCCCAAATTAGAAGACGGGTGGTTCCGAACACACATCGTAAAATCCGGATTAGTTTTTAAGATTAAAATTTCTGAGGGTCGTCGAAGTTAGCTGTATAATGACGGATATGCATATCACTTTGAAATAAACGACTCTGGACTCGAATTGAGATAAAACGTGAAAATGCGTTTTGTTTTGGTCTCCATTATTTTAGATCTATTTCTTGGGTCACTTTCACATTCACTTGGGAATGAGAAATGGACATTGTAATTGACGGAGTATTCAAGTATTTAATTTTGTGTAATAAAGGCTAAGCACCGGGGGGAGGGGGGACTAGGCGTGGCGGGGTAGGCGGCAATGGGGTGCAGAGCTACAACCTCCATATTCCTACGTTAAATATACGAAATTTCATTGCAGGGGTTACAACCCCCCTGCGTACACCAGTAATGGTTACTTCTCTGCACATTTAAGAATCAATATTAACTATATTAGAAATTCTCGAAAGTATATTTTCGTTAACACAAGGATATTTAAACAATAATATAAATCAACGTTTATTGGCGTAGTGATACCAACGCCGATGGTATGGCGTGATTAGATGGTGAAACGTTCGAAAGAAAATAAATATTTCTGCCTTCGGTGGGACCTGAACCCACGACCTTCCACTTGCCGGGCGGAGGCTCTACCCACTGAGCTACGAAGGACAATATATAATCTCTTTACGAACGTATATATATTGTTGCCAGTTATTTCGCAGAATGGTGTAGTACATAGACTACTATTTAAACCAAATTGCAAAGAGACTGGTATTAAATTGATCGAAATGCCCGTTGCAGCCTATGTATTTATATAAATCGGACACTATTTATATACTATATATAAAGACTTTTTACTGATGCCAGTTATTGTTGTTTGATTTAATCTGCGTAGTGTTCGATTTATATAAGTACAAGGATATTTATTCAGCTTTCACTTACAAAACATCTTATCGCTGCTACTAAATGGGAGCTAATTTGCAATATCAGAACATTGTAAAATTAAAAGCAATATTAGCTAACACGTTCACTGTAGCGATATATAAACCATTGCCTCCGTTTTCTCCAGCTGGTGACACCATGAATGACGCAATAATTCACCAACGCTGTTTGCGCCCAGCAGCGGCTTTCAGGCCAGGAGTGGAGTGGGTTTTGGTTCAGGAGAACCGCTTTTCGATCCTAAATTAGGGCTACCACCACGGGCGCCGTCAGTGGGGACGACAGGTGGACCCGCCCCCCCTCAATGTTGGTATTAGGGTTCCATGTCCCCCCAATTTCCAATTTCAAGCGAACATTTTATAATAGGTAACGTCGTTCAAAATTTAATTTTTTTTTTTTAATCTAAGGAGTGTGGTTATATTTTTCGGCGTAGTGTATTTAGTACAAAATAAAAAAATGCACTTTGTCATTTATTTGATGTAATTATACCATTTGTTAGATTGTAGTATATAGCTCTCTTTTCTGCATGGCAGCGTTTTCATTGACGTGTTATTATTTCAACTTTCAAGTGGAACGTTTTTAATAACGTTACAACCACAACTACATTTTCCCAATTTTAATTTCGCAAGCTCAAGGAAATTTTTGGCCCAGTACGCTCATTATCAACGACATAAATTAAAGGGATGGTATCAAGGCCATAGCCAGGATTTAATTTCGTGGGAGGTCAAAAAATTTTACAGCATGTATTGATACAATTATAGCATGTAAGGCCGTACACAAGTCCCATTAAAAATTTAGTTTGGGGGCGACCGGTCCCTAAGGTCCCCCTCTGGATACGGGCATGGACCGTCTACACGAGGGGTCTTCAACACTTTTCAGTTCATGGGCTCAGGGGCGGACTGGGTCCTCTCAAAGGGCGCATACCTTGGATTATCAGAGGGCGCGAGTCCTATAGCCCATGAGGGCGCACCGGCCCAGTCCGCCCCTGCATGGGCCAATTTTGCTTATTCTCGTTGTTCTCGTTGGCCTGCGGGTCGCACTACTGTGCGTTTACGCTCAGTTGGCGCGTGATACCGTTAGCAGACGGGTTAGTCCATTGCAGTTTAGGGAAGGCCGTCTTGGAGGAACTGGTTTTTCCCGCGCAAAAAAAGCAGTTTCGGCAAGACGCCCTTCCCTAAACTGCAATGGACTAACCCGTCTGCTAACGGTATCACACGCCAACTGAACGCGGACACACAATACTATACCAGCAATATTATGACTAAATAAAGACGAAACTAGGGGACGCCCCTGCGTACCCCTAGATCAACATTTTTTTCTATAAGATTTTCGCACGGGCTTTGTGCGCCCATCCGAAAATATTTTTTATATCCGCCTCTGGGAATTATTATACATATTACAATGTAAAATATGTATGGAAGCAAAAAACATTTATAATGCTTTTTGTTATTAATATGTAAAGCGAAATCAAACCTTTTAGTGTGATTTTTGGCACTGCTTATTATTAACGAACCTGTCAATATCGGGTCTTATTTTTGATGCAACCCTAACAGTGTTTTCAAGGCGGCCATCAGTTATTCTGGTCCCAACTTTTGAGTTTACTAACTTCATTCTTGAAGAAAATAGCTGTTCACAAACGCACTGGCGTGCGCAAATGGGGAAGGGTTGATGGGATTGTAATCCCCTATTGCTATGAAATGTTGTATACAGGGTTCCTAGGAAAGTAGTAAGTGTTTTCAGATAACGACATCCGTTTTAGAGCATGCAGTCAGATGGTTGGGAAGATGTTCTTATCGACATATTTAGAATAGAATTCTACGCATAGGCGTACACAGAAAGTTCGTAAGGTGGGGATATAGGCTCAATGGAGGGGTTACAGAGCTACAACTCACATATTCCTATGTTAAATATACAAAATTTCATTGCAATGGGGGGGTTACAACCCCCAGCAACACCCCCCCTGAGTACGCCAATGATTCAACGAGTCCTAAGTTGAATTCCTTTAAAATCACTGTTGCACTGCAAATAAATAAAACTACTCCTAATATCCATATAAGCCTGAGAACTAAAATGAAACACGATTGCGGAAAATCACGTACTACTTTAGTTCTCTAGCGTTTTAAGATATTTATTACGAAATGTGAACGGAATAAAATACATAGTGTTAAGACTCATAAGGCAACCTCGTGGACTGCAAAGCACGGATTTTGATAACACGGATTTTGATTTTGGTACAAGATAGATCTTGTCATGAGAAACAAAACATACAATGGAACTATCTGTCCGAATCCAACCGCTCAGGAGCTACAAGGCGATTCGTATAATCCGTCCATCATACAACCATTCCACTGACAAGCAAAAAAATATCCTGGAAGCTTTGTTGTATTGCATAATATTTTACTGTATATGTTGACTGGAGATGTGTTTTAAAATGAATCAGGAACTAACTCCTCACCTGATCCTATGGGATGAATAAAGGGCATGGGCAGAGCCTAAGGAGGCAGTTTTCTCAGGTACTCAACCATGGAGGATTATAGCAGTACCTGTGGCTCGCGTTCTAGGCGCGAAGGTTCAGGGGAGGTGATACGCACCCCTGTGACCTGCGAAGTCGGGCCCAATCATGAAGGTTTCGTCGGTGAACCTTCTGACTGTAATGCGATCATTGACAAAGCAATTATCAGCAAACTTTTTTGTGGTTTCCTTGTATCCCATTATGGACATCCCAGTTACATAAATATAGCCACAAGTCAAGAACAAGTTATTAGATCTCGCTTGTTCATGTATATGGCATAGCGATTGAATTATAAGAGAGTGAGAGAGAGAGTTCAAATGCATAATATTCTATATCAAAAAGTACATTTCTTTAATTGTAATATGCACCAAAACATTGGCTACATTAATAACAGAAAAAAACCGGGAAAATTATACAAAATAATATTTCAATGATATTTTTTTGCTTGTTAGTGGAATGATTGTATGATGGACGGATTGTACGAACCGCGCCTTGTAGCTCCTGATTGGTTGGATTCGGGCAAGTAGTTCTATTGGATGTTTTGTTTCTCATGACAAGACCTATCCAATGGTACCACTCTTATCAAAATCCGTGCGTTGTAGTCCACGAGGTTCCCTTGTCAAAAGAATCAAAGGACAGTATTTTTATGTGAAATAATTTGTATTGTTTCATGAATCGGCGGATCACGTGTTGAAGACACCTGGTCTACATCACCAGCTTAATAAATACGAAATTTAGTAAGGAGCATTGTATGCGAAAATGAAACTGGAAATGTAACTAGAATATTAATTTTATGGTAAAGTGAACGTCATCAAGCAGAAGCACATTTAAATTAAACACTGCTTTGTTGATGTCTGTTATCCCTGTAAAGAGTCAACCAGAAATTTTTTCGAGAAAAGCAAAAAATTTTTAGAATCTCGCTAATGAATAAGTATTGGTAGCAAAAACATTTCGGAAGCGGGGGGCCTTCAGACCACCCGCTGGCTACGGCCCTCATTAACAACAAGCTGCCTTCTACTGGTATACTGTCCCCCCAATATTTTTATGCGGTTGGCGCCCATGCGAGGCCCTATACAATAGAGTGAGTCGAATTTTCAAAAATTGCTCGAATCGAAACGTAATAATGCGGAAAAGTTGCTGCTTGTCGAGATAAACACAGTGGCAAAAGAAGTTTTGGAATCTGATAATATCTTCAGGTCACACATGACCCTCAAAATTTGTGAAATTAGCCATAAATTGACCTTTTTTAGAAACTTTTGAATAGTGCCTTAAATTGGTTGAATTGTCATGAAACTTCAGTTGTGACAGTAATTGGAAACAAGCTAGCGGGAAATAATACTTTGAAGGACAAAAATACCTAAAAAGGGAGCAGGCAGGAGACCGCTTTAGGACGAAAATTGGCCAAAATTGTCAAAAAGACAAAAACATCATAGAAGCGTTCATGACTTCAGAAAAATAGGTTAAGTAGACTGTTTGATTAACTATTGCTGTGCAGCTCTTCGCCTGTTTGCATTCCACATTCAGTGTAAAGGAAAACGACCTCGAACTCACCACGGGAAGGTGGCCACACTTTGAGTTCCACCCACGCCTTTTCCAACCAACCAACCAATCAACCATATCTGGAAGTGGAAAATTACTATTCTTTTGATTTGGTTTGGTTCCACATGAACTGGACTTTGTTTTCAAATATTGACATTTGGCAGCGGGAAAGCAAAACTTCTCTGATGAAACCATTTTTGCTGTCACCGCCACATACTTTGCTGGCTGCTTCTGTGATTAATTTCATAGTATATGTTTAACTGCCTGAGTGCGAAATGAAAATTCGTCTAATTCGAAAGTTGATATCTGCTTGAAATGGATAAAGTCTAAGATATCCTCGGATGTTGCAGATGCTAGAAGTGGATGATAGGTAATTTTCGTTGATCACCAAGTTATCAACCCAGTGTAGTCTTTTGCATCAAAATTTAAATCAGGAGTGATGAACGTACATACGGATCTGCATTTCTCTGGTATTTCCCTGGCTTTTAAAATGCACCTTAAAGCAAACTCTCTGACATGCTTTTTTTCGTCTTTCACCATAGCCAGAGAAAGATTCTCGAGATGGGCAAAGAAGGCATTGTTTTGGATTACTGGATCAATGATTGTTTTGAGATGATCTGGATCAGGAAGCCTGAATACACTGAAACACATGTTTTGGGCCTTGAAGTATTGCTGGTTGGGTTTTGATTGTGAACCATAGAGGTGAGTATACTTTCAGGATGAACACTGTGATATGAATAAGATTTGAAGATGGGTCTGAGGAAGCAACGTATAGTCTAAGGACTCTATTAGCCGTTATCAACCATCTGGAATGGTTGAGCAGTCCAGGGTTGCAAATGGCAAGATCTGGGGAACAAACACCTGAGTGGATGGCCAGTGAAATTCCAAGTAAACATTTTTGATCTTTGCTTAGGATATCCTTGTTCACTTTTGGAAGTATGCAATGAATTTCCAGAAATTTTGCCATTGGTAATTTTTCGCATCTTTGAAGGTGCTTTTCGATAGGTCCAGAGTATGACTGTGGGCAAGTTGTTTTGCCATCTAATTTTTCAATGAAGTGCCTCAATGGCAACTCATTGAAGTGGAACATATAGGCGGACCACTGTAAAGGAATTTTGACAGAAATTTCTATAAACCTAATGGCTCCATTTTTCCACCTAGTTTTTATGTTTGTTCCATCGCATCCAATGCCTTCTTTGCCCATCTTAAGAATCTTCTTCTGGCTATGGTAAAAGAAGAACGACAGCATGTCAGAGAGTTTGCTTTGAGATACACTTTAAAAGCCAGGAAAAAACTAGAGAAATGCAAATCCTTACATGCGTTCATCATTCCTGATTTTAATTTTAATGCAAAAGACTAGACAAGGTGGATCATCTAGTCATCAACGAAAATTACCTGTCCTCCACTTCTAGCATCTGAAATATCCAAAGAACTCTTAGACCTCATTCATTCCAAGCGGATACTAATTCTCGACATAACGAATTTCCATGTCACACTCAGGAGGTTAAACTTACTGTGAAACTAATCACAGAAGCAGTGAGCAAAGTATGTGGCGGTGACAGCAGAGATGGTTTCATCAGAACAACTTTGCTTTCTCGCTGCCCCCTGCTCCCTCCCTTTGGGGGTATTTTCGTCCATCAAAGTATTATTTCCCGTTAACTAGTTTCTAATTACTAACACAGCTGAAGTTTCATGATAATCCGGTCAATTTAGGGCTAATTTCTCAAATTTTGGGGATCATGCGCGACCTGAAGATATCATTCGATCCCAAAACTTCTTTTCCACTGTGTTTGTCTCGACGGGTAGCAACTTTTCAGCACTATTACTTTTCGATTCGACCAACTTTTGAAAATTCGACCCACCCTACTATACAAGGGGAGGACCGACATATAATGGGAAGCTTGGGACCAAAGGAAATGCTTGCTATATCCGACCCGTAAAAATCTTGTTCACTTAAAACGATCAAATTCTATTCCACTTAATCATTATACCAAACAAAATTCATATTTTCTTCATATATCCTGAAAATCCGTAAATCTATTGCTTGTTATGCTCGCTTGATGGCGAGAGGGGGGACAAGGGACCCGTCCCAATTATTATATTAGGTTCCATGTCCCGCCCCCAATTTCAAGAAGCGAAATGTTTATAACCAGGCTATGTCATCAAATTTAAAATATTTCCTTTTTTAAATCTCAGGAATGCGGTTATATTTTTTGGTGTAGTATATTTAGTGCGAAATAAAAAAATGCACTTTGTCATTTATTTGATGTAATTATACCTTTTGTTGGATTGTATTATATCTATCTCACTGTTTTGAGTAGCGGCGTTTTCATTGACGTGTTTTTATTTCAACTTTCACATTTTTAATTTTTTTTTTCCAAAACTTCAGTTTTCAAATTTCGGAACTTTTTAATAACGTTACAACTATAGTTTCTATTTTAATTTCACAAGCTCAGGGACCTTTTTGACCCATTAAGCTCATTATAAAGACATATATTAAAAGAACTGTCTACAGCATCACAATAAGCATAATAAATACGAAATTTAGTAAGGTGCATTGCATGCGAAATTGAAACTGGTAATGCAACTACAATATTAATTTTATGGTAAAGTGAAAGTCATCAACAAGGAGCACATTTAAATTAAACACTGCTTTGTGGGTGGATGTCTGTTATCTCTGTAAAGAGTGGTTAACAACAAGGCTTTAACCAGAAATTATTTCGGGGAGGCAAGAATTTTTTACAGCCTCGCTAATGAATAAGTATTAGAAAATTCTTTCGGAAGGGGACGGCCCCAATGCCTGCTGGCTGCGGCCCTGGTTAACAACAGGTTACCTTTACACTGGTACACTGTTTCCGCTATTTTTATGCTATCGGCGCTCATGGCTATCACCCAGCTATCTTCGCAATTAAATAAGCATTAAGAAGAAGAATGAGATTTGGCTATGCTCTTTGGCTCTAGGCCTCTTGGATTATCTTTCTTTTGTTTTGCTTTTGATTGATTGACTTAGGCTGAGCATGGATGGGTGGTTTTAAGCGCGATGCTCGTCACTTTCAAAAATCTAGACCAGAAATCTGAGGTTTGCGCTATTTGCAATGCTTTTCCCGCGCGAAACAGAATCGCACCTCATTTGACATATCAAAAAGATGCCATCTCTTTCTTCTAATTTTAGGCATCCGTTCTCTGACACATTTATCGTGTTTATTGCCTAGTAGCTTTCATAGGCGTAGCCAGAAAGTTCATAAGAACGGGTCATGGAAAAATGCATGGGATGGATTTACAGAGCTATAATGTATATATTCTTATGTTAAATACACAAAATTTCATTGAGATGGGGGGTTACAACCCCCAAAACCGCCCCCTGACTACGCCTATGGTAGCTTTCAATAAGCCTGGAACGGAAGGAGATTTTCTTAAATTTAACATTATCCGGAAGGGGAAGAGACATTGAAGGGCGAACAAAAGCATGCGATAACGATAGGACCTTGGTAATTTTCTAAGTCTGGAATTAGGATGTGCACATGTTACTAGAAATACAACATACACACTAATTTCTGATTGAAATAAAGCCTTTATTTTTTAACCCCAGAACATGAAAGGAGAGCTCTTAGCTTCCACACAAGTGGTAACTCTCCGGGGAGCAATTTCACTAAAATTTCGGTATATAAGCATTTACGAAAATGTTTCTCCTGCAGAAAGACTAACAGAAATGATGTGCAGCGAAAACATTTCTTTTGTCAAAGATCGTGATATATGAAGGTCTGGACTTCGGCCTTTCCATGGCTTATTCTCTCCAATCCATTCTTGCTCACAATGTGCAATATGATATGAAGCCTTTCTGTACTGAAAGACCACCTTCCATATAGTTACAGAGAGAAAGCCAGAACGTCAAGCCTGTAGTCATGTTAAAAGGGCACGGTAAAAGGTGTATGGGGGGGCACAGGATACTCACGAGTATAAAATAATTATCAGATGCAATATAGGATTTAGACATATCACTATAATCCCAAATAAATTTGACGCTCCTCTGATGGCTTTTTTTTTTCTTTTTTGTTGTTGCAACTATATATACTGTAATATTAGTATATTTTTCTTTTTTTAAATTTTTTTTGAGAGAGAATTGGTTGGAAGAGAGGGAAATTATATAAAAACAGTTAATACAAATATACATAGAAACAGTTTTATACATTAAGTTTTATTAATTTTCGATATTTTAACGTTGTGTTTTATTATTTTTCTGCATATATATAAATAGCTCGATGGGGCAATTGGGCCACGCCCCTGATGGCCCCGGATTGACTACAGGCCTGCAGAACGTCCAGGTTCAAATTTCTCAATTCTGGGATTACAGCGCCGCCTCCGGCGGCCACCCTTCCCAATGAAACCCTTGCACAATTCCTCCTCCTCCTCAAATTTCTCAATAGAGTTTTTTTTATAGATACAACGATCGAACCAAACCCCACTCAATTATGTACACACATACAGTACATAAATGTAGAGTATGTTGATTCAGTCTTCTGCATTTTAATGATTCGTGTAAGGGTGTACAAACTCAAAATAAATACTACTTTTTTTTATGGAACACCTTTTTTGTAAACTGAACAAAGGAAAGAGCAAATAAACGATTTATGTACATCATCCCTTATTTTAAAATTAATAGGATATTTGCGAGATTAATGAAAAGATACAATCAAACCTCGTTAATGCGAAACCCACGGAGAATGAGGAATCTGTTCGTATTAATAGTAGTTCGGGTTATCCGGAAAAGATGTAATCGCGTATTACGAAGTTATTTATTCCATCTCTGTTGCCATATAACAAAAATAAAAGTAACATATAAATAAATAGCTTCACATAGACTTCCACAGCGCATTATAATAAGAAAACAGTTTTCGAGAAACAAGTGCGAATTAGAAAACAATTTTTAATGCTCAAGAACTTGACGTTTCAATTCGAACTATACGAACCGTCATCAGAAGAACTAATTATATGTAAAAATTGAAAATTGCCAAATATTCTTAACTTGTGGATACAATATTTACATATATTAAAATATAGAAAATTAAAATACAGATGGAATTAAAAGAAGAAGGAAACGAAAGAGGAAAACGAAATGAATGAAAACAAAAACAGAGATTCATGCTGCTATTTTTATACGTTTTAGTTTGTAAGAAAAAAAATAATAACTTACTTTTCTTAGTTTACAGAAAACTAATGTTACTAATACGTACTTTCATGTTACATCACGCCATCACCCATCCTGAAAACGAACTGCTATCGATACGTTATTCCAAAGAGCAAATGCTATCTGCAGCAACCAAACAATTTTACGAGATGAACTTACTTCTTTTAGTGGCATTGTAGAAGAAAATAGTGATAATCAACATCAAATTCAAAAGTGTTTAAGTCAAAATTTAGAGCCCATTTCTCATGCATTATTCCTGGGCGTGTTCCTTTCATAAAAACATAAACACAAAGCCTTCCTGACATTTATTAACAATATTAAAGATCGTATTGGCCGATTATTGTTGAAACATGAAATTTATGCAGTATTCATCCCCCACAAAAGGACAGGATTTTTAATTTCCTACGTCCTGTTAAAAAAAACAGTGGATCCCCCCTTACCCATTCAAAATTCCTTGAATATACCGATTATTGTTGAAACATGAAATTTATACAGTATTCACCCCCTCAAAAAAAAAAAAGGATTTTGAACTTCCTACTTTCTGTTAAACAACCAGTAGACCTCCCCCATTCAAAATTCTTTGAATATACCAAATTCCTTGTTCTTGTGGGCAGGTTTACATCGGACAAACAAGTTTGTTTACATCGTGCCGAAGACTTGAATACGACAGCTCTCCACTTGCCTGTCGCAGAATGACCATTGCTGTCCTTGCGCCATAAAAATACAACCAACCAACGAAAACCTCCTAAGAAACAAACAAATCAATAAATCAGCAATAACAGAGCATTCAATTTTAAATAACTACACAATAATTTTTGTTTTTCACTATGCAGCGTGAAAACTGTTTTCTTATTAATATATACGTACCTTTACATTCCATATAATGTACAGTAGAAAATTAAAAAAATTCTTGTTTTGCTATATGTGCAGATTATGATTTAGTACACATTTATCTGTCCCGTATTACATACTGTACACCCAGATTTATTTTTAATTGTAGCAGTACACTTAGAAACTTTCTTCTAAAATAAACGACTTTTGCAGTCATTTTTATACGTAAATATGAATTCAGCATAAAACCGTTCTGCATAAAATACACGCCAGAATGAACCGGCTTTCGACAGTTCCACAGTATGAATTTAGGCATGATAGAAACGCACGGCCAGTGCCGACGAGAGGGGGGTAGCAGGGGCTGCAGCCCGGGGGCCCGTTGAAGTCTAGGGCCCGCGCTGGCAAGGACCTACGCTGTGGGGACCCTGCTTAGGAAGGGGTCATGGGGCTGGTCAAAGAGCGCCTGAGGGACCCGCGTTTGCTCTCAGAGCCCCTGGCGCACGGGAATTCCTATACAATTTGACGGAAATTTAAGGAAAATGTTAATTTACAAACAGTTACAGATGTTACAAACAGATGGATTTATTCCCTGGAAGATGTTCTTAATAATTAATTAATTTTAGTTATTATATATATATGCCAAATCAAACCTTTAATTTGATTAATTCTCTAATAAATAACAAACTTAATAAATAAAAAAATAAATAATAATAATATATATAACAATATGTATTATTATTATTGATTTATTCATATTAATATTTTAACATTTATTATAACATTACACATATAATAAATAATAACATAATATAATACTAATACACAACATAATATAATTATAATAAATAATCAAATGTTTTAATATTATACACCAAATATTTACATACCATTGTCATACACAACAATATATAACATAAAATAAAAAATAAAAAACTCTAATAAATAAAGGGAATCTAGCCGCACTATTATCGTATTAAAAGTGATTCGCGTTGACGAGATTTGACTGTACGTCAATTAATTAAAAGGTGGAGGTTTACTCCTTTATATCTTATTTTATTCTATAAGACATAATATAATATACGTTTCCAACCAATCGCTCTGATATTGACATGCTTCGATTATTCCAATTAATTTCACTATTGTTGCCTCATGAAGTTTGAAATAAAAAAATACAGTAACACATTATTCTGTTTCCGACGTCCGTGGATACGGGTTGAGAGCAAAGAGTTTTCAATGGTTTGAATGTTGGTGAATTTGTCTTTTTTTTCCCCCATTGATCGACGATCAAGAATTGTTGTCAGTTTACTGTACACGGAAACACGGTGTTACCCCTCTCCTCTATGTAGAATCCTATATAGTGTAAATGATATACGTGGAGCTTATTATAACGTCATAAAAACGATCTCTGTGTGTCTTGTTTTCTTTGCATTTTTTGCTGGAGAGACTGCCTGGATTTGATTGATTTTACGCGCCTGGTTTCGACAGGTATTAGAAAATATTAAAAAATGTTTCAGGAGAAGGGTGAAAAAAAAAATAATGAAATTAGAAAAATTCGCCTCCCGCGCTTTCCCGTCACCTTTATGTTCCGAACTTTGCTTTGCCAGCCATCCGGATAGCAGGTTCATTTGCATAATTGCTTCGCGGAGTGTTTTTAATTAAATGATAATAAGCTCAAATGAGTATAATGATTGGGTTCATTATGCCGCTGTGATTTTCCCATCCTGCTTGTTTTTTTTTAAATATTTTTTTGGTTTTTTGTTTTTTTTTAAGAAATTGCAATTTGCAGTCGATTTTCAATGGGTGCTTAATTTGTCGACTTTTCTGGATTATAAACACCAGGTAATAAAACTTGCCAAGATAAATGATTTAAACCCTGAAGAGAGATGATTAATGCGGAGAGGAGGTTTTGGTAGCTATGTTATTCTTTCATGTGCGAGCATGCGTGGATAACAAGTGATAGCACATCTAATATATTTATTATTAAATTTCAATGTTATTAAAAGTGTGATGTATTTATAATATCTTGGAAGAATATTAATATCAAAATAAGTAACGGCGGATATAAGTTTTTGGATAGCCCAGGTAATCAGTTTCACGTATATTTGAGCTGTCTGTTGTATTTAGATTACAAGGGTTGTTTACGTAAACCCCGCGACGTAGGTCTTTAAAATTAAAACAAACCTTTAGAGCAGTGGCCGGCCTTCAACCTTTTTCAGTCCAAGGGCCAATTTTGCTTATTCTTGTTGGCCCATGGGCCGCACTACTGTATCAGCAATATTAGGACTGAATAAAGACGGATTCAGGGGCGCGTAGGGGGTGAGCCCCCTGGATTCCCTTTTGTTTCCTCTTTTTAAGATCTCTATATTGGTTTGCACCCCCCCCCACGAAATTTTTTCTGATTCGCTGCTGAAATTGAATATATATATATATTACAGTATATATATATATTACGCAACGTAAAAAGCAAAAAAACATTTACAATACTTTTAGTTGTTAATATATAAAGCGAAATCAAACCTTTTAGTGAGATTTATAGCACTGTTTATTTTTAACAAGCCTGTCATATCTTATTTTTGACGTTGCAACCCTAAGAGTGTTTCCAAGGTGGACGTCAGTTATTCTGGTCCTAATTTTTGATTTTACTAACTTCATTCTTGAAAAGAGTTGTTCGCAGACGTGTATGTTCCCGAATAGTGATATCGTTTTCGGAGCATGCAGTCGGATGGTTGGAAGATGTTCTTATCGATGTATTTAGAATTCCATGAGCCTAAAACTGAATTTTATTTTAAAATCACTGTTACACTGCAAATCAATAGAACGATGTGTAATGTGTGTATACTTAAGAAAACTAAAGTAAAACACAATTAAGGGAAGACCGCGTGTTACTTTAGTTCTCTAGCATTTTAAAATATTTGTTACTAAATGTGAAAATGTGAACAGAATAAAATAAAATACATAGACTTAGATTCACAGGGAGCAAGAAGTGTATTTTTATGTGAAAAGATTTGTATTTTTTTTTTTTTCATGAGAAAGGGGGCCGCGGGTTGAAAACCCCTGCTTCTGACTGCATTATACCCCCAGAAAACAGGAAAATGAGATAGCGCACAAAATGTTTCCATGACGGTTTAGTCTGATACAACAGGTTTGAGAATGTAAAAATTTACTAAATAAACAAAACGTATACAAATTGAAGCTCAGATCATAGAAATAGGAAAAAACAGAACAGCATTAAAAAAATCAAAGAAATTAAAAAGAATTCAAAATAACGAGTGCATTAAATTTTTGGGCACATTGGAAATAATGAAACAACGAAAGCTGAGTGAATAAAAGATATATAAATACAAATGATATATAAAATGCATTTATTTTTAAAAAAAAATGCAGTATTCTACAGTCTACAAATATATTCATGTCCTACAGCCGTCCTCTACTGAGAATACCGGCACTCGGCAGAGCGCCGCTTCAAAGTAGACGCGGTGCAGGTCACTCCGTAAGAAAGTGACACAACGAGTCCCGCCTTGGTTCAGGAATTTCGGCTGTGGTGACCGAAGTTCGGAATCTTCGTTAAACTGTAGGTCCAGCTTGCCAACACGTCTGCCCAACGTGGTGAGCTTTAGACCGCTTCCCCTGTATTTCTTTCGTCTTACTACGTGTATGTGTAATAACAGAGAGGCCTCCATCCTGCAATGGATTAAAAATAGTTGTTGATTATATATATACCAATTAACAATTTTCCATTTAGCAAATACTGCTAAATAAGTAATCTGAGATAGAATCGTGGCTTAACATTATCTTTGAACTACAACACATTTGCAAATTTTTGGACTTAACAGTAGCCACGTTAGGCCTAATGAGCACAAAGCCATAGTGAAAGAGAGACACATTCTTCCATTGCAAAGCTAGCAACTGATATAAATTGACAGAATGGATTAACAGTGAAGTTAATCTAACTGATTAAGATTAACAGCATTATAAATCTCATCTTTGTATACTTTGATACTTTGTATCTCATTAATTCTTAATAACTCCCAATATAGATTAAATTATAGCCGCTCCTTTAATTTATATAGCGTTTTTAGTATTTCATGTGTGTTTGTGTGATATCTGAATAATTGGGAATGTAGTATTTAATTTATGATGCAAATATAACGATTTGTGGCATATATTAAAACACATGACGCAACTCTACAAATCACGTGTAAGCCTGTAGAGCAAACCTACCTTTTACATCACACGGCAAAACATAAAACGAATGCGAGATAAGCACTGACTTTCCGGTCACCTTGTACACAGCAATAAAGATATCCCCGCCAGGAAAAAAAAAATGGAAAAGTTTTGGGCAAACTGAGATCTCCGAATATTTAAAACTGCAAGGAAAGAAGATTTCATCCCTCGAAGGCATCTTTAGTTATTCCCGAGCTTAAGTGTGAATGGGATTTTGGAGAAGGAATGATAAAAGAAAGAGGAGAAAAAACAAGAGATGAAAACAGGAATAGAAAGAAACTGGAAGACCCCAAAAAGACAGAAAAAAATGGAGGGGAAAGAATACCTAAGTCAAATCTTTCAGCAGCGAGAAAACAATAGTCTTAACGTTAATCCCGAGCAGGGATCTGCCGCCGATCCCGGAGCTCAAGTTCCTGGATTTTCCTAAAGTTTCAGCCGTACCACCTGAGCTTCGATCCTTGGATACCGCATACCGCAGGGTTCAAAGTTTTCTTAGAATGCAAGTGGAATACGACATCGATTTTTAAGATTAATGGTATCGTATCATTTTGCATCGAACGTGGAAGGCAATTTAAATATAAAATTATCATTTACTTAAACATTATTTTCGAGTTATTATTAATTTTCTACCTATCTATCTGCCTGCCTGCCTGCCTATTCATTCATTCATTCATTTATTCATTCATTTTGCAAAGTTAGTTGATTCGATATTTGAAATATACATATTTTGATACTAACTTCTAAAATTTGTAATATTTCAAGATCATAAAATCCCAATTTACAGAGATTTAACAGGACATAACCGATGGCATAACACTCATCGTAACATTTGGAATTTGGCTTACTGAAAAGCAGTTTAAAACATTATTATGTAAATTCTTATAAAGCAGAGAAGTTATGTTTTTAAAAGAAAGAATTGCGATTTCATTATTCTAGACGACCCTGAGTTTTTTTTTGTTTTTTTTCGCCAAATAAGCTTTGAAATTTTGTCGTATCAACTGGAAGAATGTTCTGGAGTATTTAGTTTCGATTTAGAACTCGTTATATAAATCTTTACTTCCTGTTGTAGTGATATAAACGTATATATTAATTTATTAAAAAGGCATCTGCAGACGTGGAACCGTGTTCCACAGAATACCAATGTTCCGCAAGCTTGTCAAATATGTTCCGGAAAATTATGAAAATTCTGATACGAAAAACAAAAAGAAATACACATAATATAAAATTGAAAATCAGTTCATCGTGTATTGATACAGGCTGTACTACATTGCACAGGTACAGCCCGAGACGACCTTCCGTGGAATTTCTGAAAATATATTTTTATATTATCAGCTCCAAAATTATGTTTCTTTATCTGAAATCTGTTATTTAAAAATGTTCCGAAATTTTTCGCAATGTTTTTTCCATGGAAGTTATGGGCAAATTTGTAAATAAATATCTCTAGTAAAATGTTGGTATGTTACGGCATTAAAACCAGTATTGCAAATCAATTGCAAAGTGTCGTATATTATCTCGTATAACTAAGCATAATACCATACGCAAAATGAGCGTACTTAAACGTATTCGACTAGTTCACTTTTTGGTACGAAATATCTATCAGTACCCCACGTCCGTGGCTTTGCAATACCACGCGACTTTAAATTACTGGGTATTTGATGTGTTTCCCGCAGTATCTGAACCCAGCTTCAGAGAAGGAAAAAATAAGAGCCCAGAGTTTTGGGGGATGTAATATTCTTTCTTGGTTTTTTGTTCATGCTTCTTATTCCGAAGCCTGTAATTTTGGACCAGACATCGAAAAATTACAACTTCCAATAGAACCAGCCAACAGGGCTCTGGATAAAACTAATTCTTTTGGTCGGATTCTGCAAGCCCCTCCCTATCCTCTCTCTAACCTCCCAATCTTCTCTTCCAAATCTTTTCTCCCCCTCTTTTCCCCCCTCAAGATAGAGGGGGGGGAGGGAGATTGTTAAAAAAAATCCTGGATTCTTCCTCTTATTGTAGGGTTCGCGGCATAGTTTGAAATCTTGGGTTGAGTTCTGCAAAAAAAGTTTTTCCTTTGTAAAGTTGGAGGTGGAAGTCCTTTTTTTGGATCTGGTGAGTTTGAATAGGAGCGCTTTTTTTGTTGCTAAAATCGATTTTTTTTTTTTCTGTTTCAGGATTTGGGAGCCATCTTAGTATAGAAAACTTGTAAAGTTTGTACTGTGCTGCGTTGATTGGTACTAAATAAAAATTTCAGGAATTTAGTCTCAATGGTGGAAGTTGACTATTTTTTCCAGGGTAAATGTTCACGTATTTGCCCAAGAATTCAAAAGTGCACATTTTCCATCCCTTCGTAGAAAGGATGGTCCATCTCTGTAGTGTATAAGTACGTTTCCGTCTCACTACTAGGAACTTGTATTATACACACGGTTTAATGCCGAAGTTGCAAAATAAGGCAATAAATTTATAACGAAGGAACACACTGCAAATCGACAAGTTTAGGATTTAACACACTTCCCATAGACATTACGTGGCTTCGTATGGTGAAATAGTAAAAATGTAGTTTAATAATCCCCAGAATTAAGTTGCAGAAATGGAATGGCTGAGCTATCAGAATTATGTGTTTTTCTGGCCAGCCACTATATAGGGGGCCCTTCTTCATGTATATTTAATCCCCCGCGTAGTTCCGTTACTAAGACTATGCAATTCAATAACCGTTTTCTGAGTTCTTTATTGAAAATTTTGTCAATTTCTATTTGTATAGATGTGACGCAAGGTTTTGTGAATGTATTGCCGTGGTAGCTATTGTTAAGCTTTAAAATTTTGTTCTAAAAAAATTCGTTTGGAACAAAATTTTGTTCTAAACGAACGTGTCTCCAAAAGAAAACACAGCTGACCAATTTCTCTCTTGGTTAAAAAAAAACATTCTATTTCATTATTAACTACCAATAGCATCGTTTTAAAAATGGGTAAGAAACTAGTCAGCTATTCATCGTTCTTTTCAAGTTGTTTGCACAATTCAAAACGAAACATCAACAGTTGATAAAAATCTATGTAGTACCATGTTCTGTAAAGCCGTAACCATAATATCTCATAATTTGTCGATGAATATGCGCTGTTCGTAAAAACCAGACAACCATCAGTATAATCAGAGCCGACGAGGGGTGCAGCAGGGGATGCAGTCTGGGGCCATGGTTGAAATCTAGGGGCCCGCGCTGGCAAGGAACTATGCTGAGGGGGGCCTGGCCCAGGAAAGGGGGTCATCGGGGCAGGTCGAAATAAGCCTGGGGGGCCGCGTTGGCCCTCGGCACCCCTAACGTGAGTGTAATAGAGTCACAGGCGTACGCATAAAGTTCGTAAGGGGGTTATAGACTCAATGGGGGTTTACAGAGATACAACTCGCATATTCCTATGCTAAATATACAAAATTTCATTGCAATGGGGGGGTTACAACTCCCATCAACACCCCCTGCGTACGCCAGTGAATAGAGTAATGGAAGGGAGACATCCATGTAATGTATAAACATCCATAATATGTGCTTGGGCCTCCCCAATTATTTTGAAAACTATACGCTTACGATGAGGAGTGTGTTTGAGGAGACACTGCAGTATAGAAAACCCATTATAATGCATGATGAAAAAGAAGATACTATGAATCGTATTTTCGCTGCAAGTACAGTATAGGCAATACACACAACCTTTGCAAATGGGAGTCGTTGGTCTAGGGCAGTGTTTCCCAATTTTCAAGCCGCGACCCACTTTTATAGTAGCCAAGTAATTCGCGACCCCCTTTATAGTAACCAAAAGATCCGTGACCCCCTCTGTCCGCCGCCGCCACATTTGCATAATAAAAGCATTTTTAACAGAGTAAAGAAAACACATTAAATACAAAATTATATTATATTAATTATATGTATTATATTAATTATATATATTATATTAATATACTATTTGGTATGAAATTTTTAACACAAATAATTGTAATTAAAATAGTTGCGAAGACCCCCCCCCACCCAGAAACCTGTTCGCGACCCCCTTGGGGGTCGTAACCCCCAGGTTGGGAACCACTGGTCTAGAAAAAGCATAAGGCTAGAATTTCAAGAAATCTGACTTGGGAATATTTCAAAATAAGGTACCTGTAAAAATCACATTACAGATGACCAGATCTTTCATTAGATAATTTTGTCCATCGCTCATGAACGAGAGGACTTGTTCAATGATACAGCCATTAAATAATTTGGTGCACCTCCAAAACATATTATGTTCATTTAAGATATACACCAAACTTGCGTAACAATAGTCAAAATTGCAATGTAATTGGTATATCCTTGGCGCAGTATAGTCCAGATGCTCTTGCGCCATAAAAAATCCAAACAAACAAACAATGGTATATCCACTCCCTATAAAGAGTGGGTAGTCGCAGGGAACGCTATTCAATATGATTTTGATCATGTCAATTTCAGTTGGGTTTCTATTCTTTCCTTCTATGCAAATATATTAAATTAATAACTGATGTTTAAAAAATATACCTGTGAACTAAAATGAACAAAAACAAACCTTCTTTATCTTTCTTCCAGTACAGAGTCAATTCCAAAATCTGCTATTTTTCCCTTTTTGGAAATACTCACTTCCACCATGTGAAACTAACAACAAAACAAATAGAATTTCTTTATTTCTTTTTCAATATATTTTCTCCCCTACAAATCGTAATATCCAATGTTAGATACAATTGTAGGGAAAAGCCACTGCCAACTAAACCTATAGCAATTTTTTTTTCTTTTTTTTACGGAATGAATAGTTTTTGCACGTTTTGTCCTCGTCTTCTCTTTGATTTTTTTCTATAATTTTATCGAAAGATATTTTATTTTTATATATTTTTTCAAGCTTTGTCCTTTAAGGATTTCTTTTTTGAGGTAGTCAGCGGGTTTTGTCGTTGGGTTTTTCTACTTCGGCCTTTCCTTTTTTTTCTAGATTTTCCTTGAAAAGGGAAAAACGCGTAGATGACACTCGACTGTCTTTAGTCGCATGAGAAATGGGACAGAAGTGAAAAACAGTGTTTTAATGCGACAGTGGAAGAAAAAAGACACTGCGAGAAAAAAAATTCTTTTGCGAAAAAGACGAAAAGATTACAAAAAAGTGAAGAATGTGCTAATTGTAATTCAAAAGAATTTCTTTTTCTCAGCCAAATTACTGGCATGGTAATGAGAAGACGACGCTTGCGTGTAGAACCCTAGCTTGGCATTACTGGTTCTAATGTGTGAAAAAGTTTTTATATGCGCGCTCTGAAATGCTTAGTCTGGCAACACTGTTCGCTGCATTTTTAAATGCACATATATTGTTGCTGTTATTTCTCGAAATACGTTTTATGGAAAGAGGTTAAAAGATGAGACGAATTGTTATTATTATTATATACCGCAATAATTTTGAATTTGACGACAGAAACACGCTTTAAGTTTGGATTCCGTGGCGGCCTGAAATATCAAAGGTACTTTAGATTTTGCGCAGAAGTAAGGTGGCCTTTTCGCAGTTAATGCATTGAAATTCTGTCAATTTCTATGGTATTCAGGTGATTTCCTTCGCATTTGATAGAATTCATAGGCGTACGCAGAAAATTCGTAAGGGGGCATAGAGCTTCAACCTACATATTCCCTATATTAAATATACAAAATCTCACCGCAATACAACCCCCATCATCAACCCCTCCCCTGCGTACTCCAATGAGAAAGGATTGAAATTCAATACCTTGGCTACCATGGAGATACAGCCTCTTTTTTTTTTATTCCCAATAACTTTCGTATTCTCAATTTTGCCCTTATACCTGACGATTTTATTAAATCTTCATCCTCACTCCTTGATTCACAAGAACAGCCATATTTACTATCCACACCAGATTTCTTTTCCACTATTCCTGCTCAAGATGGCCATATACTCAGATATTTGTCCATTCTATTTATTATTATTATTATTGTTTGTTGTTATTATTATTTTATATGTGTTGTAGCTCTTGGTGGTACAGACTTGAAACGGGCAGTGCCAAGTATTTAAGACTTCCTTCTGTAGGTTATTCGGGTGTTGTGTCCAGGAACTTCCTGACTGTTCAGCATGTGTTTAAAATTGTGGCCTTTTATACCTCAGTGTAGGTGTTGGGGTCGATTTCAAATATTTCCAAGATTCCGTGCAGTGTGGTTGGTGTTAGACCTGTGGCTGACAAACTGACAGGTACAATGTCAACTCTTTCCATATACCACATATTTTTGATTTCAAATTTAAGGTTTTGATATTTGGTGACTTTTGTTATGTGTGTCGTTTATATGCTGTTTGTGTTTGGGAGTGCTATATGTATAATACCTGAGGTATATTATATAAATTTATTATTATTATTATTATTTGCTATTATTTCATGTGTTCTCGCAGAGCATTTTTTCTATTCAATTGAGTTTACGTGTTTTCTCTAAAATATTTTTTGTCCACATGTGTTGATTTGTCAATACATGTTATTATTATTATTTCTTCTAATACATGGATATAGCTCAGAGCACATTGAACCCTCTAATCATTGTCGGTAGTTAATGGTTTAGTACATTAGTACATACGTGTAATCCAGAGGCTCAGTGGCGTACGTAGGGGGTGGGTTGGTAGGGCTTGTAACACCCATTGCGATGAAATTTTTGTATATATACATATGAATATATGGAGTTGTAGCTCTGTAACAGGCCTGTAGCCAGGACGAAAGGGAAACTGGAGAAAGGCAGATGGCATATGGGGCACAAGTCATCCGGCATTGTTCTATATATATCAGTGGCGGCTCGTGACTTCAAGAACGGGTGAAGCGGCGAGCCCCTCCTCCACCTTTCAAAGAAACAGGAAAAGTGGCCAATAAATTTCCGTTTTCTAGCAAAATAATTGTATTTATTATGATTTTATATATATTAATAATAATAAGGAAAATATGAAATAACATAAAAATAAATTTATATACATACTTATATATTAAAGGAATTAAAAAAATTAAATAAATTAAATGAAAAGAAATATAAGCAATTCATAAAAGGTGACTGCGCAAAAGCTGCAATTGCATTTTTTATGATGAAAATAGTATTTTTAGAAATGTAAGAAAGTTATGAAAAATTGAAATGACAGGAAATTGACAGAAATAGAGATAGCAGAAACATACAGCTCGAAGTGTTGCTTAAGGATCTCGTTAAATATAAATTATCACTTAGCAATAATAGGAATATTCTAACAACCAGCTTTGATCAGCAACCAAGAGAGTATTGTGTAATCAGCTGCCCAAACAAATTTTTGATCAGATTGGTTTCAATCATATCCTGTCGGAAAACAACTACTCCTTTCCACTAAAAGACGTTTGCAATATACAAATTACATTTAAATATGAAAAAACACTCAAAAGTTCTGTTTGCTGTTACAATCAGTTTAGCAAAAACCTGGACATCGAATGTGATGTTTGCTTCTGTGAAAAAAAGGAATATAGAGACTTCATCGATAAAGAATTTGGACATATCATTACAGGTGACCTTAGAATTTTCAGAAATGACGCATTCCGTAATCTTCGGGAAAAAGGAGCCCACTACCGCCCCAATAAAAAAATTCAGTACCGAATTTTTAATTAAGAGATTCCGGGAAGAAATTCGTACATGTATCCTAAAAGTTGCTCTTAAATATAGTTGCCCGGTGGAAAGCTTCAGTGAATGGTTGCACAGGGTCACCTCTATGGTGGATGGAAAAATCAAGGGTTTTAATGCAAATTCCAACGTTGAGAATGACCTCTCCTCTTCATTGAAGAAACAGATAAAAGAGGCCAGGAGTAAGTTTATCATCTCTACCATTGGCAAAGCCAGCAACAACTTTAGTATCGTGTGTAAAAAAATCTACAAAGAAGCACTTATTACTGAATACCATTCTAACTCCAATTTTAAAGAACTATCCGGCGATATTAATATATTTAAAAAACGTGTTATTGCCCAGCACAAGAGGATGAATTTACCTATTGGACGTTTCAATTTTCCGTACCTTTTCATCAATCTAAAATTCCATAAAAAGCCCGTTGGTTTTAGATTTATTACTTGCAGATCTTCGGCTTATAATAAATCTACTGTCGGTGCATTTCAATGTATCCTCAAGCGCATTCTACCTAAGAGAAAATCGGAAAAGGATTCCTTCAATATCTACAATCGCTGAGAAGTTTTAAATTATCTTAAAATTAACTTCTGTAACATACGGGACTTCTGTAACATACATAACTTCTGTAACATACATAGATACAGTTGATTTTGAGCATCTGTTTACAAGTTTGCCGCTAGACCATATGGATAAACTGCGGGACTTTTTATTTTTGAATTTTAGTGATGTAATTAATCTTGACAGAGGTCGCTGGACT
>QLNU02015360.1:290886198-290918410 GCA_006491805.2 Dysdera silvatica
TGTAATAAATTTTCTAATATTAAAAAATTATAAATTTTCTGTTTCTATTAATACATCACGATATTTTGTATTTTATTATTGCTTCTTATTTGAACGACTAGAGTTATCCTGTGATATCGGATCCTTCCCGAGGCTTTGAGATATCAGAGGTATATTTTCTTAGTATGTGGAAAACCCAAATTACAGCGGTATTTTATAGTTGATGAATTCTTCTCTTGTCTATTTCAATTATTTATTATTTAATCCAATTGTAATTATTTTGCTACATTTAATTTCCCTCGAATTGTCTTCAAAGTATTGTACTAATATTCTTAACGCATATAAAATAATATCTTATCTTTCTTCTCCCTCATCTACCCACCAAAAAATAAATAAAAATTGATATTTCATTTTAGACTGCATATAAAGCTGGTTCATACGAACTACAACGTATTTAAATTAAAAAATAACGTAATGTGTTACCACAAAATTACAAATGTATGCAAAGACCCATCATAAAGTGCTAAAAGTCCCTAAAGTTCCTGGAGGTTTTCAGGAAAATGTTGTTGAAGAAATGGCGAGTTGGTGGTTTAAATCTAGTTCTATAATCAGAGCCATATCTCGCCAGAATCCAAGCGGCCGCCTAGGGCAAAAAGTACCTCAAGGTATATTCCAACAAACTCTGTGTATTTGTATTTTAACAATTAGACTAGAAGCCTACTTCAGCTTTAAGATGCAAATTTTATCTCTAGCTCAGGCCATATGAAACTTGTAAGTCATAGACAGCGACAGCTCAAATATTTGTACCATTTAGAAGCCTTATTAGACTCTCTTCTTGCAAAAAGTTAAAACCAGTTAACAAAAGAATGTCAAGTTTCGTCAAGACCTACTCTTCTCCAAAGAACCTGAACTTCTTTCACCTAAGGAATCAACCCCCAAATCTACAGAAAGAAAAAAAAGACAAGCGTTAGGTTATCCGATGGAATCACACCGAGATTATCCATATGATAGCCAAAGGAGTTAACACTAAGCCTCGCAGCGATATACACTATAATATGCTACGTATACGCTCACTTCAACGTATCGCATAGCTCTTTCTCCAAAACTCCTCAAAATATATTCCGTTAGCAACGATCAAAATCATCGCTTTATTTTTTAAATGTATCTGACAGTGCAAATATATAAAGAACGCCTTTGTCACTGACGATATCTGAATTAGAATCAGAGAGATATAAATTCACCATTTGAGGCCAGAGAGAGCTTCATCCACATTTAACTAAACCTAACTTTAACATTCGTATTTTTTAAAGCTCATAAAATATCCCTTAACTAAAACTAATACTTCAAAATAAATATTTGGTGATACTTATGTATTTGATTTACAAACGGCTAAAATTTGGTCGTGAGCAGAACCGGAGACAGGAGGGGGCAAAGGAGGAAAATTTCCAAGCGCCAGAAATCCCAAAGGGCTCTGCGATAAAATTCCAATAATATGGCAAATATAATTTTTCATTATACATACTGTTCGGGGGCGATCTTCTAAATTTCCTAGGGGCTACGCAAAGCTTGCCTTCGGGTGTGAGCCCTTAAAATTACAAGCAGTTATATACGAAATAAATATGATTATAGTAACGTTCAGTTAAGGTATCGAAAGTGTAAAAAAGTAAAACGAAAAAAAAGAGTATTTTCCCCCCCAAGACCAGGGTCGGTGATCTGTCAAGTTTAAAACGAAATATTCTTCGCAAAGATCGTATATTTTCACTTCTTTTCCATTGGTGGTCAACAATTCACCTTTCCTCGTCCGCAGTCGATATTTTCATGATGCCTCTACCCATAATTGGTTAAATCATGTGTATTATGATTAAAAAAACAAGCTAGCATTTAACTAGTTAACTCGTAACTATTTTACAACACTGCCACCATTAATCTCCTAATCGAATGACACTCGAGAGTGCCACAACAACGCCACTGACCAAGGGTAAACAACTGACAGTACTGTGCGTGCATTGCTGACTTGTTATGCACGTATTGCAACTGCTGAACTAACATGTAGGCGCACGGTATGCCAGGCGGTCTAAACGCGCTCTCACGAAATGAACTGCCGCAATCCTCCCATGCTAAAACCCAACGCTATTTGGCATACAGTAAACCACCTAACATGTGGTCCCTTTCACACGGACTAGCAGACAATCGTGCTGCATGGGGCAACGTGCCTCATATAGCCAAAACTTTGGAGGGAGTGAGGGAGAGAGGTCTTCACAAAAGTGAAATGAAAACTAGAAAACTCAGAGAAGAGGTGTTTTTGTTTGCTACGTTCGTTTAGGGAAAAAACGAATCTTCCATCAAAACAGTTTTTGGAGTTTTCCGCAGAGAAAATTTTAAGCGAAAACGGGAAAGAATTCACTAAATGCCAGAAAGAGAGAGAAAAATTCTCTCTGAATACTGTTTTAAAAGAGTAATTGTCATTTCTTTTCCCTCCTCTTTTTTCCTTTCCTTCGAACGAAATGTGGATTACTACGGGCCTTCGTCATACGAAAAATAAATGTTTTGTTAATTTAAATTCATTATAAAGAATAACATAGAGGATGGTAACTTCAGACACACACTGTTGCAAAAACAGGAACAACAATACATCCAAAAGAAAGTGTTTTATAGCTGTGAACTTTGGTACACGCAATGAGTAGATAAAAAAATTATTACAGAACAATAAAATGTAACAGTTACATGTTAATATGTAGTAAACCTCTGGCGTTGATACAGCCCGATATACGGTGCAGTATTGAGTCAAATAACGGTTTAATATTATTACCAGCCAGATAATTCTGCTATCGCTGGATTAATTCGTTTACATTCCGTCATCGCTGCGATTGTTTTCCCAACATATCCCAGGCATGCTCGAGTGGAACGAGATCTGGAAACCTGACTGGCCATGGGTGGGTATGAATCCTGCGGTGGCATGATTAAGGGAGTATCGTCGTGTGAGGTCTTGCATTATCATGCTGATAAATAGTCCATGGGAAAAAAGGCGTGATTGCATGGACACAATGTAGGTATATTTCTTGGAATGCCGAATTGAAATAACGAATTCATTTTCTAATCTGGCGCAGTATAGCCCAGATGCTCTTGCGCCATAAAACATCCAAACAAACAAACAATCATTTCTAATGAATAATAAGAAATATAGATGTTTACAAAAGGCTACTGGATAATGACAAAGATATTAACACTACGAATGATGCCCGGAACCAGAGGAGTCAGTCAGTAGCTTGTATTAGACAGTCTTCAACTTGGTATAGAAAAGTTCGTCAATTTCATACGTAACTGACAATTTTCCTCTAGACTAGTTAAAGAGTATAATTATTGATGTATTGACTTTTAGTCCTTCATTTCTACTGTCACAAGGAATTATCCCCGAGAAACTGAAGGTATTTTGAATATTAGTTACAATCATATCGATTTGAGCAAACAATTTGTGAAATATGATTTATTTCTTTATGGAACTCAATGATATAATTGCTAAGGAATTTGAAAATGTTAACAATTTAAAACAACTATTTTCAAAGTCGTATATAAATCCTATATTGCCGTATTGAAATAGATTACTGGTTACCAATCTGTTGTCAGCAACAATCATGTAAGTGATGATCGAGTTTGATATGTACAAAAATCGAGTTCTTGAAGTTTTCATAAAGTTTTCTTTTTGATAATTCATTTTTAAAGAAGTTGCAATCACGTTAAAGAAATCTGTGCCAAATAAATAAAATATACCTACGATAAATTAGTGACAAAGCCGGGGCCTGATCACCGCAAAGGCGTCCAAAGCCAGAGCTTTGGGCCTCGCAATTTTAGGGGCCCCAGAAAAGCCGAATGTTACTTCATTTTTATATATAAATTTTTTACTTTTGCCAAATCTTTTCCTAAAAAATAAAAAAAATGCAGGGCAGTAGCAGTGTACATTTGTTAGTATAGTGTTAACTCCCAATAAGGGACAAGCACGGGACAAGATATACTACGGATCAGAGTAATCATCCCTTATTTGGAGGAATCCCTTACAATAGGTAACACTAGATTTACCTATCCAACTTATGATGGGACCAATTTTGCAATATCCCTTCGAAATGGGCTCAGCTCTCTACTGAGGGCATTTCCAAATTTTCGTGAGGACAAGGAGCCTTAAATATGTGCCTGGCCTAGGGTCCTGCAAAAGCATGATCGGGCCCTGGACAAAGCGTCTACGGCTACAGCGTCTTAGTAATCTATTGCTCAGTATTTTCTAAGGTAATGCCCCACTTCCTTGATGACAAGAGTGTAAAGGCGTAAAAACTTAGCAAAAATGCAAGGAACACGTTCCGACCGCCAAAATGTTTAGCTTTAATAAACTCGGCCAGGGACGGACTGGGCCGCCCCCTCGTGGGAGATAGGACTTGCGCCTCCGAATGGGCAAGGACTTGCGCCCTCCGAAAATTCAAGGTATGCGCCCTTTGAGAAGACCCAGTCCGCCCCTGAACTGGGCCATTGATATACAGTTTCCACGTAATTAACAGAGATTATCATTTGTTGTTGCTCAACATCTCTGGTTTAATTAAAGTGTTAATTTCGGAATTTCATCGTTTAAGATGGTTTAAGGAATCTAGTATCGGACAAATGACTTAAGACGACAGAGTCGGAACTAAGACCACTTCGTCACAGAATCAAAATATGCAATGAAATTAAACTGTAAACCACGAACAAAATTTTCGCAAAGTCCTTTTTTCTTTAGTAGTATGTTAGCAGACATTCAGAAATTGATCACACCGAAATTCACACAATCCGTTCTCACGTAAACAACGTGACACTGTTAAATTTCTTTTAGCTTCCTTTATTGCCGTTCGGTCACTTTCTTTCCAATAATTCTTCATCTTTCATCGGTAGATTCTTGAAATCGACGAGAATAAAAGCTGTATTTGATCTTAAAGAACTTATTGAATGACATTTCTAGAAAAAGCTATTACTCAAAAGATTTCTTCCCCATTGCTCTATTTCACTCTGTTTCTTTGGGAAAGAACACCGTAAGAAAAAAAAAAAGAGCTGTAAATATTTTTCATTACTTCTGAAAAACAAAAAAATAAATAAATTGAAGAAAAAACATGGAATATCCATTTCTCAAGATCGAGAACCATTTTTGGTATTTATTCTCTTTTTTTCTCAAACAAACTTTTTTACTTGTTCTTTCTTTCCGGTTGGGCATCTAAACGTACTTTTTGAAGAATTCATTAAGGCCTCTGAGATAATATGTTGTCAATTTCCTTCATTCTGAATTTAATTTTGTCTATTACACAAAACTTTTGTCAATTCCTGTTGATAATTTTTATTAAATTTCGGATAGATAAGAAATGAAAAAAGATTAATTGACAAAACAGCAGCCAAAACATAATAACTTGCCAAGTTTTCAGATTAAAAGATTATATATTAATAAGTTTTTGGCAACAAAATAATGTTTTTCAATTTATTCTTCCCGTTTGATTTTACATTATTATCAAAATATCCCGCGCCAATTGCAACTGTAAAAATACATTGGTTGAACGTTCGAACTGTAATCAAAAGGTTCCGGGTTCGTTTCTTGATTGTCTCATACTCCTTTCCCCCATGTTTATATGTAATTTTCAAATAATTTAATACAGTAGAACTCTCCAATATATCGAACTTTGGAAATAAATTTTGCATGTTGAATTTTTCTCAAGAAAAATATGGATTTTTCACTAATAATAACTATGTTAAAAAAGTAAATAAAACAGATATATTGCAAGAGGAAGAGAAGGAAAGGGTAGTAGAATGAAAAAAAAAAGAAAGGAAGAAAGAAAGAAAGAAAAAAAGAAAAGAAAGAAAGAAAGAAAGAAAGAAAGAAAGAAAGAGTTCGTTATGAAAGCTTTTGTAGATATCACACTAAACAGGAAACGCTGTAAATTATCGTGGTTTTCAATTCGCCTAAATTGTTCTTAACAATGTGTTTCACGGACTTAATAAGTGCAAACACTTTTCTGATGAATCATCATCGAAAAGCGTTGTGTGGTGAGACATTAGAAAGTTTATCACACAAATAGGAATGCATAAAAATATAACGTAAATATGATATTTTTCAGCGTACGTTCAGCAGGTTTTCCTTATTGTTAGTTCTTATTTTTAATTACCTTATGAATTTGTACATAAATTCATATTCACTTGTCTTTAAAGAAAAGCGCATTCATTAGGAAATACGACCCAAAATACAATTACACTGTACAATGCATATGTATAAAATGAGTGTTTCCATATATTGAAGTCTTGTATGGGACCGTCGACCTCGCTATATCGAGGTGCTACTGTATGTATTTACACATGTGAATTTCAGCTGCAGTTTCTGCGGGTTCCATGCTGTAATAAATATACACATTTATGTCAATTTCGTGCACAAGATGGGGGTTAAACACCCCCATTTGGACATCATTATTTTGTAAAATGAAATTCCTCACGAGAGAAATTTTTATTTGCATCAAAACTCCTCCCTTTTCACCACACCCCACCACTTTGCATCAAAAACATATCCTTTTTGGAAAGTCTATTCACGAGCATGGTTCGTTTTCCTTTCACAATAAATGCATCTACAAAATATAGCTATACCTATGTCAAATTCGGTGTAGAAATTAATTTGGCGCCCCCGTGGTTAAGGTAACTGCCTTTCGGTCTGGAGGCCAGCCTTCGATTCTAAGTAAGTTTGCGTTTGGGTTAAATGTATCGTGTTTCCCAGATAACGTTAGGCTATAGATCCCATCTATGGTTACCCATAGCCATATGCAAAAAGTTCATCGCGGGGTTGCATAGCTACAACCCCATGTATTCAGTTGTATATATAAAAAACAACATCGCAATGGGGAGTTATGACCCCATCAACCCCCCCATGGGTACACCCGTACCCATAACACACTCTTGGAGCGTAAAATATACAAAACAAACAAATTGGTTTATATATATATATATATTTTTTTTTTTCGAGAACATTTCAGAACTTGAAGAACTGACATGCATTGATCAGCATTCAAATTGCCCCATAATGTATTGAAATCGTCTTTCTGGGTGGGGCAATTTCAATCCTCCCGATTCTAAAATTTTGCCTTTGGATGGGGCACTTTCAACTATGCTCGATTCCGAAATTGCCCCAACACCTATTTAAATTGTCCTTTTGTGTGGCTGGGACAATTTCAATATCGGGCAACGTAAATGTACGTCTGTAGATAAAAGAAGAAAAAAGAAAGAAAAGGATTTTTTTTCTGAAATAATAACAAAATGCGGCATTTGTCCCGCACACACTTAAGCTATGTACTCTTTCGCGTTAGAGTACGAAACCACCTCGTAGTAAGCCAAAAAATCAACCACGTGTTTAACGATAAATCTCAGCTTAACGATGGTAAGTCAAAATTATACAATCGTTTATGTACACAGTCACGGATGAATGCAACAAAGCACGTTTAACGGCTCGTTAGTCGTAAGTAGGCCCTTTGATGACTATCGAATGCAGTGTTCCTTACTGGAAGATTACATAGCGTTCATTGGCATAACGAGACAAATTAGTATATTGAATATTCGCCAGATGCGTGGCGGGTGGAGACACATAGGGTCAAGTGCCCCCCCGCTTTAAATTGCTTCATTTGAACGAAGATATTCCTATAATACATCCAATCTAGCAATATTCTAATGTCAAAGTATAACGAAGCTAATGGCATTCTGCAGGTCGATTTCCTCAGGTGTCGTCGCGAAGTTTAACACCCAAAAGTTCCATGTCATGGGTCTGATGAAAATAGGACTTACGTAAGAAATTGTCCGTTTGTACGTAAAATATTTTCAAGCTAATTTTCCGACTTCAGAAATCTTTGATTAGCTCATGTGTTCTGTGATACAAACTTGGTTTCCTAATTTAGAAGCTGGACTTCGTGAAGGACCCGTGGAGCTTGGTGAAGGAGCAAAAGCATTTCTGCTTAATAAAGAATCGAGAATTTATACGTTTACTGAAAATAGGTCATCACACGAACATGGCAAATTCAGCGATTACACGTACAGATAGCTAGAAGGGAGAAGTTGATCTACAGAGAAGAGATATCAGCTCATCCGCCAAAGACAAGACCACAAACAGCCTATTTTGATCGAAAGTTTTTTCTAAGTGGTAGATATAAAAGATTCTTCATTAAGAAAATAAAAACTGCACCGAATCTGCTTTCTCTTCTGCTTCGTCCACAATTGCTCTCTACTTTCCAACCATGCAGTTGCTAGCAGTCAAGCTTCTAGCGACAACAGCAAAGAATTGTCAGTCGTTCGTCGAGGACAAGTGGCATCATTGTAGACAACTGATATTATCCCAAAATTAACAATACGTCACGTCGTTTCGGCCACTATTGATGATCGCATTCGATGCTGCTTCATCTTCGGTAATCGAACGCTCATGTCTTTCATCACGGTATGTAGCTTTAAAAGCTTCTTTAATTTGCGAAATCTTGGATATAATGAATATGTGGTACAAACTCAAAGCAACACATCATGAGATTTCTTGTATACTTGACGCTAGAGATCTGGGAAAACCACTTATTGCAAAACAAAAACGTCCAAGCATAATTGAATTCCAATATGAGCTACTCCCTCCTCTTTAAAGTGAACTCAACGCAATGCCATGATCGTTATTTTGTTTATCAATTAACAGTAATTGTATCAGTTATATTAGTGAAGCTATGGCACGTTACTGAAATAGTCTCTGTTTTTTACGGCTGCCTTTCAGTGGCAAACTGGTTGCGATTACGACGTGTGAGCTCCCCGGGTTGGACTCGAACCCAAGTTTATTTGGTCGTGTGTAAAACTATCATCTTCTCGATCGACGGTCGCGTTAAGCCGGCGGTCAAGTCTGAAATGACACATCGTATAATCTCGAGACGTAATATAAGCGTATTTCACAAGCCCATTTGTATTGACACAGAGGACGTATCGTTTACTGAAGTTTTAAGCTTCCTTAAGCACAGTATACCACCGAATCGTGAAATTCGTTGAACAGCAAATGATTCGGTTTAATTGAAATCGCCAAGTGGAATTCCTGTTTTTCGTGAAATCGTTTTGTGTAAAACAAACTGTTGCTAGCTGAAGTATGACGTTTTGCTTTATCAACCAATGCACAGAAGAGGTAATCCTTACGCTCTTGAGGATAGTAGCTTAAACGAGGGCTTCTCAAAGCTCCGCAAAGCGGAGGGGAATTATAAGTAGTTTTTCCTAGGCTCAAGTCGCCTGAAACGGGACAAAGTATTATAACGTGACCTCTCAAACTCTGGAAACGTAGACGGGATTGTGAGGACACAGAATGGCATTTAACAAGCTCTTCCATCATAGCTACTGTAATTAAAAGAGGCCGACACAAATCTAAGGGGGGATTCAAATGTTTTGGCAGTCCTATTTATTCCCTTTTTCTTTTTCTGGAAGTGAAATAAAGTTGGGTACTGGGTGCAGTAGTATGCCCTCTTGAACGGTCATGACTGTATCCTGGTCTGTGGTAAATTGCACAATTAATCCAAAAATTGAGCAGTTGCACATAGAAAAGAAGTGATAAAATTGAGGTATTTTACTAAAAACTTTTAAATTGTTTGATTTTAAAATATTATTAAAAACAAAGACATGTAGCGGCAAAATGTTATAGCACTGTTTTAAAAATATGACGAAAATTTTAATAAATGTTACCGAGGAATACTTATACACCGATCAAACGTATGTTAGTAGTTAGTTTTAGTAGAAGGCACATCAGTAGTTATTACGGGTAAATAATGAAAGGTTCATTACTTTAAAATAATCAAAGATCTTCTTTCATTTCTTAACAAGCATCTTTTTTCTTCCGTCTGCTTGGTAGAGATGAGATGGACTCAACCCGAGACCGAGGGTGCGAACTCTTCTCATTAGACTGAAGCTAAAAACTGAATTTTCCATATCGAAATTCTACAAGAAATACAACTATGTGAATCGTTTTTGAGGATTGTAGAAGCACGTGTATATGAAAATTCGAAGGAAATTAAATAGTGCAGTTTAGCAAAACTTTTTAAATTTAAATGATACGTCAAGAGGTTAAAGTTATATTTGAAGCTTCCTGCTCGGACTCAAATTCTCATAACGTATTTTGGACTCGGATGGGCTCGGTTCTCGGAAAAAACAAAGAGTCCGAACCTATTTCTAGTTGTACCTTCCCCCCCATTGACATGTAATTTTGTATATATTGTATACATATGAATATATAGAGTTATAGCTCTGTAACTCCGTCCCCCACTTACGAACATTCTGTGTACGTCTATGATTCAAATCGTGGATTGTGTCACCAAGACTTGACTGGATGTTGAACATGGCTTTTCTGGAACGAAAGCAAAATGTTTAAAAACGGCTCAGATAATGTTTTCTAAAAAATCATCATCTATTATAAAACATCAATTTTACTAATGAAAATATAATGAACATTAGGGAGATAAAAAGATTATAAAAACGTTTTTTATAACCTCTTTTAACGAATATTATTAAAAGGGCTGAGAAATGCCCTATTTTAAGATACCCAGGACCTTCCACAATGATGGGATGGTCGGGAGGGTTAAACACACATCGTAACGAACCTCCCTCCCCCCCCACACACACACACACAAACTTCCCAAGGAAATTAATTCCTTTTATTTTCCCCTATATTTTGGAATTTTATTTCCTCTAGCCAAGCCTGGAACCTCATTTTCCCTTTTAATCTTATTATCTCCATTAATTATCCCTCTCCCGTATCGATAGCTTTCCAATTTTCCCCCTGATTCTTCAAATTGCAAAGTTTTCAAGCGTTGAAAGAAACGGGAGAGAAGAAAAAACGACCCCAGCCTGTTAACCACAGCAGAGAAAATTAATAAACCTCGATTTCACTATCAGATAACAGGGAGTAGGAAAACCACGGCCTACCATCTATCAAGTGGTTACTGCTTCTCGCCAAGAAAAAGTAAAAGTCTATTAACACACTCCAAGTTCACATTTTGGCCTTTTATCGAAGCATGTTCCGAATTTTTTCGGCTACTAAATCTGACCTGCACTTGCTCGTCTGTCAACAGTCACAGATACGGAACTTCCATCTCGAAAAGTAATGATCATGTACTGTTATTTTGGCGTAGTTAGAATGGTGTGCTTAGTCGTTAACGCGCAACAAGTAGTCGTGTGTCGTAGCAAGGGAACAGCACTTTATCTCTTTTTTATTACACCTCTTACAGAGCTCGGGAACACATAATATTTTAAAAGTGATTGTGGACAAGAAGTCATAAAATTTGAACCGTTTCCTTTTATTGCCATAGAGGGGTAAGTTAACCCGTTAGTGGAAATGAGAACTCGGTTTTTACCTGGGCTTACTTTTTTTCTTTCGCCGAAGTATTTATCGTCCTATTAGCATATTTTCTCCCGATCTTCCTTTCGGAAGATGGTGTCAAATCAATCATAAGTGGACTATGGTACAATGTAAAGGGTAGGATGCTACTAGTAGCAACATATGCTGATACCATTTGGTGCCTTACCAACCGTCTTATCAACAAGATATCTTTGCCGTTCTTGAAGTTTCTTACTTAATCAATACTGAAAATTGGCGCTTTGTTTATAATTTTCATCAATGTTTAATTCTTCCTAAATTTCTTAACTATCAAACATGCACGTTTTCTATAATTTAATTGCCATAAATGGGTCATTCTTTTTCCCCACAGCTGTGCAGACATACGACTGCCGTATATGGGAAATTTACAACTGCACAGCTAAAGGTGTCTCCAGCCGCATTTAAAAAGGGAAATGCAAGAATTCTATGTGCGCATTTGTTGCACGACTTAAAGAAAACATATTGAAGCACATACACTCATGTTCTAAGAATATTCTCATACAAAAAGTGTTAAATACCTGCTGAAGTTGCAACTCTCGACATATTTCGTCCATTAAACCATGTTCTCGATTGATGAATGAACTCTCTTAATTGACTGACCCTTACAAAATCTCTTACTGAAGAAAATGCAATCACTCGCGAATCCAAAATGGAAAAGGGCTAATTGAAGGAAATTAAAACTTAGTCATCTAAAATGTACCAGGCGCATTTAATGACAAAATGAGCCATTGCCAAATGCCACTAATACTATTTGAATGACCAAATGGTCTACCTTATCCTTGGTCTGTTTGTTGGCATGTTTGCTTACTGTTATGAGGTTGAACAATTTTTTAAATTGAATACTACATTGGACGTATATGATACGTTAAAACACTATAACCTGTCTTCCTGAATTCTAAAGTAAGCAACAAGGGCATATTGGGATATGATTTTATCACCGTCGCCCCGCTCCCCGAAATAATGCAATTTTTTGGTAAACCCGCTCGTTTATGTGTACTTCTTCAATGGTACTCGAAAAACACGTGAGGAGTAACGGGATATGTAGCATGCAAGTACTCCTCCATATTAACAGTTTCACACGCGAAATGTTTCAAAACAAACTAACCAATCATCAGAAAACAATAAGGGTCTTTGTCGCCTCATTGGTTGCCCAATGCTGAAGTGGAAAAAAAAAATGCTGCTATGTAATTGGTGCATGCCAACTCGACCGCAGCAAGACTGTCCAATCCAGCGACCTTGGGACACTCCTGGGATAAACGTATCGTTATATATATCTGAAAAAAAGAGTCCCTATATAGCCTCATACATTAAAAGGAAAAAGCGATAAGAGAGAGAAAAAAAAGGAAACCATACGTGTTTGTTACACCTACAAATACTTGTGTCTCTGCAGGTTGAACCTACCGAAGTATACTCTACAATAAGCCCAAGTAGCGAGCTGTGACGACGCTGTCTGGTTTCGTAGAGTCGTTGTTTTCCAATTATATTGTTCGGTCAGGGGAGACACAAGCACTATGGGTGAGAAAAAAGCATCTTTTTCCTTTACCTCCAGTAACTGGTAGCCACGAATTAGCTCTCCGCCTATATCTACATTGAAGTAAAAGAAATGAGGTTTTTCCCATGTGTTCCCCCTTCCTTTTGAATGTGGATTTCCTCAGTGCGAACAATCAAAGTTCGCGTATCTCTTTCAAAACTGAACACAAAACAGTCCATTTGCGACCATGGAATGCAAGTTGAAATAATTACTAAGGTCTGCGGTGGTCGTTAATTCAATCCACAAGTCCCTAAAGTGAATCTGCAATCCAACTCCAGTATATTTCATTACGAGTTGCTCTTCTTATGCATTCGATCTCTTCAGCAAACTGAAATAAAAAATGTGCTTTATAGCATAAAGCACATTTTATAAAATTAATATAGGCTACCACAAACCTTTTACAGATCATTCCTTAACTCGTGGACGTAGATCTCTAGAAATAAGGCATGGGCGTACGTAAGGAAGTTCATAAGGGGGTTACTGGCTTACAATGGAGGTTACAGAGACACAAATCCATATATTCACATGTATATTATACAAAATTTCGTCGCAATGGGAGGGTTATAATACCCTCTGCATGTCAGTGGAATAACGCTAGACTCTCGTATAAATTAAGACTAGTGTAGAAATGTCACTATTTCTCGGGAAAAGGTGGTCAAAATCAATATTTTAATTATTTTTGAACTTTTTTATTTTCTTCGCAATAAAATACTTTTAGAAAATATTTGAAAGAGAGAGAGTTTTCATTTTATTAACAATAAGCCCCTACTACAGCTATTAAAATGGAGGACGCGGTTTAAACGTATTCGTAATTTTTACGAATGTCTACCCGTCTGAATTTATTTTAAAAATAGGAGTTATTTAGAAGCTATTATATCACCAATAACTCGGATGGCAAACTAGGAGTTGCCGGTACTTAAAATCTGTATGCTGTTTCCTATATATCATGCTTATTTTGTGACAAAAAGCATTTATTTGAAGACCGGTTATAATATTCCATAAGATGAATTACTATTTATTACTTTTATTTTTGTTGTAAATAGAAATAATTTCTCTGTTTACAAATATTAAGAAATGTCGCGTTTGCTGCAAGGCCGTAAAGTCCCTGCGTAAGAACCTAAAATTTTTGCAAGACCTTAATATACAATGAGGACCGAGAGAAAGGATCGTGTATAATCCTGTATTAATTGGTTGTTTGTACTTTTATGGCGCAAGAACATCAAGGTCATCCTGTGCCAAACAAGGTGAGACACCTGTATTAACATCTCGAGTCATTTGCGAATACTTGAAGTTGATGAGAAAATTTATTGCATGCAATACCTTATTTTCGAAATTAGATTATGGACGGAGTTTCCATTTTTTTGCGGGGGTAGATTAAGAGTAAAATTAGATATTAAGACTTTGGTAAAGGAGCATTTTATCAAAGTTTCAGTTTATCCAGCATAAACTTCACCTATTCAGGAGAAATCTGAAGCCTCCAAGCGCCCTCATGGTTCCGCCACGAATTATAAATGACATTACATTTAAAAACTATTGCTTTACATTTAAAAGCTATTGCTTTACATTTAAAAACTGTCGCTTTACATTTAAAAACTGTTGATTTACATTTAAAAACTATTGCTTTACATTTAAAAACTATTGCTTTACATTTAAAAACTATTGCTTTACATTTAAAAAATATTACTTTACATCTTAAAGAATAAAGATGTTACTATTAAAATACGTTTAGTTTTGATTACGCATTCTAAGAAAGGAAACTATGATTTTTTTTATAGAGAGAGAGGGGACTATTTTTCTGTATGGATAGTTGCTATAATTACAAGAAATATGAGGACCATTGATAAAGTAGTTGTGTACATTTAGAGTCGCCACAACGACTTGCTTTATTTCTAGACTTGATCATCTATTTCATCATATTATATTAAGCGAGAAACAGACTTACTTGTTTAGCTTTTCACACGCATCGTGTATACGAACGTGGACATTCACACATTTCCTCTTGGTTTTCCACACACACATATATTGCTTTTGACAAAATTTTCTTTCGACAACAAAAAAATCTTTTGACAAAAATTTCAAAAAGGTCAATTATTTTATTCAATGTTTATTAGCAAATTTATACAGTTTCTGGAAATTACCCCACACACACACTTTTTTTTCATATTCATGGGATTCTAAATTTCGTTTATTGACGTTCGGACGTTTTTTGAAGTTATTTTTCTTTGGTTAATGTTTATAGTTTTATGTTGTGAGCGTTATATTCAGTGGGGAATTTAAGAAATTGACATCTTTAGACACAGACTGAACTCTACCGACAAAATAAGAGGGATTGTTGGGGACACCAAATAAGGCATATTTGTCCATATCCCCGTGTCCGCAAAGGGTCCGGTTTGGCTGTAGAGCGTAACTACTGTTTACGTCTATCACGTTGCTACGTAGCCAATTACATGCATTAAATGCAATTTTTGATACATAATTTAAGTAAATGAGCTAATAATACAGTAGAGACAAAGAAATCCGGAATTCCGTTTTCTGATTTTGATCTGTGTTACTGTTTAGTGAAAATAAGCCTAAAACTGCCTTTTTTAACACACTGGAAAAGAGTTGGGAACTGCCAAGTATGTGTAACAGGTGAAGAACATCAAAATAAAAATTTTTTGTTCAGTGAATTTTTTTCCAAAAATTAGCCGTTCGGGCACTACAGTGAATTTAGTATTTGCATCCACCACATTCAAGATTTTCACAAATGGCTACAATGCACCATTTCACAAAGTTTTAAAATTATTTAATGTCAACGGACGTCGGGCTCTCTCTGGCGACTTTCTAAAATCAGTTAAATTCGCCAGAATTGTATGTGTAGAATTTGCCGCTTCAGGTGCGATTGTATGAATTCTACACATACAATTCCGGTGAATTTAACTGATTTTAAAAAATCGTCGGAGATAGCCCGACGTTGACCCCCAAAAAATCTATTAACAAATAAGTAATTTCCTTTCCTTTTCTTCTTTAACGACACTAAGCGATTTAAGGCCACGCTGGTCAGGGTTCCGGCGCACTTTAGCCTTAAATGTTACAATTTTCCGAAGAGTCGGAACACCAGACTGCTTCGAGTAGAAGAAACGGCATATGTTCCACATTTCCATTGGAACCAAACTCCAGTTAACGGTACGGTAATACGAATGCGTTACCACTTGCCACCGGAGGGCATTGATTATATTCACAAAACGCTTCATCACTAAATGTTCAATTACCAGAAGCGTATGGAACGTACCATATTATAAGGAAATGTCTCCATTAACGGAAGAATATAGAAGGTAGTATGCGAATGGGATGAATCTCTCAGAACGAATAAGTTAAATATTAAGAAATACAAAAGTAGAAGATTTATTGTATGTAACTACAAGAGAGCTGCTAAATTTATGAATTAACTTTTTAAACAGTGTTACTGTTTCCTTAGTGTTGAAAGTCGGCGATGGTTTGCTGTTCGCGAGAATTACTTTTTTTTTATCATTCATAAAATGGAGAGGCCATAATTGACGTAGATTTTGTTTGAACAAATTTGCAATTTTAATAAAAATAATTACGAAATATGTGTGTGAGATTTTCAAATATATGAGAGAGAGAATGTTACAATAACGGCGCTCGGTAAAAAAGAAAAAAAAAAAGAAAGAAAAAAACACCATGATGATGAAATGAATAATCATGTTTGACACCCCCTATCTCAAACTAGAGCTTTGTATATACAAGAAAAAGAGTCATCGCTCTGACCCAGATTGGAACTAGGGACCCTTCGTTGGTACTGGAGTGCTTTAACCGCTAGGCAACCAAGACACAGGAACGACGTTCCCCTTCTCCGCATCAGAACTGTAACTAGATGATTTTGCGCCCCTGGCAGAACCGTCCAGATTGCGCCACATAGTCAAGGACGTATTTTCCCCTGTGAGTTATTTCAGTCGATTTGGTGCCCCCTCACCTGCCCCCCCTGGCGTGGGCCTTCCTCACCACCCCCTAGCTACGGCTCTACTCCATATATAATGATTTTTAGAACAGCTGCACAATACTTCTCTCCTGACAGTTGAAGTTGAAATACCTTTTCCTTCTGGAAACAAACTCATGAACTGAAGTACATCACTATTATACCAACATCAGTTCTTTGGACCGCATACAGGGGGAATGACGTCATGGTGCCCATCTTTCCGGCATGCCCATCTCCCCCCCCATTCACCCTACTATTTTAAGACACTGTTTTGTCCCTATTTAAAGAAATATGATGAAAATAGCACAACGGGAGGTGAATATTATAAACTGTCATGTTATAAATCCAATTAGAAAATTTCATTCAATCACATTTAATGATTTGTAAGTTACCATGCACGCAAGCTCTAAAAAACACGTTCTGAGAAAATCTGCTTTTAAGGTTCGTGAACACTTAAAATTTTACGTTAAAAAAGAGAGAGAGAGAGAGAGAGAGAGAGAGATCTTGCCTTTCACCATTATGGGCTTAATTACAGACGGGTTAGCTCAGTTTTGTTTTAAAATATGTCTAATGGTGTTAACTTTTTATATGAAGATATTTTTGTTAAAAGTTTCAAAGGTTCTACGTCCCCTAAACAGACGAACTTGCAAGATAGTCAGGACCCTGTGGTTGTGCAGAAAAGTAACGCGTTCGCACAGCGCGCCGTTTTCATGGGTTCGACTTTCAACAGTGGAGGGAGCTTATCAACTAACTGCTTACTGTGGTCCAGAGATTCGTTCCCTAGGCCGTAAGAGCTTCTGATTTTACGGGAAAACTAAGTCCCGGCGCAACATAACCCCTGCTGTCGTCGTAAAACCCACAAACAAAATAGTCAGATTTAGAATTAAGAGTTAGTTTAAATGTTCCGATAGTGATAATGAAACGTAAATAAATTGTAAAAAATTGAATTTCCACATTTCTGTCGCTACGAGTGGCAGAAAAAATTGGAGATCGTTCAGCGTACGACATCGTGTCCACAAAGGCCTTCAACCAGTCTGGCTTATAGGAAACGAACGGCCTCGACTAAATAGATCCACACTCCCCTCCTCTTGAATATGCCCGTGATATACTAAAAAGGATGCGTACTTTATTGCCTTGTCTATACCACACTTATAGTTTATGCGGAAAATTCCTTTTTAACGTAACATTTTTCTTTAATCCGACAATATCAGCTTATGTGAAGGCAAAGGGGTTATACTACCATGTGCAGCAATAGTTATGAAAACTCATTTATCGCCCTTCCGCAATTGATGTAAAAAAGCTAACCACTGATATTTTCATTCAAAAAATCAAATTAATTTACTTTATTATGTTCTACTTTAAATGTAATAAAACGGCTTCAACTGTAAAATTTTGATATCTGTGGTCCTCTTAACATTTGACTTCTTAAACATCGAATTCCGCTACACGGCGGTAGCAAAAATCGTCGTGTTTAAAAAATCCCGCTTGCCGGAAAAGCTCATGAACGTGCTGCCATACTCAGGGGGATAAACTAACCTCTCAATTTTCGATATACGAGAAAGAAACAAAGAGATGTACGTGTTCTGAAAGAAAAATAAAAACTACCGCAGAAAATTGGAAAAAATGACGATAAGTCACGTCTTCTTAACAGTATAAAAGCAGGCTTTGATTTATGTTTCGGCGAGTCGCGCCATCTAGCGGCAGTTACTGTAATTAAATTGGAAATCAGGGTCATAAAATATCGGCCCCGTTCACTATTTGCCGCTAGATGTCACTAGGCTGTCCAAGAGACGATAAACCCTCATAAATTTTCTCTGAGTGTAACATAATTGCGTGAGGAAATTTGCGGGATAAATTACCGTGTTAATCTAAACGTTTGCTCCTTTATCTGTGAGCTCTTGGAGGATTTTCCTGAGATCTTTTGTTTTCTGATTGATTTCGGAGAAACAAATCGAGTGGACCGACCTAAATTACCAAACAAAAATTAATTATAATTTAAACTTTCCGTGGGTCAGTCATCGTGTGTTCAAACCTCAAATTTCAAAAGTAAAGCATGTCAAAGAATGTAGTAAAAAATTAAATAATGCCGTAAAAAATAATTAACTTTCCTACCTAACTTCGTTTTCGATTGCAATCGACTAAATGAAGATACCGAGTTTAGGAAGATTTGCTACCTTTTTTTTTTTTAAGGGCGTTACTTTTTCTTATTTCCCGTAATATATTACAAAAACTAAACTGAATGCAATCGTACTGGATTTTACCTATATCTTTATAATTTTGTCTCTCAAGACTCCATCATGGAGTCTTGAGCCATCTAGGACGAAACCAATAGTCTAACATTATATATATCCGACATTCCAACATCAAATCAGATTTGACAATAATTATGAAGGTAAATTCGACTGAAGCGATTCTTTTTTTAAGGATAAACTGTTCAAAGATTTATTAAAAACAAGTGCTTAAAAGCATATTGTATGTTTTCATAAGACAGCACTTTTTCCTTGGTTCAGGTTTTTATCTCAAACACATTTTGTAGCTCATATTCACATATTTTAGGTTTACTTAAACCTAATTTTCTTCATATATTCGCTAAAAAAATGCATTATAAATATATAAATCTGTAATTAAGAAGTTTCTACGTAGAGAACGGCTTGTGGTTGTTATTGGTTAATTGTAATATATTTCTTAGCTTTGGGGTATATCTTCCATTTCTGTGCTTACTCCCCCCTCTTTTTTTTATTAAATACAGACCGTACACCCGCGCGTTAAGCGGAATGCCGGGTAAAAATCGTGGGCAGTAGTCTAGGAAAGTGGGGGCTCAGTTCCCCATTAGACAGCGTCACAATGTCCTGTTTAACGCTATATCATATGAGAAATGTTTGTCATAAAGCTACTCGAGCCCCTCCTCCATATTTTTTTGAATTACTACGTCCCTGTAGACAAGTGGTGTGGAGAAAGTTGAATAGGTAGTAATCTCAGACACCCACGCTTGAGCTCAAACTAAAGCTTTGAAGGTATTGGGGGTGAAGAGACATCGCTCCGGCCTAAAGTTCTTCCGTTAGATCGAGAGTGCCTTAACCGCTAGGCCACCGAGGTACAGGAACGACGTTCCCTTTCTCTGTATGTAAAGTTTTAATTATTATTACCCTTCTCAGGGATAACACAATTGCCAAATAATGGTCAACACACAAAGTATTGACCATTATTTAAGGCACTCCGGATCTAACGGAGGGACCCTAGTTCGACTTTAGGGCGAGGCGGTGTCTTTTTTTCTCCTATACTTTCAAAGTTCCATTCTGAGCTCAAGAGTGGATGCCTGAGATTACTACCTATAAAATTTCCCGCGAAAAAGATACATAAACACACCCCAGTGGCTTTGTGTGTTGACCATTATTTGGCAATTGTGTTATCCCTGAGAAGGGTAATAATATCTTACAACTGGAGGTTGAATGTTCTGTCTCAGCTGAAGAACTGGGTAATTTTTTAATTTCTACAGTTGTATATATGCACAAAGATCGTGAAATTTGGTAAAACTTTCAGCCAATAAACTGAAACAGGGTTACAACCTGCGACGTTATAGATTGGTTGCAAACATCATACTTTGGTCATGATAGTGACACAACTAAAATATGCCGTTATGACATCGAACATTCAATCATTTATTCAATCATAAGATTTTCTGATAGGTCTTGTACTTATTAGATATAGTAGGTGCAATAAATATCTTAATATTTTCTAACTATACAGTATACACATAGAATCATTGTATACGGTGTTTGAGTACCTAACATCGTTTGAAAGGTAAATAAAAAAAATTATTCTAAATAATGTTTGAAACTTCTAAAGGAACTACTGCTATTACAATAATCATTCATTCAGCTAATTGAAGTATTTCATGTGCAATCTGTTAACATTATAACAGCCCTGCATAACTTTCTTCTTTCAAAGATTGCATTTCCAGCATTAAGCAGCCAAATTTTAACGTGAACACTCACATTGGCAAAAAAATTATTCATGTTAAATGTACAAGGTGTGACTAAAAAGTCTGATAAATGATCACAGAAATCTGACAGTGTGAAATATTTGAAAGGATACACCTCATTGGCCGTAAAAGTAGTCTCCCTCTACTATAATGCTTCTGACAACATTTACGTAACTGTTGGAAACTTCTAAAAAAGCATAACGCTTTCCGTTCCCTAGTGACACAGAAATTCGAGTGTGTGAAATGTCAGAAAATCTGTGTCCCTTCAATGCAGATTTCAGTTTTGGAAAGCTAAAGAAGTCTGGCAGGGCAAGATTGGTTGGTTGGTTGAATTTTTTATGCCACAAGGACAGTGAAAGTCATTCTGCACCAAACAAAGTTAGACAATACATACAATTTTACAATGAGAATAAATTAAAACTAAAATGGTAAAAATGTATTGAAAACAATGTATCAAATGTCACAAATGAAACAATAAAAACAAATCAGATGAGATGGGAAAAGACAAAATTAGAAAAAGGTTAAAAATGAGTTCATGATTAGCAAGATCAATTACTCAGTTGTACCACCCTTCGTATTCCCCCATTCACCATACTTTTGAATGCCAATGAGGTATATCTCTTCAAATATTTCACTATGTCAGATTTCTGTGATCATTCACCGAACTTTTTGGTCGCACATTGCAGTTCACATCATCCAGAAAGGATAAGATTGTATTGCTATTACTAGTAGCGGTCCTAGACTTTGCGGGCCCTTATATTTTGGAAAGGGGCCTTACCTGAGAGCCTAGAGGAATGGAATAGCCCCAGAAAAAAATGGGCAAACACTTTACATTACAAGTGCATCGGTAATAAAAGGGTCGGAACAGGGCTCTGGGCTGTTGCCCGGCCCTGGAACCGCCTCTGGCTATTACTATATAAGTTGACAGGGATCATGTATAAGAAAACAATTCATGTTAAGTGTGTTCATGTTAACGAGGTTCAACTGTGTTTCATTAGTGATTTTCATTTTTTCATCTGAACCGAAAATATGTTAGGTCACCAAAAAATATGCTTTGAATTTTTGAATAAAAGTTTTTGAAATAAAATTTGGGAACCATTGAGGTACTCTTTTTGTAATTAAAAAAAACGCCCATAACTAATTTTTTCTACTCATTAATCAGACCGGTTGTTTTCTGATCTAATACTAGAGGTGTACGGAGAAAATGACTCAAAAGAATGCTTTTATTGAAGTGAATGGGAATTAACAATCACATCTTTAAAAGAATGATCTCTTTCTTATTCAGTGAATGCTTCAAAATGACTGACTTTTAAAGTGAATGAGCCCCAAAGACTGAAATGTTTGTTTGGTTTTACGGCTCAAAGACTACAGTGGTCATGCTGCGCCGGGACCTACAGTTTTCCGAGGAATCCGAACCTCTTAAGGCCTGGGGAACCAAACCCCGGACTACAGTGAGCAGTGCGATCTTTTATGAGATCTCTGAGTAAGCGTTCTTTTTGCACTGCTGGGAGTCGAACCCGGATTAGCCGCGCAATAGGAGAACGCGTTACCACACTGCGCCACCGCAGGGCCCAAAGACTGAAAAACGCTTAAAGAATGGAAATAGTGACATGCATTAAAAGTATTTTACCCACCTTAAACAACACACAATTTAGGCTGAAGTTTTCTAAACACTTTACACACTATGATCTTACATTTATGGAATATTTATATTCTTCTGCAATTATTTGATTTTTAAAGTAACATATAATTTACGTATGTGTACTTTACAATCACTGAACTACAAAGGAAAAATATATATAATGCATGCTAAAATACATTTTATTTTTAAAAATAAATTAAAAACGCATGCATAATTTTTATTTAGTTTTTGTTACAGTATAATAGAAAAAGTCAAATCTCATACAAATGAGCTGTAGTGAAAGGAAGTAATACTAAAACTGTAGCCATAATTGTGAGGTATTTTTTATTAAGTTACTCCAAAAATTTAGTAGTTCGTAAGGTTTTGTTTAAAATTATATCAATATAGAGTTTCCGTAATTCTGCATGAGCAAGTTGAATAGTATGACTGCAACTATACATGAATTTTGAATCCAAGAATTGATACAGGTAATTTTTCATAGAATATTTATTCATGCCCTCAGAAAGATGCCGGTCTAACCCCAGGGGGCTAGGCCCCACTTAACTAAAGAAAGAAAATGTATACATATGTAAGAGAAAAAATTGGTTGTGCATTATGTTTCAAAAGTTCATGATAGAACTAATAAAAGAAAAGAAAAAACCAAACTATTATGTTTCCATTTATTGAGAAAACAACTGAGCTATACAGAGGATATATATATATACAAGATATACATTTATTATAAACTACATTTGAATAATTTAAAACAAAAATCCATTCCATATAAATTTTACCATTCTCTTACTAAATACGAGGTGTGGCTATTAAACATCCAGACTGATTTTTGTTTTACTTCTCTTTCAGCTTATCAAAAGTGAATGGTGTGCTGTATTGTTCAGTGTTATCTCCTACGTCACACATAAAAGTTAGGTCAGATGGCCAACAGTCTGGCCCCAGCGTTTGCTAGAAGAGGAGCATACTTAGTCACTCTGTTGGAATCTAGCTGTTTCTATACATGAAGCAACAAATCAATTTGAAGTTCTGGGTTAAACTTGGCAAAATTGCTATGGAAACGAACAAAATGTTACAAAAAGTTTATAATGATCAGTGTCTACCTGGTTCTAGAGTTTTTGGGTGATTTAAAATGTTTAAACATGGTAGAGAAGACGTCAAGGATGATTTGCTACCCAGTCGTCACAGGACATCGAAAACAAATGACAATATTGAGAAAGTCGGCCAAATAATCGGAAAAAATCGGCACTTGAGTATCGGTACTGTTGCCAAGTTACTCAACATTGACAAAGAGGTTGTTATAGAAATTCTTCACCAGAATTTTAACATGAGAAAAGTGTGTTTGTAAATGGTGCTGAGACTTCACTCCTGAACAAAAGGAAATTCGAATGACCATATGTGAATACATTCTACAAAACATTGAAAGTGATCCAAACTTTTTAGAAAACATAATAACATGTGATGAATCTTAGTTTTTTACGTACGATCCAGCAACCACATGCCAATCAATGAATTGGAAGTGTCAGCCCAACTTTCTCAATGTCGTCATCCATTTTTGATATCCTGGGACAACCGCGGCAAGGATCGTCCTTATGACCTCTTCTGTACCTTCTTTAAATTTTTTAAACCACTCAAAAACTCTAGGACAAGATAGACACTGATCATCAAAACATCTTGCAACATTTCGTTCCTTTAATTAGTAATTTTGTCAAGTTTAACTCACAACTTCAAATTGATTCATTGCTCCATGTATAAAAACAGCTAGATTCCGACAGAGTGACAAAGTACGCTCCTCTTCTAGCAAATACTGGGGCTAGACTGTTTGCCACTTGACCTTGCAACTTCTATATGTGACCTAGGAGATAAGAATGAACAATAAAGCCCATCATTTGCTTTTGATAAGATAAAAGGGAAGTAAAACAAAAATCAATCTTGATACTTAATAGCCGTACCTCGTATATATGTAAGTTTTCATGACAGTATTACTAAATTTAAATGTCATAGAAATCAAAATCCTGGGCGAGCCTCAGCTACAGGGTGGGTTGCAGTTGGCGGACAGCCCTGATATTGGGGTTAGCTGCGAATAAGGGTGCTACCCAAATAAGCAGCCCCGGAACAAGGCGGCAGTACTACTAGATTGTGGAGATGCTAGGTGGCGTGGGCATCATATTATATACCACAATGGTCAAAGACGGTACTGTGACGTGGCGAGTATTCATCGCCACTAAATAAGTGAAACCTTGTGCTACTACTGCCTTGTAGGCTGAAGAGGGATCCTCAAAGGCTAGGGGACCTTTCAAGACAGAAAAGGCAGCATTCGTGAATGCTAAGAGGGGCAACCCCTCCAAAGGATTAGGCGTGAGGCTAACTACTCTACCTCAGAAAAATCTCATGTTACAAATTCTTATGATAATAACTGGACTGACTTAAAGCACAGAAAAGGATTTGTATCAATGGCCATTTGGAATGCCCAAAGTTTATATCGAGCTGGAGCCCTAGAAAATTTGAAAGGTGAACTAAAGAAATGTAAAATGGACCTTGAAGCCTACAGGAAATCAGGTGGAGAGGTACAACCATAATGGATTCAGGAGATTACACAATTTTTTTTGTAGTAGAGGACGAACCAATACATTTGGCACAGGATTTATAGTTGCCAAAAAAATAAAACTGTCTATTCTTGGATTTGAGGCCATCAATGAAAAAACGTGTTCTCTACGTCTAAAATCCAAATTCTTCTATACCACTTTTGTGTGTGTACATGCATCAACAGAGGATGAAGCTAAAGAAGAATCCTATGCAACACTTGAACAAGCCTATGATAAGATCCCAAAACACGATGTGAAAATTGCTCTGGGGGGATATGAACGCAAAGCTGTGAAAAGAAGATCAGTTCAGACCAGCATTGGGGCATCATAGTTTGAATAATAATAGCAACAATAATGGGCTATGGCTCATTGATTTTTCTTCTAGCAAAAACATGACTATAAGTAATATCTATTTTGATACTAAAAACATCCACAAAGCTACTTGGGCCTCACCGGACAGTACCACTAAAAATCAAATAGATCTCTTCATGGATATCAGGACACGTAGAGAAGCGGATATTGACTCTGACCACTTCATGGTTCGAATCCTATAGAGACACAGGATTGCAAACAACGAAAAGTCCTTCCCTGAAAAAGGAAATTTAACATACAAACACTTAAAGACAACCTTTTAGTATAAAATGAATTCCAATAAGCTATTGCTGAAAAATTAACTATTCAAAATAATATACTACAGGAAGGAGAAATGGACCAAAAATGGATGGCACTTCAGGACATAATTATGACTTTGGTGTCCGAGATCATCGGATACAAAAACCTTGAAAAAAGAACTAAATGGTTTGATGACTGCAAAAATGTGCTAGAAGAAAGAAATAAGGTGAGAGAAATAATGCTTCAAAGGAAAACAAGATCAACGTATGAAAATTTCTTAAATTCACGAAGGGAAGCAAAATTCCTACTTACAAAAAAGAAAAAACTGCTTGAGTTAGAAATTCACAAAAGAAAAGCGACAAGAAATATGCTTAAGAGAGCTGGTGAATTAAAGAGAATTCCAACCGAAAATTTCACTGTGTAATGATAAAGGAAACTTGATAGGAGAAGTTGATAAAATATTAAATAGTGGGCACAGAATATTTTGAAGAATTGTTGAACTTTGAGAAAGATAGAGTTATCGATAAAAAAAAAATGCAAGAGACACACCAAGACCAAGTAGAAATTAATATTGAAAGAGAAGAAGTAGATGAAATGATACAATCTTTAAAGAATAATAAGAGCCCTAGAGAAGATGGCATTCAGGCAGCATTAATCAAATACGGAGGAGTTAAAATGAAAGGCAAAGTTTATTCACCGATGAAAGAGGTGTGGGGGAAAGACATGTCAACAGAATGGAGCTCAGTAATCATCCATCCCAGTCACAAGAAAAATGACAAAAGCAACTGCGAACTACAGAGGAATCCCATTACTAAATGTTGTTTATAACATTTCTTCAAAATTGCTTTTAAAATGTCAGGAACTTTATGCAGAAGAAATTCTGGGTGATAACCAATGCGGATTCAGATGGAACAGATCAACAACAGACCATATATTTTCACTAAATATTATCCATGAGAAACGCTACGAATTTAATATCAGCATACAACAGCTATTTATTGATTTTAAACCAGCCTATGACAGCGTCCAAAGAAATAAACTTTTCCAAGTTCTGACAGAACTACATATTCCCTCAAAAATGATTAATTTAGTAAAGCTAATGTTAAAGAATACCAAGGCCAAAGTGAGGATTGAAGGACAGCTGTCAAATGAATTGGAAGTGAAGAGGGGTCTAAGACATGGTGACGCTCTTTCAACGACATTATTAAATTTAGCAGTTAAAACCTTTATAAGAAAAATGAGTGTGTAACCAGATGACACAATTTTCAATGGAACCTTGCATTATTTAGCTTTTGCAGATGATATAGCTCTAATGAGCAGGGCTGCATCTGTGTTAAAAGAAGCCCTACAAGATTTTGAAAATAGTGCTAAAGAGCTAGGATTAACAATCAATGCAGATAAAACTAAATATATGATTAATTCAAGGGATAAAAGAAGGTTTCAGAATATGAATGGCTTGGAAAGAAGAATCACAGGTTGTAGCTTTGAGAGGGTGCATCAATTTAAATATTTAGGAGCTATGATAACAGATGATTGCAAGACAAGTGCAGAGATTAAAGCAAGAATAACAGCTGGTAGTAGGTGCTACTTCACATTCGAGAAAGTACTAAGTTCCTAGAATATCTTACGAAAACTAAAGCTTACCATTTATAAAACAATAATTATATCTGTAATTTTATACAGAGCAGAGACATGAACATTAACAGCTAGAGACAAAGAATTGCTGAGAATACAGGAGAGGAAAGTACTCCGGATAACATTCAGGGCAGTTAATGAAAATGGCATATGGAGAATTAGGAAAAACAGGGAAATATACCATTTATATGGAAACCCTAAGTTGGTGACAGAAATAAGGAAAAGAATTCTTAGGTGGCTCAGACATATAGAAAGGATGGTAGAATGTAGGATGGCTAAGATCATGAAAACCAATCCAATAGAAAGAAGGAAAGTGGGATGTCCTAGAAAAGGTGGCTTGAAGGAGTAGAAGAAGATCAGCCAAGAATGGGAAAGAAAGGCCTTGGATAGAGGAGAATGGGCGGCGATGGTTAAGGAAGTCCAGGTCCTGCGGGACTGCAGTGTCGAAGACGATAGAAATCGAAAATTTTGTGCATGCCGTTGGATACAATATCCCATGACAAGTTACGTAACTTTCCACAGATCAGGGGGAAAAAATATGCCAGTTATAAGTCAAACACTATTTTATTACTCTGAACAGAATAGCAAATATTTGTTATAGAAGAATTATTCTGGATATAGCATACCTATACCTTAGAATAAAGGTTAAATTTAATGTACATGTGCAGCTCTACAAAATTTATATGCCAAATTCCTCTTTCAGTTTTTACTCTCTTCACCCAGGAAAAAGAACTAGGTAAATTATAAAGCACAAAAACGATACAATCATCGATGACCTCCTGAATGCACATTGAATATGAGCAATGTTATGCTCAAATACAAAAACACTGAAGCTGGTACTGAATACCACCTCATTCCACATTATACAATTAACAGCTGGTTTCCTGGATTGATTAGAAAAATGTCTAAGTTGACATGTTTGACAACTTTATACCCTTTTGTAGATATCCAAAGTTTTTCTCATTAACTAAAAGAAAAAAAAATAGATAGGTCATGGAGTCCAATATTTGGTAACTTTGTACCCATTATTCTTTGTGGCTCCCTCTATTCATCATTATAAAATTAGCAAATAGAATAACATACAGGTAACTGTGACACACATTTAAATCTATTTCAATTAACACATATAAATAAAAAATTCCAAATGTATAGTTAAAACATGAAATTGCTTTAATTGCATATCATAACATATTTGTTAAAATTTCTATTACTTCCCACAATTTTAAATATAAATAAAATGGTGGCAAATATAAATAAAATTAATATTTTTACTAATTTTTCTATAAACACCAATTTCTGCCAAATCTCAACTTTCTTTGGAACTTGGCTAAAATTGCAACTTTTATATCCTCCCCTTTCCTGTGCTCATGTAATTTTTACTTAATAAATATTATGTATTTTAAAATAAATAATAATTAAAAAAAAATATTACACATCATTGCCTTTGATTGTACTATAATTAATTTGAAATATTAAATTACATGAATAAAAAAATTGTCTACATACTTACTTTAAATAAACAAATATTATTTTAATTTGATACAGATAAAAAGCATTCAGAAAGCTGATTTTTTCATTGCTGGATATTTTAAAATTCAATGGTATACCCAAACACCATACAAATGTAGCCAACAATAAAAGCTCAAGAGCAAAGAAAAATACTTTTGAGCTGTTATTTACATAACAATTTATTACAAGTTACAAAAGCTATATACAACTTATGATAAGTTATAAAAGTTACATACAACTTATGACAAGTTATAAAAGCTATATATAAATACAAAAAGCTATATTCTGTTTGAATCATATTGCAGTTTAGTCCAATAGACACACTAAAAAACTTATATTCAATGATTCGGCTGGGCAGCAATGGGTAAAGTCTAAGGCCTGACAAAACCTGTGTGTGCTGCCCAAGGGAAGAATGATGAGTTGATATCAGTGGAAAAGAAAACTATGGTTAAGTAAAATAAAAGAAATAAAGAAAAGGGTGAGGAAGAGTTATCTCTAATCCAATGGAAGTCTATGGAGATGCTTTTTCAATTAGAACAACGAGTTCAGAGATTGAAAATCGGGAAAGATGTTCCATACCCACAGGCAAACACAAGCAATGCATACCATACTTAGATTTGTTTAGGAATTATCTGGAATTGGGGCTTTTCGATTTTTAGCATGGTGAACATAGTTAGGAAAATGTGGTTGGTTGGTTGCTTTTTGGTTTTACGGCTCAAAGACTACAGTGGTCATGCTGCGCCGGGACCTACTGTTTTCCGAGGAATCCGAACCTCTTAAGGCCTAGGGAACCAAACCCCGGACTACAGTGAGCAGTGCGATCTTTATGAGATCTCTGAGTAAGCGTTCTTTGCACTGCTGGGAGTCGAACCCGGATTAGCGGCGCACTAGGAGAACGCGTTACCACACTGCGCCACCGCAGGGCGAAAATGTGGAGAGATAAAGTGGTATAGATTATTTTTTATAACATTGTATATGGAAACTGAGATCTTATAAAAAGTTTATGGACAAGTAGTAGTCAGTTTGTATTATTAGAGATATTAGATTGGAATGATGGGGTGTGAGATGAGAGGATGTGAAGAAATCGTTTTCGACGCCTTGTTATTCAGTTACGATTTTTGTGGTTGGGGGCCCAAATTAATAAACAATAGAACAGGTTAGGAAAGACTAAGGAGTACAGATCAATGTGTTTTGGTAGGCAAGCATAAACCGTTTCTTACAATTGCTATATTTCTACTAATTTTATTAGTTTGGATATGAGAATCCTATTTTAAGTTGGTTCGAAGATTAATCCCAAAAAAATTAGCTTCAGAAGAAAACAGGATGATATCATTGTCAACAATAACATTATGCTAGTCTAAGATAATAATCTTTTTCTTCAAGAAGAGAAGGCATTTGATTTTTTATGGCGAGTTAAATAGTTTGACTTGAAAAATTTAGTAAAATGCCAAATATCGTTATTAACAATTGAGGTAAGGGTATTGATATTTGTGTTATGGACCCAAAAATATTTGTATCATTACCAAAACAGATCAGTTTGGAAAGTGTTGGTTGTATCTTATATTTTGTACTTAGAATTTGTATTTATTTATGTGAAAATTTCGTGTGTATTATGTATTGCTGTGTTTGTTTTAACTTGTTAAATTATTACACCTTGTGGTATATTTTTTCGCAAATATTGTAGTTTAATTGCTACTAAAAGCAAAGTTTTTTTCATTTGACAGTGTGTAAAGGGATCGGGGCACGTCAAGCTAATTACTTAGCTTTTCTCCCGATCTCCCATCAAGGCACTGACATTGTAATTGCAGTTTTCTGTGTCTTGATAAATGAAGTGAAAGTTCAAATGTATCATTAATATAGAAATTGTATAATAGGGGTCTAAGAATAAAACCCTGAGGAACACAACGAGAAGTATGGAGGGAGGAGTGACAATCCTGAAGGCGTACCAATTATTGATGGTCAGTTAAATAATTTTATAAAAGGGTGTTGCAGAGAGCCCTATAATGCTAGCCAGATTAAGATTGCAGATTAACTTTTCATGATTTATAGTACTAAGGCGTTTGACAGATCAAAAACACTCCAATTACTGATTTTTAAAAATTGAGTGATGAGCATACAGTTAGTAGCTGCAAGAAGTACATGTTCAGTGGATTTTCCCTCAATGAAGCCAAATTGATTATGGTGAATGATTTTATTATTATTAAAAAAATTAAGTCGGGAGTAAAGTAGTTTTTCAATGATTTTTGAGAAGACAGTACAGAAATAAGTCTATAGTTTGAAATGTGAGCCTTTATACTTTCTTATAGACTGGAGTTATGACCTGATGTTTTGAAAACATTTGGAATTATTCCAGTAAAAAAAATTAGGTTGTAAATATTCATATAGGACAATAAGATGGCATTAGCAATGTATTTTATAGCAACCAAGAGAATTCAATCATGTCTAGGGCGTTCGTTGACATTAATTTTATACAATTTATTGTAAATCACGAAAGCTATATACAATTTAATGCAGTATTAGAAAGTTATGAACAATACAGTTAACATTTAAATTGAGATTGGTAATGCTATGATACCCATGCATAAAGCTATTAAGATGTAATATTTAGATTTCATACTATTTAAGATGGACTAATTTCAGTAAAGACAGATTATGAGTTTTATCAGCTTGCAGCCGTATTTTCAAGAAATTTCAAATATTTGAGATTATAATAATATTGAAAGGTATCGTGAATTACTACAGTGGAAGAATTGTCAATAAGGTTGCATTCTTTTTTTTTCTTTCTTGTAGTTATTTGAAGGAAAGAGCAAAGAAAGTCGATCAGTCCAATATTATATGAAAAATTTCAAGAGATTTGTACACTACTTTGCCTGTAAATTGTCAATTGACATCTACCTGAAAATAAAAAATAAAATTTAATGTATCAAATTCAATATTACATAAAATACTTAAAGCAGTATTTGCACACATACACCAAAATGTAGCTTTATTATATCATAGAACAGGGGTCAGCAACCTTTTAAAGGTGTTGTGTCAAAATAATGCTGCAGTATCATTTCCCATGCTAACTTTTGCTTACAAAGTTTTGAATGTTTATTCTACTATCGAACTATTAACATAAATCAAGTTGACTTTTAAATTTAGCAATCATATTCAGATTTTATTTTTGCTTTAAGTCAATCTATGCCGACCCTTGTTATAGAATTAGTTTTTTATTACGTCAAAATAGTCTTCTTACACTAAAAATTATCACTAAAGTTAAAATATTTTAAGACTACATTCATTGATACATTGTTTTAAATGGTGTTATTTATAAAATGTGGTTAATTTTCCCTAAAATACATACAACTGAACTATGTC
>QLNU02015360.1:290918510-290938109 GCA_006491805.2 Dysdera silvatica
TGATTGATTTTAAAAAATTAGGTTCTTCGGAGAGTGTAGAGGAAGTTAAACATATTTTTAAAGCGTGGTTAACATAAGTATAGAACACTGCCATTTTTTGTTTAAATGGATGACGAGATTTGGCGTGAGGCAGGAGTAATACCACAAATGGTTTTCTGTAAACCAACATGATGAAATGGTGCCCTGCTTTCTTAACAAAAACATCAAGGAAAGGTAGGGGGTGTTGTCCTCAATATCAAGTGCAAAGTCTATGCTTTTGTCAATTGAGTTGACAGTGAAAAGTATCGACAAAATTTGATCAGGTGGATCCTCCCAAATGATGAATATATCATCCACGTACCGAGTCCAAATTTTAGAAGTGATATTTTTAAAAAATTTGACTTCAAAGAAGTAAGTGCATGTAAATGTCACACAAAATGGGTGATAATGGGTTACCCATTGCCAGACCCTCCATTTGATAATACTGCCCCATAAGACAAAATGTGTAGAGTTAACCCTCTATGGGACCATGTGTGTCTCTGCATACAGAATTTCCAAAATTTTTTATGCACAACACTGACAAATGTCACTCCATTTTCGAGCGTTGTGTGCTTCAGTACGCATTTAAGTTTCATAATTTCAGCAATAGACATTACATGCTGGACTTTTATTTGTAGCGCCATTTGCTCCTAGACCAATAAAAAATTTGCCTAATAATAATGTTTAGTTCTGGCACATAGAGGGTTAATACAAGTAGCCATTAAGGTTATCAATACAATGATTTCCAGCTGTGCGCAGTGGAATTCCGTTAAACGTCATTCTTTAAGTTTTTGTAAAACTTAAAAGGAACTGGATATTACACTCTAAAGAAAATTGGCTATCAAAAATACATTTTAGATAAGGCATAGAAAAAAATTACCACCCATTTCTGACAATTTTACTTAAACATGACAATATTTTCCAAAGTACTTACAAAATTTAAATAATTAGTGCAAAATTTTACAAACTAAATTTTTATATAACTAATGCGTTAAAAAAACTAATTATTTCACTTTAATTTTGGTAAGTTAATAGAAATTTTATACGCATGCTACACCCATTTGATATTAAATATTTTATCTGTAATAAGCCACAAAATAAATCATGCCTAAGTATTAAAGGGACTGGTTGCAAGAGCGAAAATGAACTACGAATGTTTGTAGAAAATTTATGGACTGAATTACCTATAATTATATTCAGTTCATGACTATCGATAGTCGCCTGACATCAGATGTGTAAAACAAAATGTGCATTAAATGAACAAAAAAATAAAATAAAATACAACAGCTTAATTTTGGTTGTACAGAGACGTTAAAGAAATGAAGGGAATACAGCATATCCTTCAAAAAATTCTCCCTCATTTTTTGCAAAAACCTTATGATTTAATGAGTTGAAACAACATGAGGAATAAAAGGTAAATGAAAAGTATATAAATGAATCTAGATTTTGCATATGACATTATTCTCTCTCTACTTTAGCAATAAATCTATTAATAAAAATATATTTAAATATTCAAAACATGGTAAAAGAACTTTCAGGAGTATAGTGGTTGTCTCAAAATGAACTGCTAAGAAGCCAAAATCATATTCATTGATGCCATAGAAAAAAAAATATTTAAAGTCACATATTAGCATATTTATTCTGTCCAACTAATACTAATGAAAGGCATTAATTGTGAAGAAAGTCTGTATGTGTACAAACTTAACAGTAATACATTTAGAAAAAAACAGCTCTAGCCTGAAAGAAAAATGACCATTTTCTTGAAGGTAAAGCTTTTCAATTGGTGCTTCCAGTTTTTGTTTACTGATTGCAGAGATGGACTGAAACAGGGAAAACAATACAGAAATGAAAGGTAATTCAAATGCAAATATATAGAAACAAGCTTGGAATACACAGAAAAAGATTTCGGTGAGAGTGAACAAGAAATAAGGATATTGTTATACTATACTGCAAGTTTTAAATGCAATGAGGTAAAATCATGTGGTCTGGTGAGTCTACTTCCAACATGATGGATGCATCAGGATTAACACATTCGACCTGAGCCCCTGAAACCCGTTTTCCGACAAAACCAGAGCCTGCATTACACTTGTTCCCTGTGGACGAACCGGCACAAGGATCCGGGTGAAACCAGCCAGAGGGAGATTTATGCATGATGCAGATCCGCGTCAGCTGGGTCAAATGTGTTAAAACAGAAGTACATGAAACATTGGACTCTCATGCACTGTACCCATTCCACAAGTTTAAGGAGGAAGTGATGCGATTTGGGGTTGGTTCTATTCAAGAGTTTACACTCAGCAACATTATGCAGCAATCAAATGAAGTCAGACCATACTAAATGACTAGCTTATTCCACCAATTGACATTTCTTTTCCTTAAAGGCAACATCATATTCCAGGATGACAATGATAGGATTCATCCAGCTCAAATTTAAAAAAATTGGCTCTGGGAGCATGAGACATCATTCACACACTGCCACTGCATAGTTCTGAACTCAAATCCACTGAAGATATGTAGGCCATATTAGAGAAGAATCTAAGGAGTAATTCAACTCTTCCTTCATTAACTAAGGATCTCAACAAAATGCTAATGCAAATTTGGACAAAAGCAAGAATTGAGACAGTGCATAAACTCATAGACACATCATAATAAATATGTGCCAAGGTGGTCTAACAAAATACGAAAATGTTACTTTTTTTTTTCCCAGCCAGACAGTATACAAGGTGGTTAGTAAAGTCCTTATACACGCAGATAACTGTCGAACAGAGAGAGCTATATGTATGAACGTGATGTGTAGGTATAGTAAAGTGACTATGTACTACAAGATGAGACTGCGTACAGCGTCCCTAGCGGAAAAATTCAGAACTTAGAGCTGCTATCTCGAAAACTATTCAAGATACAGAAAATTTTTCAATTACAAAGTTGTTAAGCACCAACTAATTAGTAAGAAACAAATTTTTTTCACCACCTTAATAGGGCAAAAATCGTAATTTAAGAGGTTTTAAAGGTATCCATCCAACAACATCATTATTGGTCAAAATTCATGTTAACTTCAATCATTCATTCTTGTAATTCTGTAAAACTTCATTCATTACGTAAGTACAGATTCATGTTACGTACTACATACAGTATGGTGAAAAATTTGTTATTAATGCTCTTGTAGAAATGTTATCATTTTGTGTTATGATTATTTGGTATGATGCGGTAGTGACGAAAACCCCATTCTGCCATAGGCGTACCAGTGGCGTAGTTGGTTAAGGCATTAGCCTGGAAACTAATTGGGTTGTCGTTGCTACCGCATTATACCAAATAATCATGATAACACAAAAAATATTTCTACAACGGAATTAATAACGTCGATTTTTTCCACCATACTGTACGTAGTACGTAACATGAATCTGTACTTATATAATAAATGAAGTTTTACAGAATTACAAGAATAGATGATTGAAGTTAATGATTGACGTTAAATCGGAATTTTGACCAACAATGGCTCTGCTGGATGGATATCTTTAAAACCTCTTAAATCGCAAGTTTTGCCCTATTAAGGTGATGAAGAAAATATCGTTTCGTACTAACTAGCTGGTGCTTAACAACTTTGTAATTTACTTTTTTTCCCTGTATCTTGAATAGTTTTTGAGATAGCAGCTATAAGTTCTGAATTTTTCCACTAGGGGCGCTGCACGCAGTCTCGTCTTATAACGCATAGTCACTTTACCATACCTATACCTCACATACATATAACTCTCTCCGTTCGACAGTTATCGGCGTATATACGGACTTCACTAACCACCCTATATGGAATGACAAATATAACAAACTATTTCATGGGTATAACATATTTTTTCCTCTTCACTTTCATTTTACCCAGATATTTAAACATTTGAGAGAAAAATGTTTGCTTTAAAATAAGACTATAAAATGCTTAAAAAATAAACTTCAGATGATGAAATTGATGGAAGGACAGCAGATTCATCATCTATTCACAATCTTATCCTAATATTCAATATGCAGTTTATATAATTAAAAAACTTCTTTTACAGCAATGACACTAATGATGATTTTAATGTTTTCAGCAATATTAATTAAACAAAAGCTTAAAGATGTGAAACTGAAATCTCCCTCTCTTAAGCAAACATGAAGCACTAATTACATACATGGGTAAATGTGCATATAAACTACACATTATATTCATGTATATTACACTCTTTTGCAAAAAAACAAAACACCCCTAAAAAATTATCCGATCATCTCAAAATTTCGCATGCAAATTCCTTTAGATCAAGTATGCAAATGATTAAATTTTCAAAGCCAATGAGTGTTAACTTCGATCATAGCGCGCATTTCTACTGCGCAACTGGCATCGTACAAAAGAGGTAAAATTTGCGAACGGTTTATTTTTCTCGTTGTCGGCGTTTTAGTTCCCTGGAGACGTAATCAGTAATGCCGTTAAGACATTGTCAAAGACCTTAAAGCCAATTTTACGATTTCAAACGTGGTCGCATAGTCGGGATGCGTGAAGATGGCTGTTCCTATCAAGCAATAGGCCACCACCTGAACTGTACGGACACTATTGTGCAAAGGTGTTGGCAGCAATGGTTTCTGCGAGGAACTCATCGGCAGAATAAAGGCTCTGGAAGGCCAACGTGCACGAATTCGAGGCAAGGTCGGTTGGTTGTGCCACAAGCTGACCCAATGTAATCATTGTCCGCCATCCAACGTGCTACAGTCTCTTCCATACCACCCGTGGCACCTTCCACCATCTCACGACGCTTGGCTGAGGTGGGGTTACGCTCACAATGGCCTTTAAGACGTCTGCCTTTAACCCCACACCATCGACAGAGAAGTGGCGCTATAGCCGATCACCATGGCTACCAACAGACTAGCATCGCATAGCATTCAGTGATGAATCCCGCTTCAGTCTTGGAGCAGATGACCATCGGATCCATGTGTGTAGGCGCCAGGGCCAGCGGTCCCAACCACCCTTTGTTTTACAGAGGCACACAGCCATTACCACTAGAGTGATGGTGTGGGGTGCTATCTCGTACGACAGCAGGACGCCCCTAGTCATCCTACATACAACTTTAATAGCTTAACAACACGTTGATGACATCCTGCAGCCGTTCGCATTATCCGTGATGACATGACAGCTTGGGGCTGTTTTCCAACAAGATAATGCCAGGCCTCATACAGCTCGCATATCTGTGAGCAGCCTCTGTACTGTTGATACTCTTCCTTGGCCAGAAAGGTCACCAGACCTTTCGCCAATCGAACATGTATGGGACATGGTAGGCTGCTGGATTTGGGCACCGTAAAATGTTGCAGATCTGGAATAACAAGTAAGGACTGCCCGGAAGAATATGAAATCTTTATCACTCCTTACCTAGATGTATAAAAGCATGTATCGCCACTAGAGGGGGTTTCACCAACTATTGATTTGAACATTCAATGTGCAATTCCTAGCCATTGATGGGTCCTACGGCCCTGAATATTTTTATCATTTCCTTACCTGCATATGCGCTGAATGCACATTTAATTTCAATAAAAACAGACAATTTCTTCATGGTGCTTCGACCTTTTTTTTCTTTTTGCAAAAGAGTGTATATTACACATAACATTAATCAATGAAAGTAATTATTAACTTTTTTCTTCATTAAATACTGATATTTTTTTAAGACTTTAAATATAAATCAATATACTCAATCAACCGTTATTATAAATTAGGCATGTTAACTGTTATATGAAAGTATGATCCTTGATAAATAATAGATAAATCTAAAAACAGGTACAGCAAATAATGGCTGTAAGAAAGAAAATCCTTTAGTCCCTTGAAGTTTGTGATAACCGAGCTTAACTGTACTACAAATTTCAGTGAATAAACAGTTCGATAACATGAAATTATATAGCAGAACTTTGATTACCTGACGCCTTGATATTTTTGCCAAAATGTACATATGGTATCTTTGAGATGGAATAAATAACTTAGTAATATGATTCCCCCCACCACATGTCTTCTGGATAATGTCAATTACTCTTAACACAGATTTTCTGTTCCCTTTGGTGTTCATCTTAACGAGGTTTGACTACATTAGAGAGTGTGGTACTTAGAACAGATTTAGTAAATATTTGGATAGCAAGGTCAATAATATTTTAGGACTGTATCCTCTATTGACGGTGATTGATTTAAGAACAGTGAGCTAGTGAGGAGGAGTTGAGGATGTTAAATTTGTAATGCAAGGATAATGTATATATAAAAAGGTGGTTATTCTTTTGTTTGACAGGGTAACAGGATTTGGCATGGGATGGGACACTGAAAAGGGTTTACGGTAAACTGAAGTAAATTTATTTTTGGCTTTTTTCATTAAAACATCTAGAAAAGAAAGTGCGCTATTATTTTCGATCTCTAGGGAAATTTCCAGGTGATTGAGTTTGTGATAGGTAGAATTGATTAAATTTAATATGATGGACTCTCATAAAGAATGAAAATATGATCCACCTATCTCATCCAAAATTTGGAAATTTTTCCATTTCAGAAAATTTTTTCAGTCATGAAATTTTAAAAATGCATTTTTCTTTCAAAAAGTGTCATTACTTTTCCCTTTCTCACTCCCTCTCTGAGTATGCATATAATTTTAAAAAGTTTAAACATAAAAAACCATACTAGATACACATTAAAAATATTATCACCGGTCATTCATAACTGGAAATGTATGTGGATGGAAAAAATTTCCAGAAAATTTTCCACCCTCGAAATTTTAAAAATATCAATTGCATTTCCCTTTCTCTCTCTCTCCGTGTACGCATATAATTTTAAAAAGTTTAAACATAGAAAACAATATTAGGTATATATTAAAAATATTATCGGTCATTCATAACATAATTCCTCTTGCTCCTGACTACATAAAACGGAATCTTTTGCAAACATCAGGTATTCATTTCACGTTGAATGAAAACAAAGAATAGTTTGTTTCTGAAAAGAAAGTTAAAACCTATTGTGTTTTATTTCATAACAAGCAGTCACATATTTTCATACTTCTATTAAATTAAATAATCACAATATTCCTTTTACATCAACTCATAAATTTTTGGGTGTACTATTATTGCATCATAAACTCCTATGGACCCCTCACTGTGAAAGTGTTGTATCTAAGGCAATGAAAGTCCTTGGCCTCTAACGGAGAACATATGACTGCCTTCCTATCAGAGCTATTCGTTCTGTTTATACTCTCTTTGGCACAATCCCATCTTACCTATTGTTATAACATTTGGTAAAAAATAACTCAATCTAATATCCATAAACTTGAACAAATTCAATTACATATATTAAAAATTATGACTTCAAAGATCGTTAATAATACGGGAAATATATGGACTTTTTTTTTTGCTGTACTACCCTTCTCTTTAATTGCTCAGTCCCGAATGGCCCTTCTCACGTACAAACGTATTTACAAGGGCTTACACTTGAATATTATTCGGGTTTGTCCAAGTGATGATAGCTATCCCTTCAGATCTGGCAGAGACCTTATCCCATTACAATACATCTCTCATTATTTATATGATCATGTAGACTCCCAAGGTCCCAGGATTTGGATTCCCCTACCAATAAGTCTAGTTAATATCTAAAGCAATCGATTGTTTAAATCATTTCTAAATAAACACTTGTCCACAGGCTAATGTTTAATTTCTTTTATTGTGTTTTACACGTCAACGTTTAATTTTTTTATGTCTTATATGTCAATGTCTAATTTCTGTTATTGTGTTTTATACGTTAATGTTTACCTTCTTTAATGGTTTTTATGGTGTTATGCAGTTTAATTCATTTAATATCTGAGGGATGATCAGAACTCGTCAAGCTGGCTTTTTGTCAGCATTTTTTCTGGTCATCCATTAGGCACCTTCTATTCTTATCATAACATTTTTATACTTGTATACAATTTTTTGTTGCTTGTAAAATAAATATTATCAAAATCAAGAACTAAAATTTAGAAAGTACAATTTTAATAAGCATAATAAAAAAAAAAGTAGCATAGAATGTTGATAATCTGGACATTTTTATTAGTTTATTTGAACTTTTCCTTCGTTTGAATTTTAAATAAAATTCATTCAAATTTGCCTAATCCAAGTGCATGGATAATACAAATAAAAATCCGTCAATCCTATATATCCTGGATAATTGTATAAGGAACAAAAAATATATAGCCCCTAACATAGACGCCAATTTGAAAAATAATTGGGTGTTCCAGAAATTGTTAAATCCAATACTTTATGTATTTTTCAAAGGATTTAAATCTAAATTCAATTGAGTCAGACTATCTGGAACGAGACACCGAAAATTCTAAAATGAAACAAATTACAAACAAATATTTTTTCTCTCTAGATAATTTATTATTCTTTTTTTTTTGGTGGGAGGAGGGTGGTGCAACATTATTATACACACTGTATAAATACTGTGTGAATTTCTAACTTATTTATCTTTATAACAGTAACAATGAAAAATATGTAACATTTTTATGCGTTTTGGCCAATTTTTCAAATGTCAACATATGTTTTGCTTCAATGATTTCTGAGTTAAAATCTTGTATGTGTATGTATATATATATATGTAATTTTAAAGATTCTACTGCATTCTTCGAAAATGGTGTAATTCCTGATAATTAACAGTTTAGTGTTGCAATTACATGAATATGGAAATAATTGGAAAACCATTATTAAAACATTGGTCACTTTTGTCACCAGAAGGTTAGCTTAATTTAGACTTAGTTGCTTACCTTTTTTTTTTTTATTTTTTTGAAATCGAAGAAAATGCTCTTCTTTATAAATCCTTTTATTAGAATCATCTGCAACTTCATTTCTATGATACTTGCACCCAGTTCACAACACATGTGTGAAGAATACAACGTCATTAAGGCAGGTTTGTGCCATGGTCGATCCGTTTGATACGATTTAACATGTCAAAGGCTTGAAAATGATAGCTATGTTGTACAGGTTGGCGCTGGGATAGTTAAAATCATTCAAGTAAATTTCATAAGCTCCTGTAACATACAGTAATAAATACAATTTATAAATATATATATATATATCAATAAAAATATTTGAAGTGCTATTAAAACCAGATTCCGCAATTGCAAAATAACAAAAAACATAGAGCATACACTTTCTATATATATAATAAATGGAGAATAAATAATGAAAAACTTTAATAACCAAAAATAAAATTTATGCATACATGCATTTTGCTCATGTAATACATGCAAAAAGAGTGAAAGTTCAAAAAACACAACAAAATTCTTAGGGGTTCAAAAAGTGCCTCAAATCCATATACGCATGAAGTCAGTTTTCCTAATCATACAAAATACATAATTTCTAATAAATGTACACATATAGCCCCAATACACACCTATAATATGTATATAGTCCCTGATATGTATAATACATACTACATATGTATCAAGGATTATACATATCAATATATACAAGAGTTGGCAAGTTTCTGCCACAAAAATGGCAATAATCGGCAGAAACCTAGGAAATAATTATTTCATACATTAAAAACTTAACAAAATACCCCAAATTGCAAAAGAGAATGCATTCTAAAGTAAAATAGGTTTAGTGACAATGTTTACAGTATTTATTCAAAGGTTACATCATAGCAAATTCTATATATTTATTCTATATAAATTCTGTATATAATTCTTCAGAGGTATCTATTGCAAAATAACTGTTTTGCTACCATTTCCTAATTCAAACGATTTAATTTATTATGAATAGGAAGCTTATGAGAAATATTCTTCGAAGCCCACCAATACTGCAGGCAATATTATCACTGTGTGAACAAAAGTTACAAAATCTTCATTTATAGTTGTTTCCTTTAAACTAGACCACCACATAGAAGCAGGGACATTTTTTAAGATTTTACTGGAGTAGTATGTTTCAAAGAAATAAGACGATTTTGCTCAAAAAGCTATAAAGTAAAGCACAAAATTTAGGTTAATGACATTAAGGAATTTCCTTCTCATGTGAGAATTTAGATCACATGTACTTTGGGTGAAGATATAAACTGGCATATATGACGAGTTATGGCCTGATTAAGTCTACTTTTTACCCTTTCTTGATTTATTTTTATGAGATTATCATCATCCATTAGTGTCAACAAAATTTGATAAGCATCTGGAATAGAAAAGTCATCTTTCCGAATCTTATACAGGGCAATAGCAATAGATTTTAAAAGCTGCACCAAGTCTTTTTACATCTTTATTAATCATCTGATTATTTATAACTTGAACAGCACCTTTATATATCATCCATATAATTTTCATGATCTGCGAGTAATACGGATGATTCTTTATGAATGATTCCAAGCTATCCACCTGACTTTTCTATTTTCTATTGCCAGGTATTCGTGGCTTCACAGTGTTTATGTATTCCTTTAGCCAAGCACTTTGTAACGATTTCTAAAATATTTCTAAGCAGATACCACATGCTTTACAACAGATTTTAAAAAAAGTGTGGTTCATTGGCTGTAATACAGCTTAACCGATTGGTTATAAACCACTAAGGCTTTTTCTTACCACCAAGCTGTTAATGTTGTTGCTTTTTATTTTATAGCTAAAGGTTTAATAAGGTGAAGAAGGTAAATAAGGTTAAATAGGCCTAATAAGTTAAGTACACTCTATAACAAAAAAAAATCGACGCACCAAGGAGGAGTTGTCCGATTGCGATAAAAATTGGTGGATGTGAAGAACATACATAGAAAAAGAAAGGATTAAAATTTCAGAACAATTGAATGATTTATTGCAGAGTTTGACCGTTACAAAGGGAGGAAGTCAATAAGGCGTTGGTCCACCTCTGGCCTGGATGCAAGCTGTCACCCGGCGTGGCATAGACTGATAAAGATCCCGGATGGTGTCCTGCGGAATTTCTTGCCAAATTGTCTCCAACTGTCGGGCTAAATCGTCAACATTCCGGGATGGTTGCAATCGCCTTCCCATAGCGTCCCAAATGTGCTCTATGGGAGAGAGATCAGGAGACCTAGCTAGCCAAGGAAGTGCTGGGCAAGCTTGAAGACAATTCATAACGTCATTAATTCTTCATATAGAAATAAGGTGGCTTTCTCGCAGCAAAACTTTGACTCAGCTCTTCGAAATAAGGGATGAAGTCAGAACCTGCCTAAAGATTAAAACTAACTTCCTAGATTAAAAACTATTTCACTTTAGAGGACAGGTTGTACTATGATGAGCCTTGGCTTATAAAATTGGCATATTTAGCACAAATTTTTAAAAAAGTTAATGACTTAAGCATTTCACTTCAAGGAAAAGCAGTGATTGTTTTTGACGCCATCGATAAAGTACAGACGTTTAAAAGGAAAACCAAGTTTTGGGCGAAATCAATGAAACATGAAAATCTAGACAGTTTTCAAATAGTAAAAGAATTGAGAGAAGAACAAGATTTCAATGTAACTGGAGATACCTTAAATGAGTTTCACATTCGTCTGCTAAGTTTGCTTGATAATTTCAACTCAGATTTTCCAGAAGAGCTTCAAAAACAAACTGAAGCGATCTTTTGGGTTGTAAACCCATATTCTGCTGCGTCGGAAATGCATCTGACATCGCAACAGTATGAGTGTTTGATTTCACATCAGATACTTCAATGAAAAGTCACTAACAGAATTTTGGTGTCAGTTAAAAGACGAATTTAAAATTTTGTCTGATAAAGCACAACTCACTCTTCTGTCTTTTGCAACAACTTAATTATGTGAATCAAGGTTTTCGACCTATGTGGCTACTAAAACATAATTCCGATCCCACCTCAATGCAGAGCCAGATATTCGGTTGCAGCTGTCCCAAATTCAACCAGATATAGCCACATTATGCAAATCAAAACAACCCAATTCCTCTCATTAGAAACTATAAGTTCTTGGGCTTCATTCTTTTTCTATGTCAAGTGACAGTTTTAGTTGTATAACTATAAAAACGGTTTTAGATATCATAGACATATGGGTAACACACTGTTGATTTAAAATATTTGCTTCGAATTTTTTCTCAAATGTTTTGCCTTACTTTATGTTTTTTTGTTACTGTTTTTCATTTTTATTTATGCAATGAAGTTCCCCATTTCTCTGAAATTTGTCACAAATATAACATTACAAATAAAATAAAACTTGACGTTTTACGCGCCCAAATGCTTCAAAAATACCTTCCATCGTTAATACTGCTGTCATTGGGTTTAGTACCTATGTTGGTGAAAATACCGTCACTCTTATGAGAAAAGAACAGTACATAAAAAAGTATATGCATAATTGATGTTTTAAGAAAACATTATTTAAAGTTCCAGTTTTGAATGAATTCAATTACGGAAAATTAAATTTACATTCAAATTTAAGCAATTCAAACTTTGAAAACAAATTCAAGCTTTACTATTATCAAAGCCGTAGGCAGGCTGGGACTAGAGGGGCTGAACCCCCCCCCTAGAAATATAGTCAGCATCCCTGGAAAAAAAAATTCTCAAAATAAATTGTTGCAGAATTTTATTTTAAATTTTTTGTCTTGTATAAAATTGTACATAACAATGCAAATTGTTTTTTGACGCTGAAAATGTACTCAAAATAGCTTTTTACTGCAGATCTTGTGTATGTAAGGTATTTTACAGAGGTTTGAGTCTACATCTACTTTATGATAAGGGAAGTTATTAACAAGTATACTAAAATTTATAAGTTTTCAATGCAAAATTTACATTAAGAAATTTATTCATTAATGTTAAATATATTAGTCTTATATATATATCATCATCATCATCATATTCAACCATTATCTATCCACTGCTGGATGAAGGTCTCTCCAAATGCTTTTCCACAAGTCTATCCCCATTCGTTTTCACGTCACCCCACTGGCCAGTTAAATCTGTGAAATACGTTGTCAGGAACCTTTCCGGTGAATTGAAAACCGCAACATTTTAGAACTTTTTCTATTTATGTGCAACATCTTCAAAGGTTTTCATAATGAACTGTCTTTTTTTTACTAATTGTTGGCATCGTATTCGGGAGATTACCAAAATTAAGAACAATAAATTTTTGACACATTATACTGCCAACGTTCTTCAATAATGCCATCTTTTCTACAACACTGAGAGTTCTTTTTACCATTGTGAACACACATCATCAATTAGGAAGATTGAAACAAACTCTTTTACAAAGGAGGAAAGTTATATGAGAAGAGGGGTTGAGCAGGGCTTCTAGCCAGAGATGTGAAAAACCACAGAATTTCGGAACACTGGAAACTTTGATGTCAAGAAATCAAGTTAACTAGAATAAAGGAGGTAGTCCTTTCTTCCTATTGGTCGATTCGACACAATCGACCAATAGGAAGAAAGGTGAGGATGGCAATACCATCTTTATTCTAGCTATCTTGGTTTCTTCCCATCAAAGTTTCCAATGCGTCCAAAATTCCCGGGTTTTTTACATCTTTAATTCCAGCTGACTTTTGACAAGAAACTAAGAAAACAGCCACTTTTTATAAAAAAGACCAGTAAGAAGCTAATACAATGATTTGTACACAACTTTGTTTTTTACATTTCAAAATTGCTTAAAAAAACAATTGCATGACAAAAGATTTTAACGTAAAAAACTACAGTAGAATCTCTTTAATCCGGCACGTTCGGAACCACGGCCTTGCCGGATTATCGAACGTTAATATGGTTTTAACGGGAATACCAAAGAAAAATTAATACAGTACAATGATATTTAAAACAAATTGTAATAAGTTGCTGTATAGCAAGAAAAAATACACATGAGCATTGTTGTTTAAAAAAGTCTGATATCACCTTGCCTCCGTGATTTGAATCTTACAAATTATACACAAATTTACGAGTTCTGCAGAGTTACAGCTTTTGTTGGATTCTGTAAATTTTATAAATGTATTTAATGATTCAGAAGCCTGTTTCCACGAGACTTTAGCTTCATCTTCCACGTCTCCTCCTTCATCCGACTTGGCGGTTAAGGTCAATAAACGCCCGAATCGCCCGAAAAAAAACAAACGCTCAATCGGTACCGGATTATAAACTGCGCCAAACCAAAGAAAGCCAGATTAAAAAGTCTCTACTGTACTACTATTCATTTCTTTTTTAATAGTTATAAATTCCATGGCTTGCAATTGACATTAAAATTATCAAATCATATTTTTTAAGTTTATATTTTGCCATTTTGTATGCAATTTTAATTGTTGTCTGTTTAATTTAATACTTATTGCTCCATCACCCAATACCTCCATCAAGAGACCACCTCCCTGAGTGACTTTTTTATGTAACTGATGGTCACCTCAAGGAGGCTTTACTGTATATTTATATACAGTAAAACCTCCCTAAGGTGACCACCGTCGATTCTGTGAAAAGTGGTCTCTCAGAAAGGTTGTCTCTGAATGGTGGTAAATTTAATGTTGGATCTATATGGGGGGACCAGTTTCCAGAAAAGGTCGTCGTTAGGAGAGGTTTTACTGTATATAACATCAGGATATACAGAAAGATCGGGAAAAAATAATAGCATGGGAGGGAAGAGGATAAACTGACATCTTTTTGAAATAAAATTTTTAGAATTTGAGTAAATAATTGGAGCATGAGTAAGTAATGCTTGCAAATATTTAGACCACTCCAGTTTTATAACAATGGAGTTATGCATGGCACTCAAAGTAAAGGCAATTGGTCATACACTAAGCATTAACTTTGCAACAAAGATCACCCATTACACTACCGGATTTGCAGACTGCAGGTTTACAGCGAAAGAACAAATTCATAAAGAAAATCAATTTTACAATTGAATTTGATGAACTGAATAGTTTGAAACTCAATGTTGTGTTATTTACATGCCCATACCTAATACTCTGGTGTGTGTGTCTGCAGTTTTTCACACTGAGCCTTAGCAATGGTGTCTTTTGCCTTAAACCATTTCTTGTCACCCATTTGGTCATTTAATTTCTTAATCTAAAGCATAAAAAAAACTAGATGTATTTACACAATAAGCAACATTATGACCATATAGGACAACTATGTATGCTTTACATTCTACAACTATGATAAGGATCATTTAAGTTGGGATCAATGGTTTATTCATTTGTTTATGTTTTATGGTGCAAGGACAGTAAGGAACAAGCAACACTGGGACCTATACTTTTCCCAGGAATCTGAACTTAACACTTTACCTGCTGCTTGCAACTGAAATATATACATAGAAAAGACCGAACGATTCGAGTGAAGATTATATGGGTAATACAATTTTTAAGTATAGTATTTTTTATGAGTAATATAATTAATTAGGCTATTTGGGATTGTTAAAGCTTAACATGTAACTTTCTCCAATCATAGTTCTTGACATTTTTTAAACTTTGGCTTCATCTTGATGATATTTTACCATCTACTCCCTATAGCATCACTTCCTTAATATCACAGCAAAATAGATTTGTGACACAATCTGGAATAAAGGCAAATTCTCAAATGAGATCTATAAATAATCCATGTACAGCATCCCATTATCACTTTACCGCTACCTCCTCCCTTCAGATAATGTCATCACCCCCATGGTGGGCATTATATAACCTACTCTAAGAACTACTGTATTAAATGCATGAATTTTAATATTGTGAGTCAGCAAAATGCTTTATGTTAGACGTATTCCCAAACATGCATGTTACTTCAAATTTCAAGGCAAATATATCCAAAATAGTAAATCCCCAAAACTTCAATGCATTTTAAATTTCATAAGATTGGAAGAAAATATAAGTATAGGATGAGATATAATGAGTTATTTAAATCCTTAAAATTTGAATGATGTTAGAGCATTGCAAAGTATTATTTGCAAGTATTTAGATCATACTAGTAAGAGTTTATGCATGGAGGTCAGAGTAAAAGCAATTAGGCAAACACAAGGAATTAATTCAGAAAACTTTGTTCTTTGACCAGTGGGTTTCTAGACTCCACATTCACAACAGGCAAGGTATAAATCCTTGTTGTTTAAAAAAAAAAGACAAACTGAAATCATTTATATATAGCCATTATTATTTCAATGTTAATATGATGTCAAAAAAGCAATGAAAAGATTGCCAGATTTTATAACTTTTCTGCATTTAAAATTATAACATTCAAGTGTTTTACAAGAGAAAAACAAACTAAATTCCATTCGGTAAAACCAAATTGGCACTAAAAATTAGCTTCTACCTTACAGTCTTGTCCCTGTCATAAGAAAATGGTATCACATCAATGCAGTAGCCATGCAGACACTTTTTAAATGAACTTCCTGAAAAAAAAAGTTATAAAATCAATAAATAAAAAATAATCAACATTATAAGATTCATCAAATATATTCATAAATTGAGATCATTTGAGTTTTTACGCTACAAGAAGGGTCATGCTGTTCCGCAAGCTCGTAGCAAATGCTTGTTACAAAGGGGCTCTGAGATTACAGGGGCTTAAAATTTTTAATACTTTGATATAGTTTCTTAATATTTTATACTACTAAACATCTTATTATACTAATATATTTAACGTTAATGAATAAATTTCTTAACATAAATTTTGCATTGAAAACTTAGAGGTATATTAAAACTTAAAATTTTCCTTATCCTTCTTAAAGATTTGATAAAAACTTGAACCTCTGTAAAATAAACATGATGTACACAATATCTAATCTACTGCAGAAATCCATTTCGATTATATTATTTTTGTCAAATGGTAATTTCCATTGACGAGTGCAATTCTATACACAACAAAAGATTTTAAATAAAATATCGAATCTGTTTTGAAAAAAATATTTTCTAGGGGAGCTGGTTACATTTCCAGGGGGTCTCAGCCCCCCTCTAGCCCTAGCCTGGCAATGGCTCTGCTGTGCCAGGACTACAGTTTTCCAAGGAATTCGAACCTCTTCAGGCTTAGGGAACAAACTTCCAGATGATGGTGAGCAGTTAGTCGGTAAGTGTTGTAAATTGAGAAGCTATTTTATTATGAAAATCCATCAAATATGTTGGGTTCCGTTTTTACTTCGGAGTATATGTCTCAAATTCTCCCAGCCATGGATTTAGTGAAGTGTTGAAAATATTCCTGGAGGATATCGTGCAAAGCAAACAAAGTAGCATCACTGTGACGGTCACAAATTTTGATAGAAGTTTAGGATGTAATCAACAACAGCTTTCCACTTCATTCAACAGATTCAGAACTGGCTTAAGACTAAAGGAACGAAGTGGTCACTGAATGAGGTATAGTATCATGCATATACACTGTCATGCTGATTAAACCATTTTTTAAAGGTTAGGAAAACTATGACATGGATGTGTACTGGTCATCTTCTGGTACAGCGTATCAAAGGCAGTTCAATGATTGATGCACTCTGAGATAATGTTTTAGGCACTCATGGACATCACTAAATTGAGCGATAGTTAACGTTCTCTAATCTTTAAATTTTTATGTTGTAATTTTTCCTAAGCAGCATAAACTTTGTGAGGCCTTAGTCTTCTTCTACCGCTGTCTAGATGAATCTATGCAAATTAAATTTCCAGGCTGTATTCAAACCAATGAATAAGAATGTCATTTTACAACTTAAGGACTCCATTCCTGATGTGCCCAACTGTGGGATCAATAACATTCATTGTGAATATAGAAATATTTATATTAGACAAACATGCACAGAAGTCAGCGCTTTAGGCTTAAAAAACACCGAATCAGGAACTCAACAATCAAGGAGTCCATAATCAGGAACTGCAAAAGTCAGCTACAGCAAAACATCATTGGGATTTCGGACACAAATTGACTTTTTCTGAGACCAAACTGATTGCCAAGACCAACTCTCCATTGGACTCTGACTTTTTGAAGCATACAATATTTTTGTTAATGACCTATGTGATAATAGTTTACTATCCAATGTGTTTAAAATATTTGTTTCTGGGTAAAATATTACTTCTAGGAATAAGATACAAAGTACTAGGGAAGAAATTTATATACAAAAAGTTAAACATTGGTAATGTAAAATCATTACTCATGATGAAGGACTGCTGATGATGCATCTGAGAGCTTGGGTGATCTTTTTCAATTACTATTTTACTAATGTTTATTTACTAATGTAAACCTTTTGTATGTAAACATTACTTCTGTTTAGTAATAGATAGATAGCAGCCTAAGCTTGTATCCAGGGATGAGGATCTTAGGGACCACCCCAACGGAACTAAGTTTGCAATACAGTTCGCGAAAAAAGTATAAGGACAAGCGAAAACCCGCCAAATCTAGAAATCTTTTAGACGGAAACGTATGCAAATTTCTTAGGGAAAAACATGATAAAATTAAGTTATTTTTCATGTAAATTAGTTAAATTTTCCAAAAATAGATAGGTATAAATTTATTTTGTGAATTTTAAACCCATATGATCTTGGGAAAAAGTATAAGGACAGTTGATTTTTCATCTAAAATTATAGTAAAGTTTGCATATTTGAAAGCATAAAAAGACCATTTCAAATATAAAGACTGGGTTTCTAAACAAAATTCACACTTGCCTCATTTTTGCACGATTTTTGTACAATGCCAAAAGGAACTCATCTTTCCGACCTTGAAAAATGCAAAATTCGTTCTTTTAAAGAATCTGGATTGAGTGGTCATGAAATTTCGAAAAAAATTAAAAGATCTAAAAGTGTAGTTTATAATTTTCTAAAAGAATTTGAAATGTATGGAATGAATAAACTAACAGGAAGACCAGAAATTCTAATGCATCGACAGAAAAGAATAGTTGTAAGAAAAGCTTGCGAGAAAAAAGAAACTGCAAATAACGTTAGAAGAAATTTGGACTTACCATGTTCCACACGAACAGTTCAAAATGTTTTGAATAAACATCCGAATATTTGGTATGGAAAGTTAATGTTACGTTCGCCTTGTACAAAGCAACGTAAGGAAAGAAGACTGGACTTTGCAAAAAAAAAAACATTTCTCTCGGTCCAAAATGGAATGATGTAATCTTTTCAGACAAAAGAAATTCAACCTTGATGGGCCAGACGGTTGTCCCTATTTTTGGTATAATCTGCGTAAAACCAACGAAGTTTTTTCCAAACGTCAATACGGTGGGGGCACTTTTGCAGCAAACGGAACCACTCCAATAGTCTTTATCAACTACAAAATGAACTCTGACAAATATATATATATATGTGTGTAATTTTGTGGTAATATCATTGTGGTAACATGGATATTACCACAAAATTACATCCGGCATGGACTAATTTCCTACACATTAAGTTACACTAGATTTCTCCATTTTAGATTATTGTTTGTGTTTGGTTGTTTACTTTTTTTTCTTTAAGTGTATTTTTAATAATTTTATTAAACTCATTTGGTTTTAGTCAATTGTACGTGACTTTAGATAGTGTGACAGTGTTTGAAAATTTTGTTTATTATTATTTTAGTCTTAATAGTTCCAGTATTATGTAACCTTCTTTGAAGAGGGCTAAAAGCCTTCGAGAGAACGTTTTAAAGCTATATTAAAACATATAGTTCAGAAACTGTGCCCATTGTGTTATTTGTCACGGCTTGTGATAAAGAATTTAATATCTAAGACCTTCCACTTGCCGGGTG
>QLNU02015360.1:290959830-290980086 GCA_006491805.2 Dysdera silvatica
GCATACCTAGAAATTTGGCGCACTGGGCAACTGCCCATTTATAAATCCGGCCCTGGGCATAGTGTTCAAAACGCATTACCAAGTTTACTTTGTCCAAAGTTTCTCACCAGTAATACGTTAACCTAATTTTCGGAGTTATGACAACAGCAAATGTGCTAATTACTTTTAACAGTTTACTATCAGCTTCTCGAAATAAAATTATAAAAAATTCCCAAAATTCGATACTTGTACGATCTAATCTTCAATGCATGGAAGATATGAAACTATGGTTGATTGTTTGGCTTTTTTATGGCGCAAGAGCATCTGGGCTATACTGCGCCAAACATGGTAAACCTATGAGAACAGGCATAACTTGGGGGTTAAATAGCGTAAACTGGGGGAGGGGCAAAAGCAATAAAAAAAAACCACCCACAGTTATGTGGGAACAGTACGATTTTACCTCTTTTCCAAAAAGACTGGGCAATTGCCCCTTACCCTAGCCAGACTATGCCTATGGGTAAAGGAATTTAGGAGGATTACGAATACGAAATGGAATTCAAGACATGTAATTTCAACTGGTGTGAAAATCCTTTGTAAGTAAGTATAATTTTAAAGCATGGGGTAAGTTCAAGAAATTACAGCGCAAAATAAATTTAAATACAAATATTATTGGAAGTGTAATTTAATCAAGTCATTAGATATTAGCAGTCTTCAACAAAACTAGTGCAACAAAATGATCGTCATGTAGTCTTACTCAAATTTAAATTGCATGTCACATGGTTGCAGGCTACCAATCACGGACTTCCATTTTGGTTAATGGTACATGGCAATGTAAGGGATGTTAGTATGCATATGGGCATGCCCGGTGCCTGATTTACGCAGGGCAGCTGCCCTGGGCCCCCGATTTGGAGGGGGCCCCTAAATTTAGTTCAAGATACTCGTAAAAAGTACACCACGGAAGTGATGAAATTTTTTTGGTTAATCTATTGATGTCGTTTCTGAATTTTTGTATTCTAATATTTGTTTTGTGGGGAAGCCCAGATTTTCAGGATTTTAAAAAAATCCTCTCTACTGGCTCTTTTTCCTTAAGATCAGGAAAGCTTACTTGGCTAGGCAATGTATTATACTTACCTTGGTCTTATAAATAAAAGTCATTCGCTCATACCTATAATAAACATAGCAATCAGAAATCTGTCGTGGGTACAGGAGGGGTTGGGGCCCCTTCATGTGTGTCTGCCTTGGGCCCCAGAATTTCTAAGTCGGGCCCTGAGCATATCCCAAGAGTTCAACATTTCCATAGCCTGCGACGCCGATGGATACAGACTTTACAACTAAATACTTCCCAAGGGATAGCTGAAATGTGGTCCGTGTGTTCCATTTCTGTAGAACAGTTGGGGACGACATTTGGCTGAACCAAAAGCCACGATGCACAAATTGCATTCAATTAAATGCAAATCTTCATTAGCGATTTTTTTTTTATCAAAATTTGGAGCGGAAATAAAAAATTCGCATTTCTCAATAAACAATGTATACGTTTGAAAATTTTTGAGGAGTTTGAACCCCAAAACCTTCCTTAGTTACGGCCTTGGATCCGTAATCAGAAAACCTGCATTGGAAGAAGCTGGACGTTGAATTGACTATTGGCAAGGCCAACTAGATTACTACAGGTCCACTCACGTGAATTTCAAGAGTGTTCCCACTTTCCCTTGGAGTAATTACTGGGGTTGTTCATAGGGGACGCCAAATCACAGGTACAAACATGCCATATGCTTTCATGTGTTTGCAGCAGTTAACCGAAGATTAAAAAGGGTTTCTGGGTTTTCTATAATTTTTACATGATATTTATTTGTGATAATAATGGGAGTATATTATTGTGTTCCATTTTGTAAATCGCAGTAAGGAAAAAGTAATGTATCCTTTCACGAATTTCCAAGTGAAGAAACCCTTCGAATACAATGGATTACAAATATCTCACGTAAAGGGACTTTGTTTCCCCCTTCATAATTTCAAATTCAAAATTTAAAATCATTTTTATCATGCAGTGTATTAAAAATCTGGCTTGTGTCAAAAGTTATTAGAAATTATGTATTATACATTGTGTAGTTATATCATCAGTTTATTGTAAATTCATGTGTTAATTTCATTAACATTCCATTAAAGTCTTTCCAAACAGGTGTCAAGCCTTCTAATTAATTCTTTATTTTATAATTAATTATAATAGAATATAATTAAATTATTAATTAGTTGATTTAAATTCTATATAATTCTATTTTATTAACCATTAAAATAAAGTCTGCTTTTATATGCATTTTGCAATTTAGCTTTCAGTGTAAACTATCAATTCATTATCAGTTATTAATCATGCCTGAGAAATCATTTCATCCAATAAACCGTCTTCAGTGTAAATAAAAGAGTAGAAAAAGGTATGTAAGATTTAAATTTTAGTTTAAAAACTTGTTATGAAAGGTTATCATATCACGGTAACATCAACGTCGTTGGAAAATAAAATACGATAACTTTTTGAGCAAAAAGCAATATATTTCTGTATGTAATCAGAAACTGGGCTATTAATTGGCATTTATAGTCTGTTAAATTGAGAATATTAACCCAGGTAGCAGGCGCCCTCTGTCGGAGAAAAACTGCTTGAGAGAATCGCCGTAAAAATAAAAATAAAAATAGAGTAAAGTGCATTTTTCCTGTACAAGAACAGAACGTATTCCATCTTATAAAAATAGCAAAGTGTATTTTATCGCATAAAAAACAAAGTGTCTTCTATCTTGTGAAAATGACAAAACGTATATTATTGTGTAAACCCATAAAGTGTATTCTAATGAAAAAAAGTAAAGTGTATAAATGTAAAAATAGATGATGAAATAATAAACATATGCCACATTCATCTGAGACATTGTAAATAATAAATAAATAAATTCTGTTAAAATACTGACGTTGATTCTAGTTTTATGTTTAAATAGCTAACCTTATCCAAAGTTTGCAAAATGTCAGTCTGTTACAATGGAATTGCCCTTTTACTGTTTTTACTGCAAAACTGGTAAACAAATATATCTTCATAAACATATGAAATGATTTCAAGTTCTTTAATATTCAAAGATTAACGTCAAAGATAACGCTGCCAAACTTCTATAAAAATACTAAAATATCACGTCTTTATACTTATAATTCTAATATTCTTTAATATATACAGTAAAAAAACTTCCTTAATTCTTTACGGTGACAACAGGGTGGGTGGGTCCGGAATATATGATCTCTACCACAGATTTGTATAGGAAAAAATATGCATGAGTTATAGAGTAAGTTCCATACTTACTGTTTTGAGCTTCATGGAATCTATAATATGTCAGTTGTATATGTATATTAAATTTATTTATATTAATATTAACTTATAAATCATTGTCCACGCCCTTGTGTGTGATATTTTCATCTTTTAAATTTCAATGTACTTTGATTAAACACAAGTATAAAACCTTAAGCAATTATTTAATTTTTAGTCATTCTTATTGTCCACATTTTTAACGTTCATTGGATGTAAGTGCATAAATTAATATTGAAATATGACAAATTATAATGAATGCTAATGCACTAATTATTTATTTTCTATATAATACAAGTTAATGATTTTAGTAATTTATATCAGGTTGGTGTTTATTTTGGTTGGTATATTACAATGCATTCATCATTATAACATATTTTTTCAAGAATTATTAGAAAAGTTACAAGGAACTCAATTCAAATGAAAAAAAAATCTGATTTAAATATAGAAAATCTTATTTATGTATAAAGAATTTTGATATAGAAATACAAAGAATTTCATTGAAGTTAAGTATCTAATTTAAAATTAACAATTTCGACTTAAATTTCAAGAAATCCAATTAAAATAAAGAAAAATCCTTTTTTTTAAATAAAAAAAAAATCACTGTTCCAGAAATATATATATATATTTTTTTTTAATGTGTGCAATATCATTTTGTGTTATTTTTCATGGATGGCTATGAGTTCGCGGACCCTTAAAGGTCAGTGGACTACAGTTGGAAAGACACTATGTCCTGCTATATAATAAGTGTTTAATCATTTTAAATATTTCATTAACCTTTATAATTACGTTAGCAATAAAAAGGCTTGAAAACAAATGCATTTGAAAGAAAAAGGAAAAAAAAAAAAGGGGGAAAAGGTATATCCTTGTAAAAAAAAGCAACATTATGCATACTGTGTGTAACACTTGTGTATGTGCGACATTGATGTTAAGATTAGGTTTTTGAAATTCAAAAATTAATGTCTAATGGGCTTTATTTGGCACCTTTTAATATAGCATCAGCATACTTTGAAAAATTTTCCACAGAATTTTCTTAAAATAATTCTTTTTAGTTTTCTCACGGCGTCAAATTTACTTGCAGTGGAAATCATGATCTTACCATTTAAATGCAAGTTGATGTCTCTGAAAATTCAAATCATCATAGTGAAAATATTTTCCAATAGATGGCACTGCTATTCACCATTACTAACGAACCTGCATACCCGGACATGGGTGTAACAATTTCTGATTGGCTGACGACATCAGCAGTCATGTTCCGTCAAGAGCATTGCTAAATGACAACACACATGCGAATGTGCATTTTTGTGTGTTGTGTATCGTCGACTCTCGAATACCCTTCCCTTTTCAAGGAACTCTGTACTTTTGCTTTTAACTACTGGACTTTGTCCCAGCCTTTTCTGGAAATATAGTGCCGCTACTGTGGACAACCTTTCCAAATAATTTACAATTGCACACAAAAAAAACAATATCTAACTTTAAATTACATATTATTAGAGCAGTAGTAATAAAAGTTTGAAAAAAGCGTTGACAAGGGTGGACGCCTAATGTACCTGTGTTTTCAGGCAGGGCATACACCATACGATGCTCTCAGCGGGGGCTGTAGATATTAGAAGCACTCTGCAACATATGTTGGTAAATTACACTGAGCTATATTACAAATAGAATGCAGACTGACCATGCTGTTTTTTGAAGGACTGCATCACTCTGTTACACGAGTTAGCAAAAAGCGAGTTTCAATGCATCTTGTAATGTTAACAGGTACTTTTAAGAAAAACTAGCAGCTATTTCATTTTAAGTTAATGCAAATCAAAAAAATGATGCAAGACATTTTGTGAAAATGTCTTATCTCCAAATTGTGTTAAGAAATGAGAATAATTTGCATTTTTGTTGAGGATTATACAGGGTAGTTAGTAAGTTCTTATATATTCCAGTAACTTCCCAATGGAAAGAGATAGAGGTATGGATGCAGCATGTAAGTATAGTAATGTGACTATGCGCTACAAGATAAGACCACTTGCAGCACCCCATGCAAGGCGATGCACCATGCACACACTGCATCGGGATCTACAGGTTTCCAAGGAACCTGAATCTCTTAAGGTCTAAAGAACCAACCCCCCAGACTATGGTGAGCCGTTAACTTGATAAGCATTTTTTTTTTGGCACAGGTGGGAATCTGACACTGAACAACCACATGCTGGGTGAACATATTACTGATGCACACATATATACAAGTTTTTTATTTAAAAAAATTCCAGCAGAGGGCTGAGTCCCTCTGGCTACAATCTTGATTTCTTATATGTGTTAAACTATATTGGCTATATATTAGATAAAATACAGATATTAAGCATAATTTCCTATTTTCTACATATTTCTCTTATTTCACAGATAATATTTTTATGGAGAACCAAACTGCTGAGAAAACGTATGTCTTGTAGGCTACAATGAATTTATTTATATATAGTAAATTCACCAGAATTGAAGTTGGATTACACGATTGAAGGGATGAAGCATCAATGCAAAACAATTGATGTTTCAAGGGTGCTCGCATAGCGGGCACCACATGTTTTCACACAAAATATCCATTTTTTAACTGATACAGCTATTCAACATGGCTTCAACTAAAAACCTGAGCATGAGAATTGCCATTAAAATTCAAACTGCATCACTACCCATTGGTGCCCATGTATAGTATGTATTCCAGAGTGGATGTGGATAGCTTTCAAAAACATACTATTTTTTCATAAAAATTACTGTAAAAAAAAAAAAAATTAATATACAGTACAGTCGTTAATCTGAACTAACTGGGACAGAGACTTGTTCGAATTAATTGAAATCTTTAGTAGAGAATTTACTGTAAGCTATAATTGTTTGATGTATGTTTCAGTGTGCTTGTGTAATAGACAATACATGACAGGAAATTTCTCCTTCCTTTATGTGAAATTTCAATTGGTTGGGTACACATCACTATTTGTTTATGTCTTGCCATAGGCAAGGTTCTCTTCATTACGGCAAAAGAGTGAATGATTTTATAAACATGTCACACAATAATTGTAAGCACATACTGTAGAACACTGTATTTTTTATATTTGTAAGCTCAAAAAAATTTTTTTTTTTGGTAAAAAAAAAAATTGGATTAGCATGACTACTGCACTACAAAGTGATTACAGTAGCTCAAGACAAAGCCTCCTAGATCCTGCAACAAGCCTTAGTAATCAAAGTGCAATGTCACGGCTCAGGTCCATTTAGAGAAATTTGTATCGCGGCCCTAGGCGTTTTCCAATTGCAGTTTAAAACATGATAGAGATTAAATTACACTTTATGAAATAAATGTTTACGAAAACATTAAGTTTTATTTTTTTCCCCCCTACAATCAGAAATCTTTTGTCTTTTACAAAGATTATTCAATTTTTTTTTACGTGATAGAAAGATTAATAATTTATTATTATTTAATAATAAATTTATTCCCTAAAAAAATTGTTTAATAGAACAAATAATTGTGGCAACTCATCATTCCTTCTGTGCAAATTGCTTCAACAACTTTTCAGTAACAGAGTGAATATAAGAGATGTCTGTACGCTTTTCAGGATCCTGTTTGAGGCACTGTGACATCAAGCCAGTTAACTGGAAATGAGAAAGAAATGAATATATATAATATGTGATGCCACCAAAAATGATCACTAATACAAATCAGCACAATTTACTTGTGATGATAAGGAGATGATTTAAAAATATTTTTTCATGACAAAACGTTGAAAATAACTTGCAAATTGATTTGTCTGAAGATCCAGTACACTTAGGGCTATCACAGTTTGTCTGACAGAAACAAATGCAGACAATAAAGCATTAATTACCAAATCTAACTGGGACTGCATCCGGTTCCAATAACCAAAGATTCACACAATCAAATACAATAAGCACTAGACAAAACAAAAATATAGACGGCCAGGATATAAATTCATGAAGAAATAATGTTTGGAGGCAAATATGAGACTGGAATTTTCAAGGAAAAAGAAAAAGAGGTTGATCAAGAAACATACGAAAAAGAATTTGTAAGCAGAGGGTAAAATATGGACAAAACAAACAAACAAATTTTTCTGGAAGTCTTGCATCCTTCCTATTAAACACACACACAAAAAAAAAGCATAATAAAAATAAGCACTCATCATCTATAAATTGTACATGATTAAAGTTTCATAACATATTATTACTCTTCTCAGAGTTAACACAACTGCTAAATTGTCAACATTAGGGTTGGCTTTCTGTCAGCAGAAACTAACGAAAGTACTTAAGACATTGTTGTCTTATTTAGTAAACGAAAGATTACAAACTTATTTTTATTACAAAACCTCTGCATTAATTATTTTAATAATTAAAATATTTCAAGCACATATACTTTTTTACATTCTTTTTGAATTACTACCGATGAATCAGAAAAGCAATTTTTGATTAGACTATAGCAATAGATAAGCTCATTCAATAATATTTCTAATATTGAAATAAATATATTAGTTATTTGTGTACCAAATAGAAGTGGTAGATTTGTTTGAAACTAATTTCAATAATTCCCTGATTATTGAAAGTAACCATTATTGATGTTATTTGTTTAAAGTAATTAGATGTTAAGATATTAAAAAAAAGAAAGCTTTTAATCTGTTTGCCTCTTTTTTCTCCTTACCTAGGTTATTATGGATTACAATTTACTTAATTGATTTAATTAAATCATGACTACATACATATATTAGAAAACTTCATTTTTAGATTATGCAGGGCGTTTAACAGTGTGACAGTTGGAAAAAAAAAAGACTAAGGGGACCAAAAAATTTTAAAAAAGGAACTTAAAGGACCACTGCTTAAAATGTGTGCATATAAGTGCATGTTGTGTAAATACAACGGAAAAGGAATTTTTCTTTTTTAAAGAATCCTACTGAAGTAGCCAGTCCAGAGAGTATCTGAAAAATTTATTGGTAAATGCATACATTATAAGATATGGGTCTAATTAAAAATCAATTGCTGCAATTCAGTTATAAGGCTGGAGAATACACATGTAAATCTGTATAATTAAAAACAGCCAAACTAATAAGTGTAAGACTTAATTGAATCGAAACTGCAGATAAAAAATTTTAAAACTTGACGAAAATGAGATTCATTTAGTTGAAACATCTCCGACAATAGATGCTGGTTTGTGGTTTTACGGCTCAAAGACTACAATGGTCATGCTGCGCCAGGACCTACTGTTTTCCGAGGAATCCGAGCCTCTAAGGCATAAGGAACAAAACCTCAGACTACAGTGAGAAGTGCAACCTTTATGAGATCATTGAGAAAGCATTCTTTGCACTGTTGGGAATTAAACCCAGATTAACAGCACACTAGGCAAACACACTACAACATTGCACCACTACAGGGCTCCGACAACAGAAATATAAGGGTAAAATATTTTTTTAGGTAAACCCTTGGATGGGGAATAGCTCTGAATTTTTAATTGAAATTATACATTCTTTTGCAAGACATAGTAAGAAAAAACCATTGAACATTAATGGTAAGACAAATGACATGGAATTATGCAATCTTTGGTAAGGTCTCATAAAATACAATTAATTCATCGAATATTAATGATACAATAAATGACAAGAAACAACATTGTAGTCTTGGTCACAAGACAGAGTAAAATGAAATTATGGAATATTAATGATGAAATAAAGCAGATGAAATGCAATTATACAGTCTTTGCCGGCAAGATATAGTAAAATACAATTATCGAATAGATGTCCCAATCTTTTGGCTTGTTCTTGAAAATGATTAGATTTATGATGACATCTGTTTAATGACTTTAGCAATAGAAGATACTTTCTGGGAGGCTTCTGCTGGCTTTAATATCTTGACACCATGAAACATCCCTTGTACCAGACTTATCCCCTTATAGTTTTTCCTTTTAACAGCTTCAGGAAGTCTTTCAGTTTCTTTGTCAAACAATTTATCAGTAGCCTTTTATTTATTTTTTTTTACTATTTATTTTTTCTTTGCAACAAGGTCTCTTGAAAGCTGTCTTAAATCCTCAGAAGCTTTGGATTTCTGCTTCAACTGTATTTCTTTTGTTACTTTTCTTGCATCGTCCTCAAGTCTCTTTTTATTTAATTTTTCTTGCTCTAAGTATTGTTTGTAGCTGTGGTGGGTATTTCTAGCCAGAACTAGGAGCTCTTCGGTGATAGGAACTAATATAGCATTATTGCTTGATTTATTCATCCCAGACAAAATATTCAGTTTAGAATTGAGTTCTCATTCATTCATCGCTACTTTGTTACTTGTTAGCACAAGGCCCAATGTTGAGAACCCTCTTACTATTGAAGCACTACTATGTGAGGTATTAAGGGCAGTGTGACCAGTACTGTGGCATGGGACGCTAAGCCAAGGGGGAGTGATGAACTGGCATAACAACCCCAAAGTGCAGAGAGGGCCAAATCCAATTTAATTATCGAAGCGCTTTTTCTTAAGTTTCAATAAATCAAATTGATGTTTTATAAGTTCTCTGAATGCAGTATGTAAATTATATTTACTTCCATATTTTTTCTGAAACTGATAAGCATAAATTTAGGTTTTTTAACCTAAATTTATTCTTAACCCATATTGGACCCCCATCCTAAAAATAGGACAGTTCGATAAAACTTCAATAAAAGAAAAATAATAAGGATATTTTTAATAAGCTTTTTCATGACATTTTTAGAATAGACAGAAGTTTCGCCTAGAAATAAAAAAAGGCATTAGGCACTTGTAGCTTACATAAAGTTCACATGTCAATTAACCCTGCCTGTCTAACTTAAAGAACACTTTCATTCATTAATCTTGTAACACTTTCAATCACTTTAGGCCCATCATAGCTGATCATGGGCAAATTTTTTAAAGGTAGGTTTGCTTTGCATACAGCTAATAACTTCTTATGCAGCTCTTCTGCTATAGCAACCCTCCCCCCACCAAAAAAAAAAAAGTCTGTAAGTGATTCTGGAAAACTTTACATTCATTTTCTAACCAATAGCGACTGCAATTTGGAGCTCTTTTTGATTGCTTTCATTTGTTGTTTCATTAAAACAAACTGTATAATATGAATTTTGCACTTCACTATTAGTTTTTTCCCCAGAAATAAGGGCCAAGAGCTTCTGTCATAAGGTACATTATTTGAGTTGCTGATAAATCATCCGGAACTGAAGACCCAAACATTTTTCTGAATATATGTACTATATCATGGTTTGAGTTCAAGAAGTAATGTGAAAGAACAATCTTCAAGGCTCAAATTATTTCAGCTTTCGTTGCATTTTCTTTACTAGTACAGCATGCATGAGTAAAAAGCTACATGTCATTTAAAAAAAAGGGGACTTAGGGACCAAAATATGAAAAAAGGAGGCTTTAGGGACCTTACAAAAAAAAGGGGGGACTTTAAGGGACAAAGGGCGCATTACTAAAAGCCCTGATTACATAAATCCAACCTATAATATCTCATTGCAGTATGACTACAGTTAAGTATGGGTTTTTAACTAATAAGGGAACCCCTTTCGCTGTTCAATGCACTTTGAAATCAGACTTACGGGAGGTGACAGTGCTTGACTTCCGATACTGTATCACGAATATGTAATCGTTTGTCTGTTAAAATGATATGAAATTTTTTATGAATATTTGAAATCCAAAAATGACACTTTTTTCGCCAGGTTTGATATTTTTTAATCGCACTGTATGTGAGCAAAAACAGGTTTGAAGTCGGTAAGATTATGAAGGATCATCGTATTTAACGGATAAAAATAAAAAAATTATGTCTCAGCTAATTTAAACAGTATAAAAAAATTAATATGAAAAATGAACTTTTAGCATAGATATTTGGCGAATTTGACGACAATTTTGAAGAGTTGGCGGGACATTTAAGTTTCGCATTCCACTAGCTATATAAACTCGTCCGCAAGTGTAACGTCAATATAGTTGTACGAGTTTCCGATTGTGAGAAAATGAAAAATATAGTGAACATAATTCAATCCGTTTTGAATTTGGTCGTTAATAAATACGACACGCTTCCGTCGTTAATAACTGATCAAGAACTTAAGGAAAGTCGGGAAGTATTGTCGAAAATCGAAAACATAATTTTTAATAACAATGTCAGTGAAAATATCAGTTTAGATTTTGAAGACAATTGTGATTTCCGTATCGACGAAGAAAGTGATATTAGTATAGTCGGTGACGAATATTATAACTGTACTGTAAAGGGCGATCAATTGGCAAATGAATTCAGTTTAGAAAATATGCAAACAATTGTTCAGTATTTTGACAGTTGTCAAAAAAATAAATTCCAGAAAACAAACAGGAGATATCCAACAGTAAAATACCCTACTTATATTTCGAGGTTTAGAAAATATATATCAAATATGGGCACAAATATAGAAAAGTATAAAATAATAAAAAATGAAATGTTAGCCAGATTTACAAAAGCTAGGGAAAATTATTTACCTGTTCATGATATAGATTTGAAAAGATGGGCGATCCTGAAATCCCAAGAGTTAGGATTTGAGGATTTTAAATGTTCCGATAATTTTATAGATAATTTTAAGAGCCAAAACAAAATAGTTGCGCGGAAAGTAACAAAATATATCACTCAAATATACACCCAGAATATGGGTAATATAGAAGATAGTGCCATAGAATTTATTTTGATAACGAGAAATGTTACTGCTAATATTATCCCCCAACAAATTTTTAACTCTGATCAAAGTGGTTTTAATTATTTTCTTCCAAATTAAAGGCAGCTATCGCATAAAGGTGAAAAACAGACATTTTCTTTAATAGGGTCTGATTTTGGCAGAACACATTCATATACAATAATGCCAATAATATCAATGAATGGGGAACTGACAGGGAAAATGTTACTTTGTTTAAGAGAAGCTGCGGAAACATTTGGCCCGACTGTTCAACGATTAACAACGTTTCAAAACGAATTTATTTCAACCTTCAAACTTATATATTACATGCTCCAAGTCGGAAAAAATGGACAAAATCAAAATGAGAAAGTGGGTAGAATGTTGTATGAAACCCATCATGTCTCCTCCTTCCTGTGTTTTACTAAACTCATGGACAGGTAGTACAGACCCAAACACTTATTAAGGTTTTCCGGAAAATTGTATATCCTTGCAAATACCTCCCCACCCCAAAAAAAGCAACATCCCTCATACAACCGCTGGATGTTTATTTCTTTCGACAATATAAAAAATTTGTACAAAAAAATAATCAACAGAATAGCAATCGATGAAATGGATATTGACATACGACATCGAAATGAGATAATAAAAATGCATTCTTTGGTTCACAATCAATTACAGTCTAAAAAATATCGCCCTATATTACAATATGCTTGGTTTAGGTGCTGTTATAGCGATCATGATTCCAGAAAATTAAAAAATGTTGAGGAAATTTCTTTTGAAATTGAATACAACACCAGAAGGAGATAATTCGTAAAATCTAACATACTTAAATGTGCCCACTGTGATCAATTGCTTTGCTTCACTCATTTTTTTGTACTGTAACACTTTTACGACTTTCCTGAGATGTACACAGTTTTTCTCATTTTTAAATAAAGAGCATAATTCAACAATTAATCCACAATTTATGGTTACATAACTTCATGAAATAAAATACATTTCACGAAATTTTGTTCACATTTTTGCTAATTACAATAAATGCATTTTCAAATATTTTTTTAAATCTGATGATTGCAACAGCATGATATAAAATTTATCACATCCAGGTTGGGTAAATATAGCAACTTTTCATTATTTTATACCTTCATATGGATATTCATATATTCATGCATTTCATTTATTCATACTCATATATTAATACATCTCATATATTCATACATTTCATTTATTCTTACTCACATATTCACACATCTTGTATATGAATACTCATATATTCATTCATTCATACATTTCATTTATTCATACTCATGTATGCATGCTTATATGTATTCATGTGCTTCTTTTCCTTATGAGATAATATTTTGGAAAAAGAAATGTAGAAGAAACTTGACATGGGCTGCGATAATACGAAATAACTACTTCAAACGACAATCTGGCGTAGCCTCCAGAATTTTCGCCAAATTAGCCAAATATCTATGCTAAAAGTTCATTTTTCATATTAATTTTTTTACACGGTTTGGATTAGTTGAGACATAATTTTTGTTTATCCGTTAAATACGATGATCCGTCATAATTTTAGAGACTTCAAACCTGTTTTTACTCACATACAGTGCGATTAAAAAATATCAAACCTGGCAAAAAAAGTGTAATTTTTGGACTTCAAATATTCATAAAAAATTGTCATATCATTTTTGCAGACAAATGATTACATACTTGTGATCAGGAAGTCAAGCACTATCATCTCCTATAGGTCTGATCTCAAAGTGCAGTGAACAGCGAAAGGGGTTCCCTTGTAAATAGAAAATTCATTAACCCCTTAACGATCGAATAATTTCCAAGAAAACAGTAAAAAAAGTGCCTACTTCTTTGTTCAAGAAAATTGTATAAAAGTAAGTGTACGAAAAATATATGTATTCATTTTTAATTTTTGGAATTCTTTTTAGCTTGAAATCTAAAATAAAAGTAAGTACATTATATAAGTATATTTTCTGAGTATAAGAAATGGATTGTTTTTAATCTTTTTGGTGCGTAACTTTTGAACACTCAAGCTGGAAAAATAACGGGCACGAGTAATAGAGTGAAACCTCACCCCGTAATTTTGACGGGAGCAAGAAGGAAGGGCTTAAGCTTATAACTTATTAGTTTTTTGATAATTTATTTTCAAATTTGATAAATATGACAGGGTACATTTGTCTAAAAAAAAAAACAACCACGATTTTAATATATATAATTTCATTAAAACCGAGGTAACCTAAACACGGTACATAAATAATAAAAAAAAGTATGTACTTAGTACACACTAAGCATATGACACTTCTTTTTCTAACTAAAATCCTCTGCTTGCTATTTTTTTGAAGGGAGGGATTATAGTTGGCGAAAATACAGAGAAGAAATTGACAATATTGTGTGCAGTAAAGTTTTGAAATTCTCAAAAGACATGCAGAAGATTTCGTAAAAACATGTGAATCAATTGCCTTACCCTTAGATACAATGCAGAAAGATGGCTGCTCTATTTACAAAGTTGTTCATACATAGAAAAAATTGCATTGAGCGAAAGCTGCATAAAGAAGAACATAACACTGATTTTTCATTATAAACAAACATTTAGGTCTTCTCCCCTTTCTAGCACATTTAATAGATATGTATTTTTGATTGCAAATTAACCAAACTTAAAAGAAAAAGCAGCTTTTACGTTTGCTAATGAGAAATATCAGAGTTTTATATCTGTAATAATGGAATTTCTTGCCAAGGCTGTTTTATGTTTTCCTATTTAAGGAAATTATAAAATGTCTCCTTTGGAATGATGGTGGAGACATTTTAATTCTAGTGTTTGTATAGCAGCAGAAAAAAAAATCTATCACCAATGCCTTAAAAGAGCTGCTTACCACAACATCCACTTTCGTAGAAAGAATATTTTAAACACACGGTTTAGTAAACACAACACTTCAAAACAATGCAAAAAGATGAGCGATGCACCGAGCAATGAAATATTTAAAAACACAATGCACACGAACGACTTTTTACAATTGTTTGGACAAATTTCTGACAAAGGTGGAACATTTTCTTCCACTGAAACAATTGTAAAAAGTGCTTCCAACTCATATTAAACTGAGTTTATGTGCATTTCGTTTTTAAATGCTTTGAAACAAGTTTAATGAAAAATCAGAGAAACTGGTCTTCCCATATGAGGTCCTTTCAATACTGTACTGTAAGGGCTAATTTTGAAATAAAATAACTTTTATCACCTTATTTAGATGTCTCCTGCCTGCATTTTGTTTAAAATTACTAATATTAGGAATTTGCGTCACGCATGTACATAGGATTGAAAAGGACTTAGGCAATAACATGACCAAAGTCCTTTTAAGTTCTGTTTAAAAAAATAAAAAGACATAGATCATGTCGAACATATTTGGTACAAAGTCAGTTTTAATCTTTTAAAAATTTCCAAAAAATATATTTTTCACATGCTTATGAAATTTATGATAATATTTCAACTAACTTGATTTTAATTTTAAATTGAATATGTTTTTAATTTTAATCTGGCTTGCCATATTTCTTTAGCCTTCGCATGTACAGGAAGACCTCTCATTAGAAGACACACTCTGGACAACAAAAAAAACCCCCTGTACATAAAAGAGGGGGTCATTCTGAAGTATTACATTGCAATCATTTAAATACTTCATTTTGAAACTTACGTATAGAGCACATAAGACAAGTTTAAAATAACGAACATAAGCATTTGTTGAATATAACAAGAAAAATTTACAACAAAACCTTAAATATTAAAATTTATTTACATTGGAAAAAATTGATCAATAGCTGTTTGGTAGGTTTTACTCAGCAATCCTCTTCCTTTGAAATGCATTTTTAATTGAGAGATTAAATCCACTGCTCTTGCATCATTATGCTTACAGGAAAACGTCTTTAGTTTCACACTAGCTAACAAGGCTTGTGTAGTAGACAAGTAAACGATAATAAATTTTTAATGAAACAATACAGAGTTTCACAAGGAGATTCCATAACAAACAGTTATTCTGATACTGGCGTGACAACAGAGTTCTGCCTTCACTTGACAAAGGGAGCAGTTGGCTCCCGAAACGTCGTGTTTTTAAACCTTACGCCAGTGTCGAAATAACTGTTTGGTATTAAATTTGAACTGCGGTAATTTTCATGTTGAGAAATAGTTGTGTATTGGTTTCGTGCGGTGTATCAATATGTGATTAATTATTAAGCATTAGTTATTTGAATCAGCGAATTCAAGTTAACTGCCATTGTTTGCTAACAGGAAGAGAAATTCTCCTTAGCTCTTATCCTGTTTATCCTTAGTTTCTTGTTGTGAGAAATATTTCTAGTGACTGCTGAAGTTTGAACATATTTGGTCTTGCTCATATAGGGATTCTAGTTTAATGGAATGAACCATGAAAACAGTGTGCATGTCCATATCTGAGGGTGGCAGCTAAGCAGGGGTTTGAAATGTATTATTGTGAACCAGTGTCTGTTGGGGATTTTTTATCTGATGTAAAAATGGGAAGACCTTATCTGAGGAGTGTCAGTTAAGAGGGGTTTCACTATATTAACGTTCAGCTTAACTTTTAAAAACACTTTGTAAATTGCATGCTCTAGCAAGTTCAGATTCACTTATAAAACAATAAGTTGGCTTAGATAGTATTTTGTTTTAAACCATGATTTTTTTTTATATCCTGCAATCTGGTAATATCCAAGTTCATAATATCAAGATGCTAAACGTTCGGACTGAAAATCATTAAGTTAGTTAAAAGTTAAAATATAAATTAAGTTTTTTTTTTTTTAAATTACTTCAAAATTAAAATTAGTTAGCAAAAAACAGCATTAAAATATTTTCCATTTCTATTCTACTTTCATGATTTCACCTTTCATTTCTTTTTAGCTTTAACTTCCTTGTCACATTCACATACCTTGATTTTGTTGTTTTTATTTCTGCCCCCAGCAAATTCTGCAACCAGTGATGGAAATTTACTATTTCTAAATCAACACCATTATGATCACAAAATCTTACGCCATTAGAGTAGATGCCACTGCGGAATGGTGCATAAGTGCAGTATTCGATGCATACATGGGGTGCACACAATCTACGGTGATCAGCATAAAATGGTGAGTGAAAACTGGCCATCTAAGAGAAGGAAAATAATAACACTTAACGTAAGTATTAAAAGAAATGACTGCAAATTTTCAATAAAGGCAGTGTTTATTTTGTGTTTTATGGTATGATGATAGGTGCAGTTATACTGTACTATGACTTACAATTTTTAAGGCAAGGATGAGTATTGATGATCAAAGTTTTCACCATGGATGGTAAATGGCTTATGTTTCGAGGCTATCAATGTTTTTACTGCAACATCAATTTTTTTAAAATAATATAGGGAATTTATAATTAATTTAGCTTTTGACAATTTAAAATCTCAGTTTTAATAAAACCATCAAGAATTACTGATTCACAGACATAAAATTCATTTTCTGTTTATACTGACTGCAGCATCGGGCACTAGGAACAAACAAAAGTGATTTTGTATTAATATGAAGCTCCTTCCAGAAAACGTTCCTTTTGAGGTTGGCAAGTTTTAATCTGCAGATATGCTATAGGAAGACTTAGACAAACGCTTTGAAGGTATATAGAATATATTTGCAACATCATCTGCAGCTAATACATAGGATACTGAAAATCAAAATAAATCCTTCCGTGTTATTGTAGCACATAGGGAAAAATGAATAAACACACAAAGCACAACTGACAGTACAGAAATACAAATTGAAAAAAATTTGAACCTTTATATTGCCTGCTTCTCAAAAAAAGGGACAGTAAAATATGTAAACAAAATTTCCTATATTCTGTGATTACCTATCTTACCAAAATTCTTGGCACTGATTTTCTATAAAAGAAAGGGTTGACCGTGACGAGTTCAAGCGTGACTCTTTTCTTATGCATAACTTAAAAAAAAAAAGGGGATACCTGCGTCAATGTAACAGCTCTGAACCCTTATGCAAAACACCATTATGAGTAAAGCAGTATATACAAAAATATGAGTGTACATACAAAGTATTATAAGAATGTAAAGGAAATTTGTTGAAGGAGTATGTTATTAAATTTTATACATCAAATTTTTATTGATTGAAAATGTTGATGAAACAAGGGTGAAGGTTTACACTTAAAATCCACAATGGCGGCAGATCTTGCTTTTGACTAAAACGCAACATCAAAGTTTGAAATATTTGCCTGAAAACTTATGTTTCATCATTAATAAATTTTGCAGATTTTCATGTGAAAGTGTGAGGAAAGTAGTTTTTTTTTTTTATACAATACACTAAAAATACCTTCACTCTCCATATTATTATGTGGAATAAACTAAATTCTCCAGCATTATCACTGATATATTTTTATATGGTTCTTCATCCAATTTCTTTTTAATCTTACCAATAAAAAACCATTAAGCATCAACTCTCTCTTCCTTGTTTCGTAAACATATTTTTTTTCTAACTTTTTTTTGTAGGCTCTTCGAAACATCTACTTCGGTCTTACCACTACATATACATTGTAGACATCCATCGAGCTTTGAAAGAACCAACTGGGGAGTTAAAAGTTAACATAAAAGAATTATCCCATTCACAAGGAATTATTTTCAAATATTCCCTAAATTAAGGAATTATTTTTAACAGAAAATAATGGAAGAGTATACAAAAATTGAAGTCACCCGTAAAATATGGAAGGGTTGATAAATATGCATATATAAATGGCATTGACTGTTTTCATGAATCGCTTTTCAGAGCTCTTGCTTACATTTAATAAAATGAAAGTATAATGTGAAGTGTTGGTCAAGGATACTGAAAATTCTAGAAAAGTGTACAAAGGATGTTGCAATATATGAAGGAGCATGACAAATTACTTGGGAATTGGTAACCAAGACTGGATTAAATGGCTTGATCATTGGCAACCCCGGAGCTCTTCAAAATGGGAAAAGACAGTAGAAAGTCTGTTTCACAAGAATATTTGCTCATAAAAGCTAGACAAACTAACAATTGCATTGAATTGCTGGAAAAAGAAAATGGTTTACATTTTTTTTTTTTACATTTCACAGATGTTTCTCTGTGCTGTCATTTTAAAGTTTATACTTTGTGATTTAAAAATGACCAAACTGCCATTTTATCTGAAATAAATATTTTTATACTAATTTAGTAATATTGGGTTTATCTTACTTTATTAATTATTACACACATTTAGTTTTCATAGCTAAACTGTTTCTATGTTTTTACATTGAGATACAGATGATTTATTGGTTACAAATACTGATGTTTAGAGACCAATAGTTTTTAAATATTTTTAATAAGAAAAAAGTAAAGAGTTCTGATATGTGAAAATTAAAACAATGATTTTAGGCTGTGTGTATACATTGTTTTTATTTTAAAACATCCATGTTTTGAGACACATTTCACAAATATCAATATTTTACTATCAATACTCATCTGAATTTCCACAGGATATGAACCTCTATAGAATAGGGAATTGAAAACACCAAACTATAAGGCAATGGGGAAAAGTTTTAAACTTTAAAGCATTAGATGATTTAATTTATAAATTAAAAATTTCATACACACATGTTCTCTTTGTAGATTAGACCTATTTTTTCACAGAAGATGCAGTATAGTGCTCTTAACAAAATGCAGCCTATTGCAAGGGCGGTCCAGAAATCTTTCACGGGGAGATTGTTTCTGATTCCTATCTTTAGTGAAATGTCAGATACTTTTCATTTCATTTTCGATAATATAATCCTGGCTCAAGGGAGGGGGGCGATTACCCCCCCCCTTAAATCCACCAATGGCTTATTGTTCTTAATAAGATGCAGAGCACACATTATTTTTAATGTTAACAAATCGTATGGGGTGTTGTAATTTATTATTTTCTATTCACGCACAATGATTCTGGCTTTCTTTTTTTAGAAAACGCATTGTTTGTGGAAACAGTTGTTGGCTCGGTCAGTTGCATAAAGAGTATGCTTACGTTCTCCTCCATTGTTCTAATTAACATATATAACAGTTTAATGAACATACATAACTGTTTGGCGACGAGCACAGGATATCGAAGTCACCATCTGTTTTGTTTTCTTCCTGTAAAGACTTCATAGTTTTTACGCCTGCATTAGTAGCTATTCTAGTACAGACTGCATAGTTTTTGCTACTATGTCATTAAGCCTAACTTTGTTTAAATTTCGTAATGTTGCAAATCAGTGGTAATGACATCGTTTGGTTCTATTT
>QLNU02015360.1:290993500-291016077 GCA_006491805.2 Dysdera silvatica
ATTTTGTAGAGGAAACAAAAATACAAGTTGACAACATTGAGCTAGAAATTGCTGATTCATATATTTACCTTGGCCAGCTGATTTCAATGGATGGCAACATTATGAAAGAACTCAACAGACGTATTAAACTTGGCTGGAGTGCATTTGGAAGAAACAGTTTTATCCTGAAGGGGAAATTGCCTTTGTGTCTAAAAAGAAAGGTCTTCAACCAGTGTGTATTGCCAGTCCTCTCTTATGGATCAGAGACATGGAGTCTAACAGTTGGAGCAATACGAAAGTTACAGACAACGCAAAGGAGCATGGAGAGGTGCATGCTTGGAATAACTAGGAGAGATCGAAAAAGAAACACTTGGGTGAGAGAGCAAACTAGAGTAGAGGACATCATTGTTAAAGTAAAAGGGCTGAAATGGCGATGGGCTGGGCATATTGCAAGAAGAACTGATCAACGATGGACAACAGAAATTCTGAACTGGATTCCAAGAGACCACCGAAGACCTAGAAAACGTCCTCAAACTAGATGGGTGGATGAAATAAGAAAACAGGTTGGGGTGACGTGGAAGCGAATTGCTCAGGATAGACTTGTGTGGAAAGCATTTGGAGAGACCTTCATCCAGCAGTGGATAGATAATGGTTGAATATGATGATGATGATATATATATAACTTTTATACGTTTATAATTTTAAAATTTTTATGTTTTAGAAGTTGAAATATACCTTTAAATCCTCTTTTTGTATTTACATAATAAATTAATGCTTTAAAATAAGTAACTACGGATAAAATGTCACAAAACCATACTTAATATTTTATGTTATCAAATAAACGCTCTAGTTTTGCGGTCATTAATTTATTAATAACACGCCAACTATATGATATATTAAAAATAATAAAATCATTTTGGCTGGCGTTAATATATCATGTTTTATTAATCATCCTGTAAAAAGAAAATGTAGTTGATTTAAAGCTGGCATAAATAAATAAATATGACAATAATGTAAATTAATAATTCATTTTGTAATATTGTTAATGATAGAGCATAATAGAAGAAATATAATAATATTTCTAATTAACTATAATAAAATAAATACATTTTCGACTTTTTTGTTTTCTTAAATTTAACGTGGCATCAATTTTTTTAAAAAAATGTACATTTATAAGATGTTGTTTCGTATGCAATAAATAAATAAATAAATAAATAAATAATCTGCAAATTTTGGCCGAGCAAGCGGCAGGAGATACTACCATTCCAAATATGTTTGTACGAAATGTTTAGGGAAAAGAATATTCCGTGCTCTGATTGGCTACTTTCAAGCTGATCTAAGAAGGGTAGCCTAGAACACTGACGTCATTATATTTCAACTATTCAGGCAAAATTCGAAGTCTATCCGAACGAACAGCGAGATGTTAATTGCGAAGCGTGTGGCTGTGGGTGTCTTCTCCTACTAACCCTTTTCTGATAACTGTAAGAGTAATTTTATTTCAGATATGAAACTTTTAAAAAAGTAAATACTAACCGTGTAAAAAAATTTGTATATAGAGCCCTCCCTCAGGCCTAAGTACAACCAATCAAATCTTAGAATATTCCTTTTCCCAAATGCGCACTTCATTTTACATTGCTTTCTAATATATATATATATTTATTTATTTATTTTATATGTATAAATATCAGCTCTGTATTTGAAATAATTCGACGACAACACTGCGCATTATTAAATTAATTGAAAAGGAACAACAAATTAACACAGTTTAAAAAGTTTAATCATTTGCAGACTGTTTCAGTAGCCCTGAGCTATTTTCTTCAGAGCGGCCAGCAATATGCACAAAACGCGTAAATACGTTGTGTGATTACACGTTGTGCGCATATGGTGGGCCGTTTTGACGAAAATAGCCCAGGGCTATTGAAACAGTCTGTAAACGATTAAACTTAATTAAACTGTGTTAATTTGTTGCTTCTTTTCAATTAATATATCAGCTCTGTATTATATAATAAAAACTGTGCCTAGTATTTTTGTTGAAATTTACCTGAATGCTAATGAATAATTCTCTACGTTTCTCATTTAATAGTTCTTTACTTTCATACATTTTTTCTCCTCCGTGAAATTACATCTAACCCACTACCTCCATCAAGATGAAATGCAAACACCAGAGATAGGACTTCGTTTTAAAAATGCCGATTAGTACATATATGTAAGGGAAATAAACTGTAGTTTGTATTAAAATTAATGATGAAAACCAGATAACAAAAACGACAATAATGGTAACGCGTGGGTTTTAATTTTTATTGATATGAAAGAATGGTAATTATTTTTATATATTAACGTTATTATTATATCACTAGGGATATCAATCTTGCTACTCATCTTTACACAAATGAATCTGCCAAATCCCGTTTGCGTAATGAGACGCATAGAAAAAGCAAAAGCAGGGGAAAAGCGTAAATAGGCTTCTTTGTTACGGTACTGGAGCAAATGGCGAAAATAGAGAGATTTTGGAGACAAGGAGGGCTATTTTGCTTTTGATAATCGCTACCCTTTAATTCATGAAACGTTACTTAAGCCAAAGACAGATGAGATGTAAGGAAGATATTGTGAGGGTAGGTAGAAAAAAGAAATAGGCGTTTCAGAGCATCTCGTTTGAAATAAAGCTGTGGTTCCCAAACTTTTTCAAGCCGCGACCCATTTTTATAGTAACCAAGTAATCCGCGACCCCCTTTTATAGTAACCAAAAGATCTGCGACCCCTCTGTCCGCCGCCGACACATTTGTATAATAAAAGCATTTTTAACAGAGTAAAGAAAACACATTAAATATAAAATTATATTGTATAATATATATATATATATATACAGCGTGTTCGTGTAAAAATTTTAAGGGGTGGTAGGGTATACCAAAATAAGTAACACTTGTTTTTCCTTTTTTTCGGAAGAGGTTTCTTTACCTTACGACCCAAAACTCGTTTGGCAGATTGAAACTGGAAATGTTGATGCTGGCTCCAATCTGTATATGTGGGCTGTACTTTTTCGAATGCATATTCTGCCATACTGATTATTAAAGAAAATGTCCTTTTTTATTCGTTTTCTAGTAGCGAAGAAAAAAGTTGAGAAAACAGACATGGTTTATGTACGATAAAGCATCAGCATAATTCAGTCGATAAACAACAGCCTCCATAAGATGTATGCATCGAGCTTGATGGAGAAATCGATGGAAACGAATAAAAAAAGACATTTTCTTTAATATTCAGTGTGGTAGAACACGTAATCGAAAAAATACAGCCCACATGCAGAGATTGGCGCCAGCATTTCACTCCAGCTTCCATCCACCAAACGATTTTTGGGTCGTAACTCGGTAAAGAAATCTCTTTCGAAAAAAAGAAAAATCGTATTACTTATTTTAGTATACCCTACCACCCCTTAAAGTCTGTACACGCGGTAATCGAACACCCTGTATATATATATATATATACCATATAGCTATACCGATGAGGAGGTTGAGGAATTCTATGTAGAAATCAAACAGCTACATACCAAGGGGAAACAACACATCAAGCTCATCATGGGGGATTTTAATGCAAGAATTGGACAACAGGAACAAGGAGAGACATCGGTTGGTAAATACGGATACGGGGAAAGGAATGAACGTGGCGATCAACTCATAGAATTTGCAGAAGCTGAAAACCTTAGCATCATGAATTCATTTTTTAAGAAGAAACTACAAAGAAAATGGACATGGAAACACCCCAATGGAGGAACCAGCGAAATTGACTATATCCTGGCAAACAAGAAATCAATTATTGAAGATTGCAGCGTACTGAACAGATTTAATACTGGAAGTGATCATCGAATGGTGAGATGTAAAGTGCACTTAAATACTAAATTAGAACGACAGAAGCTCATTAGGAAACAAGTAAGTAAGAGGGTGGATTTAAAGAAATTAAAAGAAAATACCGAGGCATTCAAGTTGGAATTAAAAAATCGCTTTTCTGCACTGGAAGGACTTATTGATGAAAGTGATATCTCAGAAGCAAATGAAAACATTGTTAAGACAATAGTTGAAACTGCTGGGGAAATTGGTGGTGTAACCTGTAAAAAGCACAATAGCAAATTATCTGAGAAGACGAAACAGCTCATGAAAAGGCGAAGAGATATGAAGGTGGACAATCAAAATACCAGTTCCAGGATTGAGTACATAGAACTTTGTAAAACTCTGCGCAAAAGCATGAAAGAAGACATAAGAAAATTCAACTGTGAGCTAGTAAGGAAAGCCATTGAAAATAACAAGAGCCTTAGGGTTGTTAAAGGAAGTTTATCTGTTGGGAAGAAACACATCATTGCATTAAAAGGAGAGGATGGCACCGTAACAAGAAATAGGGAAGAAATACTTAGAAGAGTTGAAGAATTCTACAAAAATCTATACGAAAGTAACAGTGGATTAAACGAAGACATTGAAATAGTCGAAGGAACAGCTCCTAAAATCTTAAAAGAAGAAGTTTCATTTGCAATAAAAAGTATGAAGAAAGGAAGAGCCCCTGGTGATGATGGTATTACATTAGATATCCTAAAAGAAGCTGGAGAATATGTAGAAGACATACTTGCAAAATTCTTTACCAAATGTCTTAACAGCGGTAACATACCAAACCAATGGGATTCTGCAACAGTAATTCTTTTGCATAAAAAAGGTGATAAAGAGGATTTGAAAAATTACCGACCAATTAGCTTGTTACCTGCTATTTATAAAATCTTCACAAAAGTGCTAACACATCGCCTGCAGAAAAAATTAGATGCAGCTCAACCAAGAGAACAAGCTGGATTTCGAAGTGGATTCAGTACAGTGGACCATATTCAAGTATTAAGAGAATTAATTGAAAGAACACATGAATATGAACTTCCATTGTGTGTGGCATTTATTGACTATGAGAAGGCCTTTGACTCTATTAAAACATCAGCAGTCATCAACTCTTTAAGATCAACAGACATTGAGGATGTGTACATTGACATGGTGAAACGTGTGTATAAAAATGCAAGTGCAAAATTTCGGTTACATAAAGATACCAAAACTATCAAAATTGGTAAAGGTGTGAGGCAGGGAGATACCATTTCTCCAAAACTTTTTACTTCAGCTTTACAGATGATTTTTCAGCAGATAAATTGGAATAACAAGGGAATAAAAATAAATGGTGAATATTTAAATCATTTGCGGTTTGCTGATGACATTGTTATTTTTTCAACGAACCCATTAGAACTCCAAGACATGGTACAGGAGCTCTCAACTAGAAGTAAAGAAGTTGGACTCAAGATGAACCTACAAAAAACTAAGATCATGTTCAATAATTTCGTAGAGGAAACAAAAATACAAGTTGACAACATTGAGCTAGAAATTGCTGATTCATATATTTACCTTGGCCAACTGATTTCAATGGATGGCAACATTATGAAAGAACTCAACAGACGTATTAAACTTGGCTGGAGTGTATTCGGACCAAACAGTTTTATCCTGAAGGGGAAATTGCCTTTGTGTCTAAAAAGAAAGGTCTTCAACCAGTGTGTATTGCCAGTCCTCTCTTATGGATCAGAGACATGGAGTCTAACAGTTGGAGCAATACGAAAGTTACAGACAACGCAAAGGAGCATGGAGAGGTGCATGCTTGGAATAACTAGGAGAGATCGAAAAAGAAACACTTGGGTGAGAGAGCAAACTAGAGTAGAGGACATCATTGTTAAAGTAAAAAGGCTGAAATGGCGATGGGCTGGGCATATTGCAAGAAGAACTGATCAACGATGGACAACAGAAATTCTGAACTGGATTCCAAGAGACCACCGAAGACCTAGAAAACGTCCTCAAACTAGATGGGTGGATGAAATAAGAAAACAGGTTGGGGTGACGTGGAAGCGAATTGCTCAGGATAGACTTGTGTGGAAAGCATTTGGAGAGACCTTCATCCAGCAGTGGATAGATAATGGTTGAATATGATGATGATGACTAAAAAGAATGACCATTGAAACAAGGCAAGGCTCACTGTCTTGATTGCATAGCAATGCATTTAAAGTTACATTGAACACCAAGTTCCTTTGCGAATGATGTTTTAAAAATTTATTCTCAAATTCGTGTGACACTAGCTTTTGTACAATTATAAAGTTATATAAAACAGCATTTACTATATGAGGCATTGGATACAGTGGGCTACCCCTATCTAGTTTCCTTATCAAATTACACTCCTTAGGAATATTCAGTTCTTTATCAAGTACAGTATTTTGTTCACAAAAATCGCATGGGTACTTTTTAAAAGTAGTATAAATACAATAACCTGCTAAATAAGTCAAAATAGGAATAAAATCTTCAGCTTCTTCAACATCATTTTCAGATACAATAATATTAAATTCATCAAGCTCGTTTACTTTTTGTGCTTGAATACATGGTAGATCACCGTTTTCATGAATTTCATGAACAGTAACGTTACCAAATAAACTCGAAGCAAGTATTAAAGGTAAAAGACTTTGCATACGTAATTTAGCTTCTGATTCATAAATTTGCCTGATTGAAATGCAATATTGTGAACCAGAAAGTTGGCGATATTTGCTAAAACGATCCTCTAATGGGTCTGTTTGAATTTTGCCAGGTAAAAAGTAGCTCATACCCAGTTCTTTAATATAGTATTTTCCCAGTTCAAGAAGAGCATATGTCGTATGTTTCAGAGCATTGTGGGTTTCTTTTGATAAGCAACCAGTTGTGAAATTTGCATTTTCCCATTCGTCTAACCAATTTACAAAATGATTCAAATATTCACAATTTTTATCAGTGTCTGAAAACGTTCGTGGTTCTTGAAAAGTACATTTAAGGCGTTTACCTTTAAGTGGTGTTTTGGTATTTACTATACACTACCATTTATAAATAATACTAACACAAGTACCTGTTGACTCATAATTAGGTAAAGTATGTTTTTTCCCCAGTTCTATTAAAGACTCAATCACCCAGCTATTAAAAACTTGCAAAACGAGCTTGACATTTTGTCTTTCTAGGTGGCGTTGGTTCAGGACGTGCGACCCTAGCGGAAAATATTAGAAACAGGTTTATTTCCGCGAAAATCGTCTTATGTTATGGCTGCTATGAAGTGCAGTTTGGCCGTGCCTTGAGTTAGATCAGTGGTTCTTAAATTCCATTTTTTACGTTTTCAGTAATATAAGTAGCTAAAGAAGAGATTATCCCATTCCTTCCTTTTTTGAGAACTTCGTACTCATTTGCAATGTATTCAGCGGAGGGCCAGTTTTCACGTGAGAAATATAACCACTCGGGCCCGTCCCACTATTTCAGCTTGAGTAATTGTCTAGTGGAGCAACCTCTACTCGGAAGGTCAGCGGAATTCATGAGCCCAGGAACATGTCGCTACCTTTCTATTGGAGTCAAAGCTCTGATTTCCATAACACGGTTATGTACGAAAGTTCCCCAGGATTCTTCTCTTGTTATTCATGTCAGTACAATGGTGGATTCAGTCCAGAAATAGACTTCATGTGGGACTTCTGGCATGATTGTTGAAGTTAGACGAGAGGATATCGTAGCAGTCGGTAATTCTAATCTAGCGATCGTTGTGTCCCTATTGTTAATAGGAGATACTCTCGGACGTGCTTATAATAACTGTATTTTGACAGTTTCACCTTTCTCTATTCGTATAGTTGCGACCATGACACGTATTTACTTGCATCACAAAAGAAATGTAGCCAACATCCATCTCGGTCATCAAGATTTTCATAGGCTCGGACTTATCACTTTACACACACACAGTCAAAAACAATATCGGTTATCGTCGAAAAGAAAGGAAAAGGCGATCTCTGTCGGTAAATGAAAAGTTGGCCGCATAATTATCCAGTGATTATTCATCAGCCTGTATGTAATTTCCCAGAATATTTGGTTAATTGACATTTTCTGTGTGACGTCATATTTCCTACACCGCTCATGAGGCTTCTAAATGGTGGTCAAAATAAATATATACGTTATTAGTCAAATGCATTAGCATCAGTAGACTATGCACGTTATCAGGTTTTATCAGGTCCATAAATAGAAGGCTCAGGGAACTGGAAGGAGACCCACACGCTGAACGTATGTGACGATGTGTGGAACCGGCCAGGCCAGTAACCTAGTGTCCTACCCCGCCTTCAAGTGGTGCAGGCTGAGCTTTCTATTTATGTGGCAAATTAATATTTGCTACACGGATAGAAAGGCGGAAGGGGAGGGCTAATTCACCAACCCGTCTAGCCAGCGTGGTGAAATTATGGCTAATTCCTCCATTATGTTGACACACCAGAAACCATGGCCCCTAGTCTCCAGGTGCTGGAGTGCTCCTGATCAAGGCAGCGGTCAGTGTGGCATGAAAGCAGGGGGTGCTAAGAATCACTGGAATGGCCCAGGCTGCCGTTTGTTATTGACCTTGGCTACGTTTAATGGACGATCCCTTGCTTCTGAAGCAAAACTTCAGGAATTGGAAGAAGAACTTGACAAGATCAAATGGGACATTGTAGGACTCAGTGAAGTTAGAAGAAAAGGTGAAGAGTTGGTGGAACTTAAAAGTGGACATTTGTTTTATTATAGAGGAACGGAAACTGGAAGAACAAGTGGTGTTGGCTTCTTAATCAACAAAAGAATTAAAGACTACCTTCTTGAAGTCGAAAGCACGTCAGATCGAGCAGCGAGGCTTGTTGTTCAACTAACCCAGCGATACCAACTTCAAATAGTACAGGTATATGCACCAACATCAAGCCATACCGACGAAGAGGTTGAAGAATTTTATGAAGAAATCAAAGAGTTACACACCAAAGGGAAACAACATATCAAGCTCATCATGGGGGATTTCAATGCAAGAATTGGACAACAGGAACAAGGAGAGACATCGGTTGGTAAATACGGATATGGGGAAAGGAATGAACGTGGCGATCAACTCATCGAATTTGCAGAAGCTGAAAACCTTAGCATCATGAATTCATTTTTTAAGAAGAAACCGCAAAGAAAATGGACATGGAAACACCCAAATGGGGGAACTAGTGAAATTGACTATATCCTGGCAAACAAGAAATCAATTATTGAAGATTGCAGTGTACTGAACAGATTTAATACTGGAAGTGATCATCGAATGGTGACGTTTTAACACTCTCTCCCCTTCTTATCGATACGTAGTTCTCAAGTGATTAAAATCAGCCTTTCTAATGATGTCGAAGTTTTTATAGATAATTAAAAATGAGATCTTTTTGGTTTAGCCAGTTATTTCGAATGTTTTTAAAAATATGCACGGTTTCATAAATTAAAAAGAGCGGAGAGTCCTGACATGCAGGATTATATACTGAATTAAACCTATATGGATGCAGTTTAAATTTAGTAAACATGGATTTGTTTACCTGATTATTGTCAGCAATATCACTTATCGGTTTAACACCACAATTATGTAACTCATATAATATGGTTTTTATTGTTGTATATAAGAAGTCCCCAGAATTAGTACTAACTGGCAAAATTGCAATTACATCTATGTAGTTACTAAATGCAGAAGTTAGGGAAAACACCTGCGCTGTTTTAGCAAGGGTATCTGATTGTATTATACAAGATCCAACTAATTTGCTATCCTTAAATATCAACTCAGGAGAGATATAGATTTCACCCATTAATAAATTTACATACTTTTCAAATGGACTTAGATTGATTAATTTCTTTTCAGAATACTTATTTCGAACATGAAACGTTCCATCACAAATATTTAGCTTGGCAGCCATCTTTCTCAAGTTACTTGGATGGGAGAGAATTAATAACTTGGTTTTTCTAATTGTACGATAGCAAGTAGGTGAAATTAAATATATTTTAAAAGACAATTGCAAAAGGGTCGAAGAAAATCTGTATCTCTCTTTGGATAAATTTAAAATTTGCAATTGCTCAATTAAAATATTTAAAATCGATAACTTTTCAGACTTTAATTCTAAACCATTCTCATTAAGTAAGCACATGGCTTTTGCCAATTTATCATATTCAATTTTCACGTTTTCGAAATTATTACAAATAACAAATCTATTTCTGATTTCTCATTAATATGTTCAAAATGCATATTAATTTGTTTGATATCTAATTCTTCATTTTGATAAAATATCTTAAATGATAGATCAGAAAATACTTTGAAACTAACTATAATTAAGGGTAAAAGAGAATTGCTTATCTTTAAAACGGTGATACAGTCCTTGTTCGAAATAAAAGTCTATTTTTCTTCTTGTGTTAAACGATACTTTATATAATTTTCAACTTCAGACCTGCATTTCAGTCGCGAAGCTTCAAGTTCATTTTCATGTGTTAATACACTTTTTTTAAGAACCGATTGAAGAATATCGTCCCCTTTCTCATCTCTAGATTTCCGTTTCTTTGCCACTTCTACATTTAAGTGTGGTGTTTCCTCATTTACCCTTTCAGACACTATTTTTTTTCCTCTTGATAAATTTATATGATTTTTTACCCAGATTTCTTCTATCACCAAAATTACCTATCTGTAAACTATCAGAGTGATCCCATGGTTAATTAATTAATTAACGTCGAATACAATCAACATGATGACTCGATGCCTTCGTTTTCATTGCAATTAGTTTTTAGAAAATTAGTATAGCTCCTGTCCTAAGCCATCTGTAGGCAAAACTATTATTTATATTTGGAAAAAGATCTAATTTATTATAGACATTGTATATAGTCGGCAAATTTTTACTTTGAAGAAAAATAAGATAATTTATTTCATGTCCATTAAATTCGACGAAGGTACCGAAAGGGTTAATAATGCATGGAAATGCCCCTGGTAACAGACAAGGTTTAGTACGTGGGATTAGGTGGATTATACCATCCTTGTCTTTCCATTTATCTTCTCTTACAATCATCTCACTAAGAAAATGTTTTATATAGACACGTGCATTTTTCGTATATGCATCGTGCAACTAAATGCATCGTGCAATTTTATGGAAAAGTCAATGGAATTTGCGGAAATTTTGTAAGAGGGAAGCCGCCAAAATTGTAACCGTTAGGGAAACAATTTTCAAGTGAACTTCGGAAATTAGTAATTTATTGAAAGCTCAAATTTTCCAAAACGGTAGAAAATTATTTTAATTTTTACGCAAAAGGACAGCGTGGGTCATGCTGCGCCAAGAGGAAAGAATTCATGTGGAGGTTTAATCATATCAAGCAATTATGTATAATTTTTTTTTAACGTGTAATATATAGAGGATTTGAAGCGTTGTTTCTATCATCAAAACGTTACGGATTTAAGCATTTTGACGCAGTATGACATAAGGTCATGGCCAGCTCGAGGCACTTCGATGCCCGCCGGAAAGGTAAATAAAATTTGTAATTTATTTTTAAATACATTATTGTTAAATAATTTATTATTAATTATTAATATTGTTAAATAATTGTATTTGTAATTTTAAATTCGGGAATGAAGATTCACTACTTGCTACAGGAATGGCCAATAATATTCTAAATACAATTGTGTGTGTATGTGTTAGAGTAGAAAAGGATAAACCATTAGATGCAAAAGACTAAAGAACGTTGAGGGTTTTAAGTTTTATTTTATCTTCACTAAAAATGTCTTTAAAAGCACACATCTCATCATACAGCTCAAAAATTTATATTTTTGTTATCATATGCAGTGCCGGATTAACGCATGTCTTGACTGTAGCGGCAGACGCGCTCATCGCACCCGTTCTGAGCAACGGATCAATTTTTCTGCGCATGTGCGTGGACTCGTAATGCCGAAACATGCTGTAAATTAGCTAGATTTATTAGCATCTAGCTGTTAGACAGCGGTATTGCTAAGTATTTTTATATTAGCATCGTATTTTAAGAATTATTAATCGTAATATGTGAGTATCGTTATTTTTATTTTATTTAAATACACTGTGCATGAGGATACTGAACCAACAGATATTGATTCAGGCAGCGCACATCGAATGTGATCAAAACGGCACGAGTCGCGAAGCGACGAGCGGAGGAAGTCTGGGGGGTCTCCCCCCAGTTCGGTCTCTGTGATTCAGGTAAGTACTGATTTATTTATAAAAGTACTAATTCATAATCAAAATACTATATTAGCGGGGATACAAATATGAAGTTGTACTAATGCTTGATATATGTTAGCTATTTTTTCCTATTAGTCGAGTGAATGGAAACACTAATAGGAATTTTTTGGGAAGTCCGTGCAGAAAGGTTGATCCCTTGCTCAGAACGGGCGCGTGCGGTCTGTCGCTACAGTCTAGTTAACGCATGGGCTTTAGGGGCCTCTGCCAGCTAGAGGGCCTCCAGAGATTAGTGTGATTTTTTTAATGAATGCTACGTGTTCTCTTGTAGCGATCTTCTACACACTATTATTGTTACCAAATTGCACAGAGCAAATATTTGAAATTTGTTTTTAACTTTCTAAAAATAAATTTAACTTTATTTAACGTTGTTACAATTGGTTTGCTTATCGTCACTTTCAGAAGCCCCCCACCTTCTACAGCATTTTTTTTTTCTCCTTTTGAAATATTTTACTGAGGGCCTCAAAAATTTTAATCGGCAACTGATCATATGGTGAAATAATTTTTCATTACAGTCTTTTAAATTATCGATATTACATAACGTATCCAAATTAACTGAAATGATCTCTATGGTTTTTAACTTGTTTAAGACGTCCACTCAAAGATGATCGGGCTGTAGCCAAGGTCAAGCGAAACAATGATTCTAAACTTATTTTCTGCCGTTTGCAGATATCCGTTAGGATTCTCATATTGAAATTGACGCACCTTTTTCTTTCTACGAACCTTAACTGACAATTTAAACTGTTTTTCCATCCGCATTTTCACTTACAATGAGTGTTTTTGCTATTCCAAGAACGTTAGTCACTGTAGTCCGGGGATTGATTCACAAAGGCTTAAGTGGTTTAGATTCCTCGGCAAATATAGCCCCACTACCCTACGACAGCATAGTGACAACGCAGTCATCTGTCGTGTTATTAAACTCGGTTTTATTCCCAATGGCATCGTTGAATGCACGCCGTTTTTCTGCCCACCGTTGTCCGGGGGTTGATTCCTCTTGGCAGCGGAGGTTCGGATTCATCGGGACACGGTAGGCTGAGCATGACCTCTGGTACCCTTGCACCATAAAACACACAAACAAAAAAAATGAAACTCGACGTGTTGTAAGCCCACGAATTCTTTTTTTATTATTAGAAATCAACTCAAAAGATCGACAGTAAACAGTGTTGCCATATCTCGCAAACATTTCGGGGCAGTATATAGCCCAGATGCCCTTGCGCCATAAAAAATTCAAACAAACAAAATATCTCGCAAACGTTATTCATGTACTAGTTGCATCCATTACTCGGTGGAAGCTACAGTTAAACCCTTTATTAGCGGACACTCACTGGACAGACCATTTTGTTCGTAAGAGGGTGTATTACATGGAAGCCCATGTAAGGGGCAAGGGCACGCCCCTAGCCGTTGTTTAAAAATTTGATTTGTTCGATTCTGCTATGCATTTACTTTCAAAAGTTTTACAGTCACATTTCAAATTGTCAAGCAGTATCAATTATTTTTGTAGTATCTTAGTGTTTTGTACATTTACTAAAATCTTTGACATCCTTGAAGGTGGGAATGATGTTTTTCGGTCCCCCCACAAAAAAAAAACTACTCATATGGGAGCCCATATGAGTAATTCTAGGGACTGGGAGGGGTTGAGAAAAAAAATTATTACCTTCTTCTCAAGGCTGTAAAATAGTTTAGTAAATGTACACGATACTAAAATGTTACAAAAATCAATTCTGTTTGACAATTAGTAATGAGATAAAAAGTACCTTATTTTAAAATGTGACTGTAAAACTTTTGAAAGTAAATGCATAGCAGAATGGGGCAAATCAAATTTTTGAACGGCTGGGGGGGGGAGGGGGCTCGAGCCCCCTTCCCCCATATGGGCGCCACTGGGATATTATCGCGGACGATTTTTTGCAGAAAACTTTTATTGGTTCATAAAAACGGAGTGATTGTTTCTGGGGGTGTCCGAGGAGACTTCTACTTTAGTTTGGTGAAATGGAAATATTGAAAGAGTAGGTTCCGGTAAATTGCTTTACTGTTACGTAAATTAACCTATCTAACCAGATGCGACGCAAACAAGGGCCGAGTCCTTGGATAGCAGCACGCATGCTATGAAACTTTCCAGTGCTCGTCGATTAATCGTCCTATCGTCCCAAAAATTCGTTTTTGAATCCTACTAATACCAAGCGCTTACTATTTTTTATGCTGATCCATAGCCCGTGTTGGATTGCCTGGTGGGCAAAGGTTCGGATTTCTCGAAAATCTCCAGGTTTTGACGTAGCATGACCTTGGTTATCCTTGCGCCACAAGACACAAATTTAGTCGTAGCTTGCTTCAGCAAAATATAAAGCATTTGGAACAGAATTAAAAGAAAGGGGACTTCGTTGCCGTATTGCTGATTTCGCGCACCATACATTTGCAATACAAGGTAATACATTGTGCTTAGGGTATAGATCGTGGAATTGCATATCGTGTTCTTCGGATCGTTACTGCTTAGTTTGAGCGTGATGTGTTGATGCGTTATCGTTTATAAAGAAGTTCATCACTTATGATCGAAAACTCGTCCAAATCGCACAGAGGTTCTCATTATCACCTGCCATTAACACACAGGCATTATAAGTAACTCTTATATTGAACTACGTACTGATGCGTACCATCATCACCATATTTACGTATCACATTATAGTTTATTCGCAAATATTTCTGTATGTGACCTCATTAATAAGTGATGAGCTATACTTCACGGAACCCACAATGTGAAAATCGATGTTTGTATTGTACTTTGGTCTTGTACTTAAAAAAAAAAAAAAAGAAGTTTATTAAATACACGCACATATCATTTTAACATTAAAGATAGTATGTGCCGACCATTGGTATAACCATGGAGAACTAGGGGTCACTTACCCCCCTAGAAAAAATTAGCCCTCCTTAAAAAATCGAAAACTACAAATGAGCGTTATGTGCCAAGGATTGGGTTGGAGGGGTCTATAGCCCCCACCCATAGAACCGTATAGCCCCCCCATAGAACCGTACAGCTCCTATAGAACCGTATGGTGTCCATAGAACCGTATAACCCCCTAGAACCATATAGACCCTAGAAGGTTACGCTAATGGTGCAGACTGAAAGACAGCATTTGGGCCATTGACTGATATTTGGCATTCTAAAACAATGGAGAATTGTAAGAGAAGAAAATTAAAGGAAGTAAAACATAGGGAAAGATAGACTGACGGAAAGATCTTTTGCTAAGACCCTACATTTCCCTTGGGATGGAAAGGAAGAAAAAGAACCAATGAAATTTACCCCGCTTGTCGTTGCCAATTACAATAATGAAATTATACAACTTTAATTATTATTATATTATCGTAATTTCATAAATCTAGGTGGCAACGGTTTATGAAGCCCAGAATTCGAAGTGCTCCTGTTTTCCGTGGAACACCGTCCGCCACAAATACAGGAGTGTATCTGGCGCAGAATAACCCTTGATGTCCTTGCGCCATAGAAATAAACCAGCCAATTACAAGAGTCCGCCTTTTTTTTGGCGGTGTGTGTATAAAACTTGCTATCCACTTCCGGCAACACCACAGTGCGCAAGGGAACACTCTTTACCGCTGTAAATTTGCAATGGAACATCCAAACTATCGATTGACGATCTAAGATCAATTCGTGTACTTCCCTTATGCTATTGTTATTGCATACCCTTCACAGAGTACTATTGACTTCGAATTTATCTCAGGCCGGCAAAATCGACAGCTGACTTGGAGGCTTTACCGTCAATATTCCCGTTTCTATGATCTTCACGAACATGACGAATATTTCTAAAGTTTTCCAGCAACATTTTATTATTAATTTACATTTTCCAAACGCAAGTTGTTTTTAATTTGTGAGAAACAAAATTTTAGCTGGGAGCAAATAATTTATAGATTTTCAATTTACAAATAGAGTACACTTACCTTTTATAATATAGTGTATGTTAGCAAGGATTTGACGAACCCCAGTCGAGAATTAAAAGTAGAAGAGCTGAAATAAGAGTGTGTATGTCTCCGTGTAGTAACTGAAATAAAATGGTATTCAGCTGGAAAGTGTTGTAGCCAAGATGAAGAGGCATCTGGGGCAAGGCAAAGGGCATATGGGGCACAGGGCTCCCGGAGATTGTTCTATATATGCATATATACATAAATAGTTCGATGGGGCAACTGCGGCCACCACCTGGCTTGGCTACAGGCCTGCTCTGAACTCTAAGTGACTGTCTAGTATAGCCTAATGGATGATCCCGCCCTGTGTATAGTGAAAAAGTAACCTATTTCCTATGAGATGTAGTCCTTAAGAAGAACATAATTTGGTCATTTAATATCATGAATGAAGTGGTCATGATTTCATGCTCAAAATGACCAATTTATATACTTTCCGTCTCAGGATTATTGAGTTCATTTCTTCGTATAGATAAAACACTGATGCCCACAATTACGCGCATCAAGTTCTGCGAAAATATAATTTAGCGCATAAGAGATCATCGTAATAGCCGAACAATAAAATTAGTTCGGTCAGAAAGCGCTGACGAAATTTTCAATTTTAAAAAATCTTGCTGCAACTCCTCGACATCATTGCTGGTTGACTACACTCTAAAAGCACCTACCATAGCTTGAAATAATGGGGGCTATTAAGGTTTCATTTGCAGACAATTTTCTGAAGTTTATGTATAATGTGATGCCTTTGCTCAATTTTAATGTGTTCGGCACGTCGTGTAACGCGTTTATGAAGCAAAATGTTTTATGTTCGCTTCTTACTTTAGAACCCAAAATATCCGAAGGAAAACTCTTCGAGGGTAAAGTCAGCTGCGTTCAGCGGTTTTTTTTCTTCCGGTTTTTGACTCCGGAATTTTAACCGTTTCTGAAAAAATGGAAACTTCGGGAGACTTGGCTGAAATCTGCCGGTGAGATCGCGAACAAGTTATCCAAGCAGAGGGTAAAGTTCGTTGATACAAGATTAATGCTATCGCATTCCTGAGATTCCTTAGTTGGTGAAGCCCAAAGCGGCACTGATGACAAAGGGGGATGAGCAACGGTAGTGGGGGCGGGACAGGAAATTTCACAGTCGAGCATATTTGCATGCCGGATATTTTCGGATCCATGTGCATTTACTGGCGAATCAATTTCCTCGCGAACTCTAGAATTTAATTTGCCCGCTCCGTTGCATTTATTCCGGTTTTCGATCCCGTGCGAAGAATCCGGAGTGATTTCGTTCCGGAATCAGTTTCGCAAATTCGGACAGTAGTCGGGTCCGATGTGATTTGTTCTGCTTCTGTGGGAGTGGGGTTATCAAAAACCATTGTTGGGATGGAGGGCAGAGAGATTGGGCTGGACTGAAAGTATCCTCATCAAAAATTCGGTTATGAATTGAAAAACTACATTTGAATTCAGAGTATAGATTCTTATACATTATACACCTACAGTATGATTAAAAAACTTTTTTTTTTTCTTCCTGAGAATTCTCCCTTGTGAATCAAAATCCGCAGACATGGAAGACACGTATAAGGTAACCGGCAGGCCACAGAGCATCGACTGAGTAGACTACTTTAGGGAACTCTATAGAAAGTGATTTTTCTGTTCCCTTATAAACTCCATACAAAAATGGGTCGAAAAATAATTAATAATTAACATTTTGAATTAGCACAAGTTCCCTGAAGATTAATGAATAGAGACGATAATATTAAACTCGATCTTTTTCAATTCCAAGACACATCATTCAATTCATTTGCCCAATACAGACTGAAAAACCCGTTTAAAACTGTTATTCAGGCTTATTTAGTTTCAATTGAAAAGTTGTTCAAACCTTGCAGATGTATAAGGTTTTATGGTTTCAGGCTAGTTTGTGCCACGGGCTGCTTCAAGTTAGAAGCCTACGCAGTACCAGTACACTAGTACCAGGTACGCTAGTACCAGGAATCACGCAATATTAAAGAAATCGGGGAAACATGATGGCACGATACAGTAAGGCATCCGTATATAATGAGGAGCTTGGGACTAAAGACAAAGCTCGTTATATCCAATCGTTCTTTAAATCCGTTTTAGAATTTAAAATTCGGAACTTTAAAAATAAAGTATGTATAGGTAACATGTGTGTATGATTACAATAATATTCAGCTTTGAATTTTCTTAAAATTTAGTGAACAATGTATTACATTACCACTTGAATTTCAGTACAAAAAGATAAAAAAAAACCCACCAAGATATAAAAAATTTACGTTAGTAACTATTCCCAAAATAATCTTTATTTGGGGATGCTAAAATAAAATGGTTTATTTACTTTATTTTGCACTATACGTTTATTAAATTTTCGTCGTTAAATATGTAGCGCGTTAAATACACGGTTATCAGTATAATCTATTGCCTCAAAAAAGCGTATATTGTGAACTGCTTATTTTGAGCACTTTCATCCTTTTCAGAAAATAAATTTTCCAGCGCTGGAAAGTTTGTTTTATCATGTTCATCTCAGTCAAAAAGACATTTTCTCTTCTTTTTTTTCACATTGGATTAAAAAATCTCGCCTTTATTCGTTAAATCCGGGCTCTGTGGGAGTCTTGTTCGCTAAAAATGTTTAAATTGTGTTGCGCTTAATCGTTATACGAAACCAAATCCATATTTTCCTCCTTAAATCTGTGAACTCGTTAAATGCGCGTTCGTTATAAGTAGTCCTACTGTATATAGTCCTAGAATTAGAAAAGGGAAAAGTCCTTGCTTAATAAAAAAACTTTTGGCGCAGTATAGCCCAGATGCTCTTGCGCCATAAAAAAGCCAAACAAACAAACAAACAATAAAAAAGGGGGCACCTTACATTTTGCGGAGTGGGAGGTGGGGCGCTTTAAGAATTTGAGGAGAACAGTTCAAGAGAGTTAGACATGGCAATCGGCTACAGTTCTTTTTTTGGAATTAAACAATTGCTTTTCAGAACTTTCAGTTGGAGATATTACTCTTCAAAGATTTGCTATTAACCCCTTGCCTTACGATTTAATTTCCAATAGCGCGTGCCATAAACGCGCGTGCCTTTTATAATTTCTCGTAAAAAGTAAGTCTGCCGTTCCGAATACAGTAAAGAAAGCTGAGTGTATGTCTCGTGTAGCCCCATCAGCTCTACAACGTCTCTGAGACGTTTTATTTACATTTGTCACAGCCGCCCCATCACATCTCTGACACGACATTGTAAGCTAAGTGGTTAAATAATTATAATGATCAAATGCCGTTCTTGTATTATTCTAAGAAAAAAAATTGCGCCACTATTTGTTCTTTACGAGATATGTAGGACGGAATTTTGTGATTCAAATGACACATAGTCATAGGCGTAGCGTTATATGGGCCGGTGGGGCCCAAGCCTCCAATAATTTGAAATAAATTGCAATTTTACATATACTGTAATGTATAAATGTACATAATATGTGCTTGCCCTCCCCTTCCAATAATTTTGAAAACTCTACATTCCTGGATAGAGTGCTGAGTCCTTTTCGTTAGCTATCAGGATTCTTTGAATCAGTTTTCTAAGGACCACCGAGTTACAAAGCGATAAGCAAATATTAACAGTCTTGAATTTCTTAAGGGAATTATAAGTTCATAACATTTGTTGTGTAGTTTCTATTTAAAAACACACGGCTATCCTTGTATTGGTAGCAACTATTTTTTTTCTTCTGATTTTTACCGTATTATATATAAAAGTATGGTAGAAATATGTTCCAACCTTACCATTACCTAATAAATCGCTGTTTTTTTTTTAAATAAACCAACCTTACGAAGATCCCCGCCTGGGTCTCTTGCCGAAGATACATCCGGTACACGATACAAGTAACTGTACAAAGACTAAGTTTGGAAAATCCAACGTAGGGTACGAAAATACAAAAAATGTAAAATCGGAAAGGATTAGAAAATTTTCTTCTCCGCTGATTTTCGGTATTCAATTTTTAAGATAAGGTGGAGGGGTGTCCAACCAACGCCCCCCCTCCCCGTTAAAAAACTGATAAGAGAGCGGTCGGTGGAAGAAAGGGAAAAAAAAGGGGACCGAAATTTAAAAAACCGACTGGAAAAAATGCCGAAAGAAGAAACCCATCAGACCGTAGAGAGCTTATCTGCTTCGACTCCCGAGAACTCTGATGGGGGTTTGCGGAGGATGAACGCCCGAACTCGGCCCTTTTGTCGAGTCGACAAAGAACCAATAATTCTTTGAAATCCTGTCAATAAGTCAGAAGCCGTGCTGGAACTGAACAACTAATGAACGACAAGTGAGCAGCAAAACAGTCAGTGCGGGTGGGAGGAAGGGACGCGTTATCAGTTCAAATATTCCGAACTAAAAAAAAAAATCATGCCCAAAAATCTTATGCGGTCGGAACTTATATGTAGCTTTTTCCCTCTCACGTGCTCAGTAGTGGATAAGGGGGCTTTGTTTTCTTGGGGGGTTAGGCTATAAATAACAATGTACGTTCCAGGGCCATTCCAGTCTATTCACGAACACTCTTCACACAGATTATGTAATCGACCAGATTAATTTTTGTTGAATTAATGAAACTCGTATTAGTATAAATACGGTCAATTTCAGTCTAATAAAAAATCGACAACTAAAATCGTAGTTTCCCTATCTTTTTAAACAAAAGTATAATTTTATTGGGTTACATCGGATTGAGAACGATAATCGATATTATTTATTTTAAAAAAAATTAAAAAAAAGTAGCATAAAGAGGGTATATGTTTTGTATTTGATTGGTTGAATTTTTATAGCACAGTGATGTAGGATCAATCTGTACTAAACACGGTGAGACCGTGCGTATTTTGAAATGAGAACAAATGAATACTCTCTATTGGTAAAAAATATCTTAGAAGCACATTCAAACGAAACGATATAATAAGAATATTTTATATGAAATATTTAATAGATTGATAAAATTTGGTGCAATTGCTATCTACATTAGTAATATTCACGTTTGCTTTATTTAGTGCATCGGTTCTCCATCTGGGAAGTGGTTGTTCCGCTGTTAGAATTAAGCATACTAGATAAAAATCATCATTATTGTATTATATTTATTTCTCGGTTGTTACATTTCCTCACTATAAGCAGGGTCACCGTGTAGAGGTGTGCAAGTTATGCCCCGCACAAATGCGCTTGATGAGGAGTGGGGCCATTTCAAGTTGTTAAACGGTAATTTTTTATTCAGTGCATTAAGGTAAATTATTAAATACATAAATAATTAAATCCATTAAGACGATGAACGATAACAAATTTTTATATTTATGAAGTAAGCTTTGAAATGTATGGCAACATCCTGTACCCAGTGTTGACTTTTAAAATTAGTCTTAGTCTAATTTCTGTGCAGGCATGAAGAAAAGCATTGAATTATTAATTTTAATATTATTTAAGACCCGTAAATTTACATTACATTAAATACCACAAAAAAAATAATAACTAGCTGCCCACTTGAAACATATCGAAATATACACATGTACAGCATTTTAATTTGCTTTTATGACTATTTTAAGATTTTTAAATAAATGTTATTGATATTTGATACTTGTGTAACACATCGCGCTAAAATTTACAGTCCGTATAGCGTATATAACACATATATTTAAGTGTATAATATAGCATAATAATAATTAGAAGTGAATACTTAAAAGCAAAAGTTCACACGTAATTCAAGAGTTTAAGTTTTAGAGTCTTTAATGCTTGTTTCCTTATTTTAAGGTTCTCAAAAGAATTCACGATATCGTCGAACGATAATTCCTTAGCAATATGATATCTAGTGGCATGATGGCAAGACCATTAAGTCTGTGTTGCAGAATTGTTGATAGCAATTATTTTTTTATTAAAGCCATTTTTGAAAGAGAGAAGGCTCCGCTTGATAATTATTGGTATTACTGAATATAGTTTTAAGGCGGTAAATACGGTTTGAGAAAAAAAATCAATCAAATCATTACCGTACACATATTTTGCAATGTCTTTGCAAGTAATGTTTTTTTTTCTGTTTGTGTTTTGTACACATTACGTTTACATGTTTGATAAACTCATAGAATTGTGAAATTTCATAGCGTAGACATCCATCTAAATCCTCACTGTAGAAATCTAAACACCTGGATTTCATTCCTTGCGCCATAAAACACAACCAACCAACCTAGATTTCGTCAACAGTATTAGATAAATTATGACAATTAATTAGTGGTGTAGTGTGACTTCAAAGGTGGGACCTTCTCCGAATGTTCACCATTGATATTCGGATCATAACACATATGAATTGTGATAACACATATGAATTGTGAAAAAAAAATCACAATTCATATGTGTATCATCATAACGATATATGTATGAATTACAAATTTTTTATTCGAAGGAGGGGATGATGAACAGACAGAGCGGGCTCACTTTCGAAGTTACGCTACTGTAATTAACTAAGAACTGAAACAAAGTTTTTATAAGCTAACAGACGTTCGTAAGTTCGCTGTGTAATTGATCAACGATCACATTAATGCGATCCACTAGTGAAAA
>QLNU02015360.1:291016177-291038610 GCA_006491805.2 Dysdera silvatica
CGGTGGTCTCCTGTAGGAGTACCGGCTGGCCCGGGGTGTTCTTCCGCGCCATCCATCTATTTCGGCCGCTCTTCGGGGCGGACTGATCGTGGATGGCCTCCGGTCGACGTTGAATGACGACAATCATGTGAGCTGTGCGTCTCTGTACGCCTGTTTCGATCGACAATCATCCGCAATGCCCCCTCCTCCCAGTGTCCCTTCTCGGTCCACTGGTCGTCATATCATATGACAAAAGCCTGTCTGGGAATACAGCGCTGCCCCATTCGGCGGCCATATTGCTACTACTAAAAGAAACATAGAAGACAGCACTGCTCCGAGCTGAGACCATACAGTATTCTCTGCAGACGCATAAACGCCTTTTTTACGCAGCAATTACCGTAGTTGTCCTCTTGCCCAAAATACAAACGAAGAAAGACTAACCTTAAACGATCGATTCTGTCTTAAACGACCCACTGCCATTTTCAAGATGTCAAAAACAAATAAATATACTTCCAATAATACGTGGAGCCGGAATATGAACATACGTTCTCGCAATAATTACATGCCTGCAACCAAACAAATGAAAGGAGTGGTTCAGCATATAACGCTCTGTAATAATAATAATAATAATAATTATTTGAAATAACCAACAATAATTTAAAATAAAAGACGTTTCAAAGTTCGTATCATTTCATTTAAGTGCATGAAAGTTTTGTTTTACGGCGCAAGGACAGAGAGGCTTATGCTGCATCGGAACCTATAGTTTTTCGAGGAACCTGAGCCTTTTATGGCCTAGAGAACCAGCCCCTGGACTACAGTGAGCTGTTAGTCGATAAGCGCCCATAATTTTTTTTACACCGGAGGTAGTCAAACCCGAGATAACGGGACGCAAGGCGAATATGGTTGTCATTGCAAGACCATGTGTATATATAAAAAAAAAATGATTTAATCGTTTGAACGTTTATTTTGATTATTTTTTTCATCGTGTTGGAAGTGTGCATACGTGTTAGAAAAGCATTTCTCTCTCCCTGTATGTGTGTTGAACATCGTGCATTTTTATATTATAATTTATAAATACGTAGCTGTTAACGGTTTTGATTTTTTTATGTCAATAATTTAGCGAATTTAACAATTTTTAAATACATTAATGGTAACGACAGATAAAATAGATAATTTTGAAATATATTTGTGGCAACTGAGTTCGGTATGAAACTCATAACCCTTTATAGCAAGCAAGTCAAACTCAGTCCCAAAAATATTATTATTCACTAAAAAATTCCCTCTTTTCAACCATATGCCCACTTTCTTAAAATTTCTTCTCCCTTTTCACGTAAACCAGGGGTCTCCAACCCGCGGCCCTCCGACATGTTTTATGTGGCCCGCCGGCTCACGAAAAAATACAAATTGTTTCACATAAAATTAGCGTCCCTGCTCCCTCCGAGTCTGAAATCTATATATTTTATTCTGTTGTCATTTTCATATTTCATAAAAAATATCTTAAAACACTATAGAACTAAAGGATACACTATAGAACACTAAAGGAACACTATAGAACACGAGGTTCACCCTCAATGATGTTTTACTTTAATTTTCTAGCATATATGTGCACTAGGTGTAGCTTTATCGATTTTCAGTGCAACAGTGATTTAAAAAAAATTCATCTTAGGACTCGTCAAATTCTATTCTAAATATGCTGATAAGAACACCTTCCCAACCATCTGACTGCATGCTCTGAAAATATCACTATTCTGGAGCACTTACTGACTCATAGGCTGACGTAGAAAGTTCACAGGGGATTACAGGTTTACAATTGAAGGGGGGGGGATTACAAAGCTACAACTCCATATATGTATACACAAAATTTTATTGCAGTGGTAATTATAAACCCTATCAACCCCCCCCCCGCGCACACCAATGCGTCTGCAAACAGCTGTTTTCAAAAAATTATGTGGATATTTCTAAGAAACAAAAAACTGAAAACTCCATGTCTTATGAAGAAAGGTTGTTTTATTTTCTGTCGGAAGATATCAATAAGGCTTTCTGTTTATTTTTATCTTATACTGTGCCTGTATTTAAAAAAGCAAATGCTCAACTTCAGTCTGCGGAACCACATATTCATATGCTAAAATCTCTTCTCTTAAAATTGTACAGAGAAATGCTAGTGAAATTTATAAAACCAAGCGTCACAAAATTATGTAATAATATTTTGAAAGTCCACTATCATGAGAGGAGTAATCAAAAAGATGATGTTGATATCTTAATTGGAAATGGAACACTGAAAGTAATCCAAGATTTTAACATCCATGATAAAAATGAATTTTATGAAAACGTCAGAAGCTATTTCATAGCAGCATGTGACTACATGCACAATAAATTTCCTTTTGAGTTAGAAGTGTTACATCATGCAGAGGTTACACAAATATCGAATTTTGAAAATGCATCATTTTCCAGCTTAAAATATTTTACAGAAAAATTTCCTGTTCTTTTGTTCAATAATACAGAAGATAAAGCTGTTGATGCTTTACAAACAGAATTCAGTGAGTTCCAGGCTTTCGATTGATTGATTGATTGTTTGGCTTTTTTATGGCGCAAGAGCATCTGGGCTATACTGCGCCAAACACGGTACCAGGCTTTCGAAGTTCCACAAACTGTGAGTAATGAAGGTAGCATTGATGCACAATGGGCGGCCATAGGTAAAATAAAAAATTTCTCGAAAATGCAAAATCTTGCACTACCAGTTTAATCCTCTATTATTATTAATTTAATAAGTACTTAATTTCCTCATTGTGCCCTTTTTTTTATAAATTATGTATGATTTTGTGTAATTAAAAAATGGTGGCCTGCCCACGCGTGCGTGATTGACTACAGATTTTTCACTTCTAGAAGTTGGCACCTCTGAAATTCGATACTGAAGTTGCGATACAAGAAACGGAACGAAAAGTACCTTTATTAAAATTACTCTGATTGTGTCCACTAGATGGCGCTTCAACTTTTCCTCATTAATAGTTTTGGGGGTGCTTCTCGCGGCATCATAAATGTAAAGAAAATTGATAACAAAATTGAAGAAGAGGGTAAATAAATTTACTGATTTTATAGTTAAGCATGTTGTTAATGGACTATTGAGAGTAAAGCCAGCTGTACGATGAAAGCTAATAGTAAGTGAATATTACAAATTAGTTTACACACAACCCTCACTTTACGCAGTGAAGAAACGTTCCTTGAGGAAGTGGGGGGGGGGAGCAGAGGCATAGCCAGGAGGGTTCGGGTTGTAACCCTCCCCCCCCCCCCGACATTGCAATGAAATTTTGTATATTTAACATAGGAATATATGAGTTGTAGCTCTGTAACCCCTCCCATTAAGCCTATAACCCTCCTCTTATGAACTTTCTGTTTACGCCACTGGGGAGAGTACACTTATATTGAGTCAACACTATACAACGGCATATGAAAGGGGGGTGTTGATGGGGTTGTAACCCCCATTGTGATGAAATTTTGTATATACACATATCAGGCTTGTAGCCAAGCCGGGCAGCGTGTTTCCATTCCCGGATCGATTCAGACACTTGGCGACGGAAAGGCTTGGCGGCAAAAATGCGCTTCGGCGCTAAACTGTCACTTCTGGCTACTTATAGCAGTAGAAAGTTCACTAGACCGTAGCGGGCGAGCGCATGTGCCACATCTTATTTTGATTATGAATTGAACTGAACGCTCTCTAAATATGGTAGGACGACAGACTCATCTGGGTCCACAGACTAGTCTAGTAAGTCGAAGGGCGTTAGTTTTAACCCCCGAAGCCCCCTATGGTGGCGTTGTAGCAACTCAGTTACTTAACATAAAAAAAACTTTACTTCGAATCCAATTGCTACCTAACGCTTGTCGTGCTAGTGCTGCTCCGTAGATCGGGAATGAATCTCTATGCAATGAAAGTTCAAATCGCTTAGTTCTTGGTGCATTATGGCTTTAGCTTTCCCTGCCTCATACAACACAAACAAAGAGTATCCACTGAAGCTTCAGACATGGGTTGAATGTGAAGATCGGTGTTAGTATATTTATCAATGACAGCATAGGCGTAGACAAAAAGTTTATAATGGGGGGTTATAGGCTCAATGGGGGGTTACAGAGCTACAACTCATATATTCCTATGTTAAATATACAAAATTTCATTGCAATGGTGGGTTACAACCCCCAAAACCACCCCCTAGCTACGCCTATGAATGTCAGGTATTTGCCAAATGCACAATTATTTATATTTAAAATTATAGCAGTGAGTGGCTCTTGATATTTGACACATCTAAAATCTTCCAAATGTTAATTGCAAATTGATTTATCAATGAGTCGTGGTTTTAGAAGTTTATTCAGTGTGTGAAGAGGGGAAAGGTGGATCTAAAAAAAAATTTTAGGAGTCTGCAAATTTAAAAACCAGTACAAACCTCGGTGATATTTGTTGCCAAATTTGGAAGGGGTAATATTAAGTATAAATTTGCTATTCTCGGAAAGGGCGCGAGATCTTTGCGCTCTACCTGTATCCGTCCTTGTGTGGGGGAAGGACCCTGTTCCGACATGTAGCTCCTTGATTATGTCATTTTTAATTATAATGAGTCATTAATAATGAGTGTAAAAAATAGAAAAAAAATGGAAAAAAGTTTTTAAAAAATCGAAAAAGAAAAAGAAAAAAAATTTAGAAAATAGAAAAAATTTAGAAAACAGAAAAAATTATGGAAGTTAAAAAAAATTTATAAAAGTTAAAAAGTTATAAAAATTAAAAAAATTATAAAAGTTAAAAAAATTTATAAAAGTTAAAAAAGTTTTATAAAATTAAAAAAATTATAAAAGTTAAAAATATAAAAGTTAAAAGAAAACAAAAAAACACGAGAACTTTGTACAAAAAAAAAAATCATGGTTAAAAAAAAGTCGCAAAATACTTGAGCGGATGAAAAAACGCGCCAGATATTCCCATGATCATGGGACCACCCGTACTATCGCGCCCCGTCAACTTTGTCAGGTACCCGTATGCTTTAACATTGGTGGGGCCTGATAGTACGGATGGCCCATGGTCGTGGGAATATTTGGCGCGTTTTTTTCAACCGCTCAAGTATTTGGCGACTTTTTTTAACCATGATTTTTTTTGTACAAAGTTTCTCATGTTTTTTGTTTTTTTTTAACTTTTATAAATTTTTGTTAAACTTTTATAATTTATTTCTGTTTTCTAAATTTTTTTCTTTGGTGAGGTTTACGGCGCAAGGGCATCAAGGGTCACGCGGCCCCGGGACCTACAGTTTTCCAAGGAATCCGAACCTCTGACGACCTAGGGTAGTAGTTCCCAACCTGTGGTAGGCGCACCCAGGGCCGCAGAGATCCAACGCGGGCCCCCAGACTCACTTCGATCGGCCCAATGACACCTTCCCTGGGCCGGGTCAACCAGAGCATAGGTTGCCTGCTCGGGCCCCTAGACTTCATCTGGGCCTCCCGGGCTGCAACCCCTGCTGCCCTCCTCTCATTGGAGGTGGGGGTACGCGGCGGACAGGTTTCGTGTACGTGAAAATAATATATATAATGGCCGAAAACACTAAAAAAATTAAGGGATTAACGTGAAAACACAAAAACAAAATTATAGAGTTTTGGTTTACAAAGAGAGACTTATGTGGAAGACACTGGAGGAAGCAATCAATCTGTGAAAGTTGTTAATTTTATTAAAGCTAATTCAACAAACACCAGACTATACAAATCTTTATGTGGAGAGATGGGCAACCTCCACATACTACATTACCTTTGCACACAGAAGTGAAGTGGTTTTCACGAGGAGAAGTACTGACAAAAAGTCTCAGCTCCATGAAACAAGCTCAAAAATAGCATTGAAATTATTAAGAGCCACATTTGAAAACTTGTCAATCAAGGTAAAGAATCCTTATGGACTTTCATATTAAGATAATGTGGTTAAAAAATAATTTAATGCTGTTTTTATTTGTTTTGATGGCAGGTTGCTATTATAAAAAATTGAAATAAATTGTAAAATCAAACATAAAAGCCTAAAAAGGTCATTAATTTGAGTCGTTTGACTATTTAGCTAAAGCAAGAATATTATTGCCTGACAAAAACAAATTTTCTGCATGGAGAGATGGTGAAGCTTACGAGAGAAGGAGGTAGTCATAAATAAAAAGCTTATCAAAGGGTACAGGAGAGAAAAGAGTTGGTAACTGCTGACCTAGGGAACCAAACCCTGGACTACAGTGAGCAGTTAGTCGAAAAGCGTTCCTTTTATGACACCATTGGGATTGCACATTGGGACATCACGGCGCGGCAGGTCAATGCGTTACCACTGCAAGGCTTGAAAAGTATTTATTTAACATGTACCATTAAATATTACATGTTTTGATGCTCCTTTTTACAGCATGTATAATACAGGAATTAACAAAATACATGCGTCATGTATTATATACAGGGTTCCTAGGAAAGTCCAAATGCGGCCAATAACTTTTGAATTAAGACAGATACTGCAATAGAAGTTAGGTATTGGTATAGTAAAATAACCATGCGCTATCGGATGAAAAGAACAGCAGCGCCCCTTGCAGCGAATTGAGGAAGTTAAAAATTTTATTTCTAAAAACAATGAAGCTAGGTAAATATTTCAATTGGAAAGTTGAAGAACATCCTTCATTTAGTAAGAAAAAAATATAAGGTTTACATGAAATATGTATACGTACTGCCACAAAGTGAGGTGTTCCGGAAATTTCAATGCATCACTTTCAGTTAATGCTTTCTGGTGTTTTAAAAGTTCAGTTGAATTTCTTATAGGAGAGAGACCATGGTTTCTTTTCTGTGTGAACTTCAACTCAACCTCTAAAGCGCTATAAAGCATTAACTTAAAGTGATGCATTGAAACTTTTAGAATACCTCACTTTGTGGCAGTATGTGTACACACTACATGTAAGTCGTATATCTTTTCTCACTAACTGGAGGATGCTCTACAATTTCTAATTAAAATATTTCCTCATCTTCATTATTTTTCGAAATAAAATTTTTAACTTCCTCAATTCGCCACCAGGGGCGCTGCTGTTCATCTCGTCTGATAGTGCATAGTCATTTTACTATACCAATACCTAACTTTCTTTGCAATATCTGTCTTGGTTCAAAAGTTATTGGCCGCATTCACACTTTCCTAGGAACCCTGTATATAGTAGATAGGCCTATATATTCAAAGCATATATAAAAAAAAAAAGAAAAAAAAATACAATTAGGATAAAAGATGAGGGAAACAGTGTGAAATATAGAGAAAATAGACAGTTTTGCGAAAAGTTCAATTGATTAGCGAAACACTGAAATTCGCCGAAAAGTTTTTCAGAAAACAGTTTATTGAGTATCAGTGGTCATTGTTCGCTGTGGATAACTGCTTTACTGAGCAGACCAATTCTAGCAGGTTTCAACGTTGGGAAGAGAAATTGGCATGCTCCACAGTTTACTCGTCACTTTCTTTACAGTCGAAGATTCATGTGTTCTAAAGTGTTGGAAATACTGGTCAAATCTGTCATGACCACAGCTGCGTTAATTTATAAGAAATTTCCAAATAACTTGCACTCATTGTGTGTACACAATGAATGCAGTGACTGAGTGCAAGCTACATTTGTTACTTACTGTGTTTTGCTGGCTTTTCACTATTTGTAATTGAGAAGTACTTCGTAATGGTTCAATTTCTCGCTAAATCTGTATGTATTAAATGTTTGTTTTTATAGCACTGTGTGTACAGTGCATTTATATTCAATGCTTTTTTATGCACTTTGTATTAATTAAGCGCCGTACAGCTGCCCCAACCCTATTAAATAGAAATATTTGCTCCTTTCATAATTGTCGTTGCTTGTCATAATTTGAACGAATTTGATCGTTTTCTAAATCTCTTTCATGATTTTCAAAACCAGAGGTCTAATCAATTTCAATAATAACATAATTGTGATTGAATTTATCAAATAAGAATTATTAAATGCCTTTTCAATTTGTTTCGTTGTCATAGATTACTGGTTTTATTCTCCAAACCTCCACGCTTTTCAATATTGGAAACAACTACAAGGTTGAGGAAGATAGAAAATCATTCTAATAAAATAATGCAATATAAACGGATTTGATATATGCAATTTATATGCAGATATGTAGAAATGCATAGTATCTATTAATTTGTTTCCTCTCATTTATTTTTTAAGGTGGGGGGTAAAGGCCAGCTTCCGAGAAAAAAAAATTCTCTTTAACGAATGCAATACAGAAACGTATGCAGTATATTTTGAGTATACAATACAGTACCCTCTCCCATTATTGATGCACAGGGGACAAAACGCCGTTAATCGGAAACTTCCGTTAATCAGAATATTGTATTAAGTAATAACTGAATTTTGAATGTTTTATCTGCTTTCCTTCCATCATTGCAGGTTTAGGAATGGCAATACATTCGATAAATGTATTGGAGTGTTTAGAAATTGTTATTATTTTTTTTATTTTAATTACACCCTACACTTTAATGAAGTCACATACAGTATAATAATAATAATAATAATAGAGTATATTATAGTACTGGAGTGATAAATTACGGATCTTTTTTTTTTTTTTTTTCCCTGTTTCGAAAAAAAAAATTCGAAATGATCGATTGTCTTGATTTAGGTCGCTTTCTTAGAATATTTTCTTTTCTTTTTTCAAGAAGTTGAAATAGATTGATTTGATTTCTATTTCAGATGAGATAATATGCTTACGAAGTACATTTAGAGCATCACTGGCTTCTTCGAAACATGAAGGAGGGGTAAATTCGTCCTCTGTTTCATTACACAATGTATCTTCGTCTGAATTAGCAAGGTTTTTGTACTGTCTCATCATCCATTTGATCCAAATTTTTTAATTCTGTTGCTAAAGCATCTTGGTGAGAAAAGAATGGCAAGGCTAAACGTCGGGAAAAAATTGGGTTGTTAATCAGAAATACGTTAACACTATGAAGTATTTATCGGGCCAAAGAATACGGCCTTTAAACGGAAAATTTTGTAAAATAGAAGAACGTTATTGAGAGACATTACTGTGTTGTTTGTTTGTGGTTTTACAGCTCAAGGACTACAGTGGACCTGCTGCGCCGGGACCTACTGTTTTCCGAGGAATCCAAACCTCTTAAGGCCTAGGGAACCAAATCCCGGACTACAGTGAGATCTTTATGAGATCTCTGAGTAAGCGTTCTTTGCACTGTTGAGAGTCGAACGCGTTACCATACTGCGCCACCGCAGGGCATATGTTACTGTATATAAATGACATATGTAACATGGGCGAATTGATAAAAACTGGACAGGAAGAAATTGGAAAATATGAACTTTGGTTTAGAAGTAATCACATGAAAATAAATGACACTAAAATAAAAATATTAATTTTTAAAACGAAGAACAAAAAACAGATAAATTGAGAGAATTACATAAAATTTTTATTAGTGGAAAAGAAGTTGGGAATTGTCAAAAAAAAATCAGTTCGGGAACAAGAATTATAAAGAAATTGTCACGTGCAGTTCTTAAGAACGTGTTACTGTGTCTGTACTATGCTTTTCTATATAGTCACCTGATTTATTGCAATTACATATGGAGAACTCTGAACAATAACAAAACGAGGATAATTAAATCGCTGCAGACTAAATTTTTGAAAATCATAGAACAAAGCATTAGCTTAAATTATAATAAATTATTTGTAAAATACAATACTCCAATCGATCAGAAGACGCCAACTCAAGCGGACAGAACACATACTGAGACATAATAACCTAATTCAGCAAACTAATGTAAGGGAAAATCTCAGGGATAAAGACGAGATGACAACCAAGAAAAATATTCATTAGACAAATAGGCGAGGAGGTTGGAATTTATATCTACAGAGAAGTGAAGAGACTTGCGGAGAATTGAGTTATGTGGAAGACCTTGTATCGTGGGTTCAGGTCCCACCGAACGCAGAAATATTTATTTTCTTTCGAACGTTTCACCATCTAACCACATCATAACATAATATATATATATATATATATATATATGTGTGTGTGTGTGTGTGTGTGTGCGTGTAAAGACCTTGTGTGCTGCGACCAACCAGTCTATGGACTAAAGGACTATCATTTGTAAAATATGGTATATTACCAATTGAAAAAAAAATTAACAAATATTGTGCACTAAAGCTAACGTTTGAAAGGATAAAAGAAGAAAAAGGTTTGGATAATATTAATATCCAACATTACGATAACAACATAATTTTTAGAAGAAGCGACCAAATTAATTCACTAAAGGTTAGAACAGAAATGTATAACAAAGGAATTGGATATACGGGGTTTAAAATAAAGCTTTGGAATGAATTACCAAATAATCTTAACAATATAAAATTGTTTAAAAAGAAATTAATTGTATACTTATTAAACGGAGTTTGTGCGCCAGCGGATTAATAGGGTCCTCAGCCGGTTAAATTTTATAATTTTTACTGGGGACCCGTCACGGGGAAGTGTAGCTTGTTTTATCTATATTTTGTGAAATTTGCATATTGAATTTCAAGGCTGTATGTAATATATGACCCTTATAACAAATAAACATTATTATTACATTTTTCATTTTTGTCAATTTCATATTTGCTATACGTTTATATATTTTGTATCGGAAAACATGTAAATTTGTCTTCACGGAAATTGTAAATTGGCAATTTTAAATTTGCAAATTATTTTATAAAAATAATATCCTCACTTGAAATTTGTTAAACGACGTTAAGATATATTAAATCATGCCCGTATTTAGGGGGACTTAAGACCACCCCGAAACTAAATTTTTAATGGGACTTGGCTACGGCCTTGCATGCTATGATTGTATCGATACATGGTATAAAATTTTTTGAACCACCACGAAATTAAATTCTCGCTACGGTTTTGCATCTAACGAAGGACAGTTGCTGATACGTCCGAAAGCTCTGGGGTGATATATTTGCTATTTTACCAGCAGTTAACCTTTTGTATGTAAGCTTCTTCCCTAGTACTTTGTATTCCAGAAATTAGAGTAGTTAAATTATTTTATAAGAAGCTATATGTTTTTCCCATTAGTAACGCAGGCAAATTCCTCATAGGCGCCGTGTTGCGGGCGCTCAGTCTAATTTAATTCGTTATTGATTGAAATAGGGAGAAAAATTGCGCGTGGTGAGGAGGGAACTTCCCACCTGCCTTTTGCGTCCATTTCCAGTTTTTGGCTGTTTTTAACTTGTAGTATCAGACCATTTGTAAACAGCAAAAGATCAGATCCCCGGTATAAAATTTTTCTAAATTTCTTTTTGAGGCTACTTTGGTGTAAGCTACCACCAAAACTGGATGTCATTTGTTACCAGAAAGCATACCTGAAACTGACATTAGTCCCCCAGCGGTAATTTTCCATTTCACTTTGTTCCTTCAAAGTGAAATAAAATGCATTTCGTCTGTAATGACCATTGCAAGACTTTGCGCGGTCCTCAAAAAATTTCGGAACCTCCCAAAAATAATCGAACAAACTCAACGCCATTAATAGTCCCCGAACGGCAATTTCCCGTTTTAAAAAACTTCGGATCCACTCACTTCATTACGACGGGAACAAAGGAATAGATTTCCAATGAAATAATAATTACAGAACATAAATGTAAACAGGTGCTTGTAATTAGGGTCCAAAGAACGCTATTAATAATGCGTCCTCTCGAGCAAAAAACGAGCTTAATGCCCCCCCTCTCCTTCAACAAAGGCAGATAGCATTATTGTGTGTCCTGTATACCTCACTAATGAGTGAAATTTATTAGTGTTGTATCGCGTTTTGTTTTAATTACCCCCTTCTTGTTAGATATTGCCTCCAGGGAAGAACGCTGTTTTTCTTTTTTCCTTTTTTTTTTGGTCCCTTTTTTTTTTTTGGTTTGTCAGTTTTTATTTTGTCGCGAACGCTAATGATGGCTTCTTTGGAACAGATAAGTTGCCTTTCCAAAACAGTCGATAGGTTGGCGTTCAAAGTGTTAAAAACCGCCATGGCGAGATTATTTATTTTTTCTTGGCTAATACTATGAGCGCCAAATGTACCGTAACAAAGGAGAACACGACTTTTACTTTGCGATTTCTGTTTCAATAGATTTACCTTATTATTTTGCAGTAAAGTAATTTAAATTTCCTAAGATCTACTTTAATAAATAGTATTACTACATGGTACTATTTATATAAATTTGATTTCGTTAGTAATTTTTTTTATATAATACAATCGCTCACACGTCTTTGGTTTAAATGATGATAATAAAAACTTCCATTATGAAAACAGGCATATTGGCAAATAATCATCCTCGTTACTCATATTAGCCAGAAACTGTATAGATAAGAAAATAACACGCATTAATTCTAGTAGGATAGAGAAATCACAGCTGACATCACATATCCGGCCCGAAATCATTGGCGTTAGAAAGAGGGGCCCATAGGGCTCAACCCCCAGATATCAAGCCACATTTTCTATTTAAATCTGCATCCTGTGGTCTTCTTCAAAACTTCTCGAGCCCGTCCCCATGAATTTTTTAAACATACGTCACTGCCAGATAAAAGCCTTGGTTGATAAATTGGTAGGACCACGTGCATAGAAGACGTAGCTATACCAACAACAGCTTGGCATACAAATAATTATACAGGAAAGGTAAAAACACCAGATCTCAGACACAAAATCAGGATTTGTGGTACTTGGGAGGAGTTGATAAATGTAAGCTGAGGGTCTGCTAAATGACCTCTACGTTCCACTTTGAACGTGGGGCGTGAATCCCCAGAGAATGAAGCTTACTTTAAAAAACGGCTATCTCTGGCCAAGGGGAGTGCCAGGTGATCACTAATGGCTAGCAATGAATGCGAAGTTTTAACTATCTTAATTTCTGACATAACTAATTAAGAGTAAACACAAGTTGAAAAATAGCTGCAAGTTGATTAATTAATAACTACAAATAGTTATTACTGAGACAAACTTAACAAGATACTCTACAAACTACGTAAGTAAAGTCTTGATTAACATTTCAATGAATTGCTTATAAGTGCATTCACGTATAATATGAGCTCGCCTGTAGTGAAACTTATCATTAATATCGAGCTTACACATAATTGAGCCTGCGTCGTGAAAAGGAGCTTCACGGCCCTCAAATATTTGTACAAACATGATCATTTTTAACTGCAAATATGCGGCTCATCTCATATATATCAAATATGCAGCTCATCTTTTCAACACATATACTATACTCAATTTCAACACATGGTGGAACACGATATTAAATAAATACAATATTGAAACGAAATACTGGCATGCAAATTCAATACTTAGGATGGTTATAAGCTATTTTCTATATTCTAATCGTTCTTAGGGAATGTGATTTTAGAAAGGGCCTGAATGAAAAGAATATTTTATTTCTTATCAAGCAGCCGCTTGGAGATACGTTTGACATTACGAGATTTGGCTCTGGCTATCCACATGTTGACAATCATCTCGTATAACACTGGCTATGGGTCCTATCTACCTAACTTATTGATTCGGGTTCAAACTTTGCATCTTTCTTAGCGGTTGCTCTTAGGCAACCATCGTGAAGAGTAGTTCCCATCGTCTCTCGCTTAAGACTTGAGATTCTCCACACATCTCGTTAAGCTTATTACTCAAAACTGATTAAACTTTGACATCTTTCGAAGCTCTGAGATGGCGCCTTCGACCTGTGATTGATTATTGACTTGACCAGTCAGAATCGCATGCATGTCTTGCCGTTTGGTCGGCATGGAGGTCCAGGTTTTCCCCTGCGGCGGTCGCTTCCGAAGAAAGGCAAGAATTTCTGCTGACATTTACGAGTTTTCTCGTATAGTGATGTAAGGCGATTTTAAGGGTATCTTTGTACGTCTTGGCCTTTGAAGATTCCAATTAGCAAACCTCTATTGTACTGACGCAACTCCAACGAGACAGGATGACCAGGCGCGGTGATCAAAACCAGGGCAGTCTTTATGCGTCTGTTCTTTACTTACGCCATAAAATCTTGGACTATTCTAGAGATTTTTAGGTTGTACAAAAAGATGAGAGAATTGTAGGAAGGGTATTATTCATGAAACATCTTCTTGCCACCGTTGCATTGTAAGGGAAAGTGAGTGCTTTCTTTTATGGCTTAACGTACAAATTTAAGGAGAAAATATACAAATTACAACAAAACTTTGTTACAGGACGATCTTCCTGTAACATAACACATATCATAAACCCTATCAGCGAGAGGTTTAATAACGAGTACACTACCCATATTGGTTGGTTGTATTTTCATGTTGCAAGGACAGCACGAATCATTGTCTGACAAACGAGGTGAGCCGTACAACACTACTCAGAAGTTTAAAAACACTTAACATATGGATCTAAACACCTACATAAAATTGCAGAACGCGATAATTGTAAACACTTGTCGAACTCTTACGAAGTTCATAGACATAACACCGTAATAAATCGTAGACATAGAAAGAAGACTGGAGTGCGTAGTTCCGCCCGTCTTAAACAAATAACCTCCCCAAAAATATACAACAACCTACACAACAATATAATAATAATAGTGGTTTGCTACGCGGGTACCTGGTATTTAATTGGAAGAAAATTTGTATGCTGAATGTTAGCAAAGGTGTGGGTTTAGAATCGATCATAACAGTAAGCTAATGTCCAATCTGTCTCCAAATTGGCGTAAGCTGAAAGCTCTCTATCCGTGAAATAAATTGTATAAATGAATCATGGACGCGAGAACGGAGAGCTAAATAATCATCATAATCCTTGAACTTGGAAAAAACTTGAAGAGGCTGCCATCGATGCAGAAGGATAATGGTCGAATTAGATGATGACATGGAGCGTTGAGAACCATAATGGTGTAAGTCAGTAAGCGTTTAATCGTACGTAGAAGTAACATTAAATATTAGTATGAACATTATAGAATACAGTCTTTATATATATATATATATATGTCCAGATACGTTCTACTCAACATCCAAAATATGTCAATACCGTTGACACTAATATTTAATCTATTTTACGTAGAGCTATGTCAATATATCAATTTTACATGACGTGCACCATGATCCACAAAGGTCTATATACTGAAGTATTCGATGGTAAATTGTCTGTTATTTTGGCATGTTTTGTGTATCTGTGGGCCCTTTTGTGATGTGGGGTACGTAGAAACTTATTTACGTCACTAGATTTAAAGATTTTAGACCCTCAGAAGGGTAATAATATCTTATAGGCCTACTGGATATAACCATCCCTTCTCTTGTTTGTCAAATCTAGAGACTGTTTTCAAATTCAGTAACAATATACAAATAAACGTATTACCGTATAATTTTGCATCTGCTTGTTGAACGAGCGAACTTCGTGAAACGAGCTTGTTATAAACAAGTTCAGCCAAAATTTCATTATGAAATACATAGTATATTCGTAAAAGTTTAACAGATTTGCTTAACAAAAATCCTTCTGGTATGCACTTACGTTACAGCTTTATGTGTTGTTTATATTCAGGGATGAAGAGGGAGAGAGCATTCTCGCGTCTGGATACTTAAAAGATCCTATCACCACCTTTCGGAAAAGTAACTAAAAAAGAGGGCGGAATGCGCGTCTCGGACGGAATATTAAACTTTTAAAATTGGTAGGAAAATTCCGTGTCAGTGTCGCGCTATTTGATGGACCATTCCTTTTTTGTCGCCTCATTTTGGCGCGACTTTTTAAAAGCCTTTCTTCGCAATCGTGCCGCTGCTGCTAAAATGGAACTCAGTAATTCATCCTTCTCGGCCTTTGTTGTTTTCAAATCGTGCAACCCCAAAATAAAGTTTCAAAGAAGTAAACTTGAGCGAAATACTTTAAATAAACAAGCTTATGGGCGAACTTCCATCTTGGCGGGAGATGACTATTGTATTGACTATGAACTTGTATGTTCATACCTATACACGTTCGTAAAGTTCACCAATTCATTATCGCGTCTTGATGTATGGCGAGAGAATGGCTTCTTTCAGAGTCTCGGGCAAAACCATTCTCGGAATGATTCCCTACACGATTTTGTGGATCATTTCATAATGGAAAGATGCATCCATCGAAAAACTTTGGCCATCTTTATGTTGCTTTAATATGATTGCAGATATTGTTAAGCTGACCATATTGCAATGGCGAATACAATCTCTCCTCCTCCCCAATCCCCCGGTGCGAAACCTTCACGTGGGGAAATGAAGGCTTCGCACCGTGGGAGTGGGGAGGAGGACAGATTGTATTCACCATTGTAATATGGTCAGCTTAACAATATCCGCGATCATATTAAGGCAGCAAAAAGCTGGCTTGATGAACTTCAATTTTTAGATTGCCATCTATACTTTCGAAACCGCATATATGCAAATGGATGCATCAACGAAATCATTTATATATAAGCGGGTTTTACATAAAAGCAGTATTCTCTTAACTATAGCGTGCAAATAATTTGCTCATTAAATTTTTATTGAATTTTATTATTAAATTAGATATTCTTATTTCTAATTTTATAAATCATACATATTACTTATTTCAATATTTATAATGTACAGTACTATTACTCTATTAATAAAAATAACAAGAAATAATGTGCTACTTACATAAACGCATGTACCGTATTTGTGGAAAATAGTGGACAAATTATAACCATACTCTTTTGTTATTTATATCTTTGTCTTATTGTTTGATTTCAAAGAATTTAAAATCGCCAACTTTTGATCAATATTTAAGCAAATATGTCGGTTTCTTTTCATCTGCCATGTTCACAATGAATATAAACTGAAAAGTGCAAAAGAAGAAAGCAAAAAACTTGCAAATAGACTAAGTATTTTGTAGACCAATAAAATACGAAAGGCGTAATTCACTGCGTCAGTTACAAATACAAAATTTGATAGTGATTACGAAAACAGGCATATTATGTAAGTCGATATGTGCGAAGGCATATTATGTACGTCGGTATGTGCGATTTATTGTGATGGAACTTGCCTAATGTAATGCATAAGCTTGTCTTTACAGATTGTGTGCATTGTATGTCTCCTGTGATAAATAAAATCTGTTTATTTATTATTATTATTAGAAAGCGGGGGAACCGTAAACAAAGCCATAAATAAGCTGGTACGTGACACTTCGACAAGGGTTGACAGCTACTCCCGATGGGGAAAGCCAAAACTTAAAAATATGGTTACCAATTACACATTTACTGTGGATGAAAACTTGTTCATAAAGTTTGTTTGCATATATCCGGTTTAAATTCTATAATAAAACATTCATTTGGCTTCAAAAATATTCGCATGAATGCGATTTGTGCATCTTTAAATTTTCAGTTAAGCGGGTTTAGATAACATTAAAAAGATACAAGAAAATTTGAGGCTCGATATTTTTTGCATATATGAGGTTTTTGCATATATGTGAGTTGCATATACGCGGTTTCGACTGTACTTCTAACATATTGACATTACTCTCAATAATTTTTACGGCAGCAAATCGCTTTTTCCTTGAGCCTCAGGAAATCAATTTATACGAAGAATTAATCTGATATGGAGTTTTTTATCAGTATATTAAATAGATGCCAAAAGAACTTATCACTTTCCATTGATGTACTAATTCAAATTACCATTAGCAGCCAAAAAAATTACCAAAATTATTGATTTTGTAAAAAATAATTATGTATTCATTTCTCGGAACATGATTTTTGTTTTCTTCATTAGTTGTTGTGGAACTTTACGTCACAAAGCTGCATTGGGTGAACCGAAGGCTCTTAGAAAAGAGATAGAACTGGCGCATAACCGCCATTTTCCTACCATCGTATCACGTGATCCTATTCACTGCTGTGTTAAAGTTGAGTGATTTACAAGTGTGTTATTTTTAATAAAATAAGGTGAAATGGGTGGGTGTTCCGCTGGGAATGTTTCTAATCATTCGAGGAATAAACATAGAATGTTTGGATACCCGGCCGTCATTTACAGCTATCATGTACAGTGTAAGTTTGTTTTGATTATTTGCATTATAATTTTACATTAATCGAAAACCAAGCTAGGGTTGCAAATTGTAATAAATACAATTTGCAACCCTAGCTTGTTTTTATTGGCGACATCTTAAAAATTGCGCCAATGTTTACATTCGTCGGATAATCGTGTATTATTGATTATTTTTATGCCAAAATAGCGATAGTTGCGCCAAAGCGGAAAACCTTTATCGCCAAGGTAAATGAAACCGGAAATATGAAGGAAAATGGCGCTTGATGCGTTGGTCTATAATTCTAGGTCAACCAAGACGGCGTAATAAGACTTGTGAACCTCGGTACACTTACAACCGATCATGCTTTATTTAAGATTCGAATTTTGACCTTATGACGTAACAGTCCGTGATTAGCTAACAAGTCGTATTGAAAACGAAAACTATTTATCCTTTTTTCTCAAGGATCATATACGATATACAGAAGGGTGTAATTTAAACAACAATGCGCCGTCCTGAATACATTTCTTGGTCTGTCTGGTACATCTCTGTCGATATAAGTTGGAAATACAGTGTTTGACATTGGAATTTCGCCACCAAGAGGAGAGTTTCAATGCGTGGTGGGGCAATTTCAATATCGAGCAGATTGAACTTGCCCCACTGTATATCATACACTGCTGGACAATGGAATTCCCCACCTGGAGGATAATTTCAATGCATGATAGGGAAATTTCAATGCCAAGCAGATCGAAATTATCGTACTATACGTTAAACTTGTCATTTTGGGTGAAGTGGTTTTGAGGTTTAAGAAGAAAGAAGGATAACATGTGCGTCCTGCGTTTTATTTTACAGGCCTGCACAAAAGTTTAGACACAACACAAATTTGAGTATAACAAAATACTATTAAAACTGAAGAAGTAGGAACTTTAATATTACGAAGTATGAACACATGTAATATGCAAATTAAAAATTTGAGAACAGAAATCACATCAGTAGCGAACTTGCTGCAATATATAACTTAAAATAAGTAAAATATGTGGCACAAAAGTTTAGGCACAAACATAAATTTTAGCACTTGCATAAGGAAATGAACAATTTTAATAATCAATGTAGCCACCATTACTTCGTATTAGATTAAATACGCGGTCGTTCATTGAAAGCACAAGATTTTGAAAGGTTTCTGGTTCAAAATTAAACCACGCTTCTTCTATAGCCTTTTTAAGTTCTAAAACGGACGGATATTGCTTTCCATTGGCATACACAACATTCGTTAGTATGCCCCATACATTTTCGATGGGATTACAGTCAGGACTAAGAGCAGGCCAATCGAGAACTGTAATATTTTTAGCGCTCATCCATTCTTTTGTTGACCTGGATGTGTGGATGGACGCATTATCTTGTTGGAAAACCCAGTTTCGTCCACATAAAAGTTCGCCAAAAGGTAATAGGTGACTTTCAAGAGTTGCCTGGTATGCCTTGGAATCTTGTTTTCCATTCAAAAACGCCAAAGAAGTCTGTCCATTGAAGCTAAAGGCTCCCCAAACCATGACTGAACCTCCTCCTTGACGTCTGCTGAACCGACTTAAGGGGCGTTTTCGAAGATCGTGCCAGTAGTGCGAAAGGCCATCGGGACCATCTAAGTTCCACTTTTTTTCATCACTAAATAACACCTGCAGCCATTCGTCACTGTATGATATGTGCTGCCTTGCCCATTGTAGTCGTGCTTGTTTATGATGTAATTGCAAGCAGGGCTTGCGGCGCATTTTTGCATATCTCAAATGCCTGCATTCTACAATCCTTCTACGTATGGTTTCTCTTGACACTCGCATTGCTAACGTGTTTTTTATTTGATTTGCAGACAGGCTTTCATTTGAAGCCAATCTTCGTATTTGTCTATCATCCCGAATGCTGGTCACTCGAGGCCTCCCAGATCGTGATTTTGGTTGATACTGATCACCCCGGGATAACACTCGATAAATGCCTCGCTTTGAACGGTTCAATGCAACAGAAATTTGAGTAACAGATTTACCTTTAGTTTTCAGCCTCCAAATCTTCAAAATCTCGTCATTCGTAAATTGCTTTGACTTCGGCATCGTTCTAAGCATTCTAAATTATTTCAGGCCTTATATAACAACTCTGGGAAACGCCCCTTCGATCACTTGGGAACTTCGCGCCGTTAATTTGCATAAATCTGACATATGTGCCTAAACATTTGTGGCATGCAGATTCCAATATTACGGTGTTGGGATATTTTGTTTCAGTACTTTTGGTAATCTTTTAAGTTGCACAATTTATTATTGGTTCTAGGATTATTTAGATACAATATCGGCGAAGTTCAATGCAAATTCTCGCTTTTATTTATAATTTGCCTCTGTGTCTAAACTTTTGTGCAGGCCTGTGCGTGTTTAGAATATTTTTCAAATTATTTAGTCAATATAAAACGACTATTTTAAAAAATAAAAAGTTATAATAAATGTATTTCATGTAAAGAAATATAAGCTTGTTGTATTATATTAAATATGGCAGAAAGTATGGGCATTTATACTAACTCTAGATAATAATAGAAAAAAATCTAAAATTGAGTAAATATCTGCTCCTAAGCATATTGTAGGCAACCTCTTGAGTAAAAACATTTAACATTTTAAAATCCATTGATAACATATCATTTAAAAAGCATGCCTAAAAACTTTTTAAGGATTTTTCTCGTTCTTTAATAAAGCAATTCACTGTTATATTAGGTTTTTTTGGTTGGCATTGGCTTCGTTCATCAGTTTTTAGACTTTAATGCAGGTTTGTGAGATTTTATTATAAATAGCATTTTATTTCATAAAAACTATAATGCTTGCAAAAAATAATCTGTTTCTGAATTCAAAAATTGTTTTACAGAAGACGCATTTATGTAACATTTAAATTAGCATTTTAGCGGGAAAAATAGCAAATACGGTTGTTAACTCGGAAACTAATTTAAAGATTTTAAAACACAAAATTAATCGTCAGTTTAAGATGGAAGTTAATTTTAGCGTGTCACATAATAAATAGTGGTTCAATCGGTATCTGTATGAACCCATCATTTTGTTTGCTGAAGAAAATGTTTTAATAATAAAAAATAAATACAAAATAATACATAACAGGAAGATTCTGTTTTCAGGTGCATATTATTTAATCGATTTATTGTCTTCAGTTGTCTACTACTTATAGATTCATTTAGTCGATTCATTGTCTTCAGTTGTCTACTACTTATAGATTCATTTAGTCGATTCATTGTTTTCAGTTATCTATTCTTTATCTGAATTCATGTTCTTTATGAGTTGGAAATGAATATTTGTAAACTTACATTAAAATATATCCAATTTTCATAAGTTATTTTCACTGTGATTAGTATTAAACGCTTTTTTCTATTTAAGGATAAATAAACCATATGTTTTATGCGCATAATCTTAAATTAAAAATGGAGTTTGTTATGGAAACCGTACTAAGACTATACCTCTATATTTCATACATTAGAAAAGCAGGAAAAATGGAGAAAATTTAGAGGAAAAAAGAGCAAATATGTAAATTTTCATAAAGGCTTATTCAAATCTTTGCAGCAATATGTCATGTAACTTTGTTCCTTCCTGCGGAGAAAGTATATATTTATCAATAAAATGTATATCCATTGCCTCATATACATATCCATATACATATATAAAACAAAATCTCTACTATAAATTCAATCTTCGGTTTGTAGCATTTCCGCATACTGTAAATTGCTTAAATCCTTTTGCAATGTCAGGTGAATAGACGGACTGGCGGGAAATATCCTTCTTATTTTGGTTTGACCCTAGCCCTGGAACGCAATATTCTTCAACTTTTTTTGCCCCCTTTCTGTTGGGAACTTCTTCATTTGCACTTTATTTTGCCGACTTCAGCTTCGGAAATTCCTTCTGACTGTTCAGTGTAGATCAGGAGACAGGAAAAAAAGATATACCGTAGCACTTTTTGAGAAAATTCGGGGGAAAACTGGAAAACGTATCTCCTCCTTTTTCCCGAAAAGAAGAAAATCTGTCCTCCTCTTTACCTCACGGTCTGAGAATTTCCAATTTTAAAATCTTACACCGACGCGCGCCAAGAAATCGTATGTCATGGGGTTTCTGTCTTTCGGAAACTTACAAATGACAGGAGCTTCTAGATATATCTATATATTTTCACGACAGGGGGCGTCCAGATATGAAATATGGACCTGGATTTCCCGAAGAAATATATACCTGCACATACAGATAAATATTTTTCTGGAGCTATAGCAACTATATTCCTTTTCCGACAACAGTTCCCACGAGATGAAGGGAATTTTTTTGAGTACTGAATAGCGTATACCTGTCCATTTGAGTAAGTTTGTTTAGCTAGAAATCGCGAGTATTCAATACTAAAAGAAATTACGCTAAAGATACTGTTATCAACGGGTACATAATTCTAACTACTTATATTAATACATGTAAAAAGTAT
>QLNU02015360.1:291065990-291086309 GCA_006491805.2 Dysdera silvatica
CTAAGCTTGTGCGAAATATTAATATTAATCATTCGTTTCTCTTTAAAACAAGGTAATTTAATTTCACCCCAAGTGAATGCAGAAAAAATTTTCGGTGGGGGAAAGGATCGCGCAACTTAAAAACCAAACCGCGAAATTTATTGTTGGGTTTTAATTTAATGTAAGTAATAATAAGTGTAATTTTTTTTACTCTTAGGGGACGCCCCCCTCGCCATGAATACTCCCAGATGTTTTTAGGAGGTAGTTGAGCCCTGCCTGTTCTTTAAATTGAAAATGCCACTTTACTTGCCTTTCAAAGACAAAAGTAGCACCCCCAAGCCCTTTATCGAACCAATTTATTTTCCAACGCTTTTAACTCCCAAATAGAAACTTAACTTTTTAATTAGTGTCACATCTCGTGAGAGTCGCAACTGTCGATAGGACGTGTGTTTTCTTACGAAAATCAGAGTTTAATATTATATATATACGTTATGTCTTTGTCATGAAAGTTTTAACACAAAAATTATTCTTTTTTTATCACTTACCATGAGTGGTCGTACTCAATAGTTCAGCGGTCGAAGCATTGGAATCGCATTGGTGTAGTCAGCCTCAAGATTTGAGGTGGCGTAGGGCATTCGCCGATTTATAAGTAGGCAAACAAGGAACCTTAGAACCTCAAAATACATTATTAGATGTTACGGTAAAATATGTTTTTACGATATTCTAGAGAACGGGAAAAGATTTTGCCATAAGCGGTTTATCTTTATAGACACGGTTGCACTTCATATACTCTGTTCGGTCGTGGAAAATAAAGTTACAAGCAGCATTGTTATATATAAATTTCACTGTACGTGAAAACATTAATTAAAATTTTAGCTAGAATTAATATTCATGCATCTGCACATATAAAAATATACGATAGGGCTGAGATTTTTATAAAAAGTATTCCTTTCTTCATGGGCGCCGTTAGCAGGGGGGACCCGTCCCCCAAGTGTTGGTATTAGGGTTACCTGTATCCCTTCGATTTCAAACAAAATGCCTTCTACTGGCATATTGTCCCCCCGCCCCCAATATTTTTATGTCGTCGGCGCCCACGCCTTCCTTTATAATGGGGAAGAGGTGGCTATATAGCATGAGCCTAGGGATGGAAATTTCCCAAATCTGCCCCTAGGAGTGGGAGAGCAATAGCCGCTAACCCAAATACTCCACACACAGTTTGTAACTTTTGTTTTTACAGGGGGTACAGTTTTTTTTTCTACGTGAGGCTTAGCTGCCCCTTGACCTCCTTCTCTTAATAACGCCACTGTGGAATAGTAATATGATGATAACTGGTTTGATTTCAATCGATAAGTGTGTGGTAGGTTTCTTTTTTCCCCTGGCTACTGTGAGCTGAAAAACACTGTCTAACGCTGACGAGTTGAGCTCTGGCAAAACTGTCATTCAAAACAGATCGATTTTGTTGTGGGGGAGCTGGGAAGGCCACGCAATATGTATAGCAATGACAGCTTGTGTACAAACTGGACGAACAAAGGTTCGCGTATCATTACTCGTACCCTATTTTGATCGATTAACTCTTCCAAGTCAATCCGGTGGGGCAACTCCTGGAGCTCATCTACTAAGCACTGAACTGTAAGTTCTGGTATCTTGGAATTTATCCGTGAAATATCAAAAAAAAATTAATCTGAACATTATTTAGGAAATTATTTATAGTAACTTTCCCATTAAGGACTTTCATGGCACAAAGAAAAAGACGTCAAAGAGAAAACGACGTTAATGGAAACGGTGTAATTCTATGAAGCAGTTTCCGGACCGCAAAATATCGTCGTTAATTAGAACACAGATGTTATTGAGGGAATTACTGTATTTCGCAAAGAGATTATTGCATTTCACAAAGTACCGTAAGTTAGTTGCACAGGCTGTATGCCGACTGTTTGGAAATAGAAATTGAAAGAAGCTGGAGAATATGTAGAAGACATACTTGCAAAATTCTTTACCAAATGTCTTAACAGCGGTAACATACCAAACCAATGGGATTCTGCAACAGTAATTCTTTTGCATAAAAAAGGTGATAAAGAGGATTTGAAAAATTACCGACCAATTAGCTTGTTACCTGCTATTTATAAAATCTTCACAAAAGTGCTAACACATCGCCTGCAGAAAAAATTAGATGCAGCTCAACCAAGAGAACAAGCTGGATTTCGAAGTGGATTCAGTACAGTGGACCATATTCAAGTATTAAGAGAATTAATTGAAAGAACACATGAATATGAACTTCCATTGTGTGTGGCATTTATTGACTATGAGAAGGCCTTTGACTCTATTAAAACATCAGCAGTCATCAACTCTTTAAGATCAACAGACATTGAGGATGTGTACATTGACATGGTGAAACGTGTGTATAAAAATGCAAGTGCAAAATTTCGGTTACATAAAGATACCAAAACTATCAAACTTGGCAAAGGGGTGAGGCAGGGAGATACCATTTCTCCAAAACTTTTTACTTCAGCTTTACAGATGATTTTTCAGCAGATAAATTGGAATAACAAGGGAATAAAAATAAATGGTGAATATTTAAATCATTTGCGGTTTGCTGATGACATTGTTATTTTTTCAACGAACCCATTAGAACTCCAAGACATGGTACAGGAGCTCTCAACTAGAAGTAAAGAAGTTGGACTCAAGATGAACCTACAAAAAACTAAGATCATGTTCAATAATTTCGTAGAGGAAACAAAAATACAAGTTGACAACATTGAGCTAGAAATTGCTGATTCATATATTTACCTTGGCCAGCTGATTTCAATGGATGGCAACATTATGAAAGAACTCAACAGACGTATTAAACTTGGCTGGAGTGCATTTGGAAGAAACAGTTTTATCCTGAAGGGGAAATTGCCTTTGTGTCTAAAAAGAAAGGTCTTCAACCAGTGTGTATTGCCAGTCCTCTCTTATGGATCAGAGACATGGAGTCTAACAGTTGGAGCAATACGAAAGTTACAGACAACGCAAAGGAGCATGGAGAGGTGCATGCTTGGAATAACTAGGAGAGATCGAAAAAGAAACACTTGGGTGAGAGAGCAAACTAGAGTAGAGGACATCATTGTTAAAGTAAAAGGGCTGAAATGGCGATGGGCTGGGCATATTGCAAGAAGAACTGATCAACGATGGACAACAGAAATTCTGAACTGGATTCCAAGAGACCACCGAAGACCTAGAAAACGTCCTCAAACTAGATGGGTGGATGAAATAAGAAAACAGGTTGGGGTGACGTGGAAGCGAATTGCTCAGGATAGACTTGTGTGGAAAGCATTTGGAGAGACCTTCATCCAGCAGTGGATAGATAATGGTTGAATATGATGATGATATATATTTATTTATTTATTTATTTAATATGATAAATATGACAAGGTATATATTATCCTGAAGTTCTTATTTGGCAATATCTTAATATATGATTGTTCGAAGAAATATTTGCAAAAAATTTATTGGCGCAGTTAAATTGATCTAGAAACGTTAATTTAGAACGAACGTTGCTGACAGCTATTTCGATAGCACGCAGGCTATCATTATCAAAGCACGGTCACTTCTATTTACAAGCGTGATGTTGATCGGAGCCGTAAGACCTTGTCTTACGGCTAGAGACGACACCTTTAATACACCCGACTTACCTAACAAATTTCCGAACTGGACTTTCGTAATTCCAATCAGTATCACGGTTGTAAACAGAAGACGAGGCGTTAGGTGTCGTGACTGACCATGAGCAATTATCCAATCACAACGTTGCAACCTGTGACGTCATAAAGGGGCGGGACTGGTTATTTTTGTTTTTCTCCTTATGTTTCTTTCTTGAAATTATATGCTATATGCTTATTAAAGAAATTTTTATTTCAGATGTATACAATTTTACAGTATAGCCCAGATGCTCTTGCGCCATAAAAAAGCCAAACAATCAATACAATTTGAAGACATGTTAATTTGGAAAAAAAAAAAAGAAAGAAAAAGAAACTAAGAAAACTATCATCCAAACATTCCTATAAACAGCAACTGAAAGGCCATGATTCAAAAATAATTTAAATATAATTAATAATAATATATATATATAACATAATTTATAATAAATAAAAAAAATTCGTTTATTAAGGTCTTATACAGCTTTTAAATAAAGAAAATTTCTGAATAAGAAATATTAAATTTTATAAAAAAACAACTAAGCAAAACAAAGAAATTTATAAAAATCCCAAAAGTATTATTTCACTGCGTAATGCGAAAAGGACATGAAAGAAAATGTATTTTTTTTTTTCTGTCTTATTTAAAGTAAACACGTCTTAAAATTGTATACAGCTGAAATAAAAATTTCTTCAACAAGCATTTATGACTTCAAGAAAGAAAGTCACCTAAATAGAAAAAAGAAAAAAAGTCCCGCCTCTTTGTCACTTCATAGGTTGCAACGCTGTAATTGGATAATCGTTCAGGGTCAGTAACGATATCTAACGCCTCGTAACTGCGCCAATGAATTTTGTGCAAATATTTCTTCGATTGGATTTTGCAGTGCGTTGCCTTTATATGTATTATCTGATCGGTCATTCATGCGTATTAAAAATAAATAAAAAATAAAAAAATACTAATGTACATATTTATAATCAGCATACTATAAATACATCATGTAACTGTACTCACTTATCACTTGTCAATTCATGTCACTTTTTGGTCCGAGGAAAACGATCGTTTACTTAGTGAGAGAATTTCTTCGAGCGTAGAATTAGCATCACGTTGCTTATACTCAACCTTTAAACACACATAAAAATAATACACACATTTTAAAACCACTATTTTTATATGTTAAACAACAACGTGGTAAATTAGTATAGCTAAATCATATTTTATGCAGTACATAAAATATGAAATGCATATGTGATCAAGATTTAGGGGAGTGCAGGGGGCGCCCCCAGAAAGTGACGAATTTACATTTATTCTAAGTCTGCTGTCCCATGCTTAGAAGTCGAGCTCAAAAGTTGCTTCAAGAATGTGACCTGGAATAGTTGATTAATCAAAATAACGTTCAGAGACCTGCTTTTCCAATTTTCATTCAGTTTGTACACAACCTGTCATTGTGTTACCCATCGTGTGGGCTGCCTACCTACTCCATAAAAAAAAATGAAATGCTCTGATCGAAAGTTTCACCAGAACTCAACTCCTGATCGTTGGACAGTTTATTAGTCTTCGAGATTTGGAACTCTACTTCCCCACCTAAAAAAAATGTTTTTAAAGATTTGCTCTGCCCTCATCGAAATATATAATCACATAGAATATGTTAAATAGAATAATTGTGCATATTAAATGACGTTTAATATATTGCGAATGCTTTAAATTACGATATGGAACTTTAATTCGATGTGGGGCCCGCGGGTGCTAGGTCGAAGTAATTTATGGCCAATTTAGTACGAAACGGTGGACTGTCATGTCATATAGTATAATGCCTGTGATATGTCATATGTAATGCCTATGATATGTCATACGTAATGCCTATGATATGCCAATGTAATACATATGAGAATGCATTCAGATTCCGCTTAATGTGGAATGCGATCTCTGGAAATGGAGATTTATATAGCTTCATTATAGCACAGACAGAGCGTAATGTGTAAGTCTTTTATAAAGCCGCGTCTACACATGCAACTGAACATCGTATCGTAACACCGTCGTGTATCAAGTCTGGACGGCACCCCGTAACATTTCTGCGTCCTACCAGTTGTCGGTTTTCCCTGTCTCCTCAAAGAAATGTTACGGGGATATGTGGCACCGCATGTTCATGTAGTTGGAGCGGTTTGCGAACAACAGCGTTTTGTCAGTGTAGATTGGATATCGGCGTGGACTGATATGACGCAGTGATATTACGCACTGGTGATACGCGACGATGTTCGCCCCGTAACATCATCACGTAACACGGGATGCCACGCGACGATGTTCTGTTAGAGTGTTCTGTTGCATGTCCGTACGCATCCTTAGATGATTTCACATTTGCTGTAATGGCGGTTGCTCTTAGAGAAATTTAAAGTAATATTAAAGAACTTTTTTTTTTTTTAAAGAAAAACAAATAACTGAATATACAAACTATATTATAATGAATAAGTACTATGTGGGGTTTCAGTCTTTATTAATTCATTAACTATTAAATTTTTATACAGTGTTTTTAAGAGCTATTCGTTATATCATCTCGTCGTTTATTTATCACTAGATATAGTATTTTGATTGGATTTTGCATTTTTGGGTAAGGTTCTACGCGAAAGATGAAAAAAACATAAGAAAAATAACACACACATAAAAAACATCGATTCAAAACAACTAAATTTTTAGCCTCCAGTTTATCGGAACAGTTCAAAGAGCGTAGCTTATATATAGAATATGAAAGGGCGGGTAATAGTCGAAAGGAAAGCCGCACATCCAATAGGCGGGGCGAGGGGTGGTTTAGGCCATTCATCATTCGTTGTCAACCGTTGAGGGGTGGGGCGCATTTTGGTCACCCTATTCTCCCTCTCCATTGGCGGAATTGCTACTTTAACCTTGTTTTAGTTCATAAAAATGAGAAGGAGAAGTGGCGACGGAGGGATACTGAGAAAAAAGAAAGATAGGGTGATGTAGTGCGCATGGAAAACTGGCTGAAGTACTTTCTTTTCAAATAACTATTTTTTTAAGTATCGTAATCTTCGTACAATTTCGACGGACTTTTAGTTTTGTCATGACTTGTAACTCGAGTACCGTCGCACAACTTTCGATTTTACAATTTTGTCGTCTTATTCAGGGAAAAAGGTCATAAAATAAGTCAGAGATCTGAATGGAATGCTAGAAGACGAGACGAACACCAGACAATATACATATATATACACTACAGTATAGTAAAGGGTGGACACGCATGTGGTCAATGGGAGCCGCATTCCAATTTATTATATATTATAAAGAACCATCAGTTACATAGTATTAAATACACAAATTTAATTAATATGGTTACATATTGTACCAAAGTCTTAAGTGCTGTATAAAATATACATGTAAGAAAATATAAAAGAAAGAATATATAAAAGAATTATTTCAAAATTTAATAGTAACTCCTGGACGGACCTATTAATGCAACAAAAGATTTACTTTTGAAGCGATTACGTACAACTTCTATTCTTCATTAACCGATTCACTTTCTTAGTCAGTTTAACAGGATTTGTAAAAAAATTCTGAAATGAAAGGGAGGATTTAAATTTTCGACGAGAGCCGCACTTAACTCAACGAAGAGCCGCATTTGAACACCCCAGGTATATTAAATAAGGACAGAACAACGCTTAAGAACGACACATCATATAAGCGTTTAAGCTGACTTAAAACATGCTGTCGCAAAAATGCTAAAATGGGAAAAAAAGTTGTAGCAAAATGCTAAAAAATATTAGTTGCTTTCGTTGCTCGAAAAATCGTATCAATAAAATTATTTATATCAACGATGCCTAACAGGTGCTGTTAAGAATTTTGAATGGGAAATAAAAATGAAAAGAAAAGATCGCTGAAGTGCAAAATGGATATTCTGGAATCGGAGAATCCTGTTTTCAGAGAATAAACTGTGGTTAAAAATGCCTGTCGCATTTTCGCGATGGGCAATAATTTTTTCTTCGCATTTTCGAGCAACTCGTCGCATTTTGCGAAAAATGCGACTGCAGCTTAAACCCTGCATCATAGAGACATATACATATGCATGCGCGTATGCACGCATATACCCACACGCATCTTTTTGTATTTTTGCATGCTCAGTTAATGTTAGCATGGGTAACCTACTAAAAATATAATAATGTTATACTAAAAAGATAATGTTAGCACAAAAAATACAGGATATAGTTAGTTATGTAGTAAGCTATAGTTAGTGACGTAGTATTTTAGTAGTATTTTTCGTAGTTTGCGTAGTATTTTGATAGTATTTTTCGTAGTTGCGTAGTTTATTAGTAGTATTAAGCAATGAGTCCAAGTCAGTTTTTCTTTCATTATTCACTTCATTTCAACATTTTGTGATGGGTTCTATGTCGGCATCGCCATAGATCATAGACGTAGGCAGAAAGTTCATAAGGGGGAGGGGTTATAGGCTTAATGGGAGGGGTTACAGAGCTACAACATATATTCCTATGTTAAATATACAAAATTTCATTGCGATGGGGGGGTCACAACACCCCGGCCACGCCTACGCCATAAATTGACATATTCCTAACAAATCATGGTGCTTTAGTTATTCGGCGAAGAGTTTTGGTTTTAAAAGTTTGGATTATGCTAATGCAAGGCTTAGTTGCGCCTGTCCAGACGGATTAGTCTGTATTGACCTGGTGCAGGCTTCGTACGGTACATGTCTATTTATTACAGATGCGTGGTTTACCATTCCTCATGAGGAAGTAATATAGTGTATAAAAAGCATTTTTAGCATTGCCAGTTGATTTACTGATACGCTTTTCCTGTAAGATTTTCTTGCCAAGGAGCACTCCAAAATAATTTGAAGAATTTTTCCATTCTATAGTTGGACGTGGCGGATGGCTAATTCTTTGCTGAACAGAGAATCGCTTGATGCTTTTCAGATCTTATACTGATGTCTCAATTTCGAGAGCAGTTTCCATATAATGTATGTGTAATTCTAGGTTGTAAAACAACAGATTTTTGAATGATGACTATATAAAAAACATAAACAGAGTTTAATTACTCCAAAAACTTGACGTTTCGGCTCGTCTTTTGAGAACCTTCTTCTCAAGCGAGCGCAGTCGTTGGTGGAAGTCGACTTCCACCAACGACTGAGATATCGCGAACATCAAAGGAAGGGATCTGGGATTTTATAATAGAACGATAAGTGGTAGTCGTTTTGATTGTGGTAGCACATGCCTACCGAAACGAAAGTCGATGGTTAAATAAAGCTATTTATTAAAACTGTGTTAATATTTTGTGTGATGTTAGTAATCAATGCGTCATATTTGCTTTCTAGTGGTATTCCCACCTTAAGAAAGAAACCCATACAAATAATAGATATTGGACATGTACGAAGACATGCATATTCAAAGATATTTGAGTATTTCCAAAGCAGTTATTATCTTAATTAGCATATATATATATATATAGTTCGTTCACGAAAAGTAGTCCGATGGTGCCGTTAGAAAATAACGGGAGCTGACGTCACAAACGGCATAGCCGATTCCAGCAGAGGGGAGGGTGTCATTTCAGAACTGTTTTTTAGCGAACGTTTGTCTGCGCCAAAAACCAGTTCTGAAATGACGTCCTCCCCTCTGCTGTAATCGGCTAGGCCGTTTGTGACGTCAGCTCCCGTTATTTCTAACGGTACCATCAGACTACTTTTCGTGAACGAATTATACTTGGTGACATTTTTCACTATCAGTAGGCCTATGGCCGTTTAGTAATATGTACTTCAATGTGTTTGTGGATAGATATTGCAGTTTCTTTGCATATTTACACTGAAAATTTTATTTTCGCATTATCTGATATTTGGTTGGTTGTGATTTTATGGCGCAAGGACAGTAAGGTCATTCTTGCACCAATCGCATTATCCGGAATTTAGAGTTCTCTGCTTCTATTTTGATAATTTGGGTTCTGGCTGTAGTTTTGATTTATCTATCTCTTTGAATTGATTTTTTTTTTTTCAATAAAATATTCTTTTGCTCCTTTGCAAATTGTTGCAAATTTGCAAATTTGCAATTGCATTGGTCAGTTCAAAACTTTGCTTAATTCTAATTGTAGTATAATAAGAATATTTAAATAATATCGTACAAATTTTTAACATATCACTAGTCATGAAAAGAGTTTAAATACTAAGAAACTGATTTTTAGTACAGAAATATTGGATGATCACAGGTTTGTATTCATCCTCAAATACTATTCAGCGACTTTTTTTAATAAAATAATAGAAGTTGCTGAAAAGTTGCCGATTTCAACATTGGCGCTAATTTAAACGCTGTCCGACAAGTCATTTTCAACGGCAACTGAATTTGACATCGGCGTCACTTTCCCCAAAGAAATAAACAAAAACTTCTAAAGAAGGGAGGTGAAAAAAAATTCTTACAATCCGCGCTTTCGCAATGACATGACCCCCACTTTTTCATCCATTCTCTCTCTCCCTCTATTCGTCCCCATTTTTTTTTTTTTCTCAATAAAATTACCCGCTTTTCCAAAAACGTAAATTCGCAGAGACAAAAAGAACACGTTCTCAAAGTAAAACAAAAAATGATAAAAAAAAGTAAAGAAAAAGTCGAAATTTTACATCGCTACTTGCATCCTACGAAAGTGTAGAAAAAAAACCCATCGACGGCTTCTGAATGTATTAAGACATACGGAGAAAAAAAATAGAATACAACTTGTTAGAAAGGAAAAAAAAAAAAAACTTTATTTCTAAAGTTCAAAGAAAAGTCCAACAGGAGTTAAAAAAAAAAAAAAAAAAAAAAAAAAAAGCTTACAGCTCTCCCTTCGGTACGCTACTATCTTCACTTTTTTCGTCTCTTGTTCTACAACTCATTCTTTGAACGGAAGTCCGCCCTAATTTGCTTTCGGTTTCCCCCGCCCATTGCCTGAACTCATAAGTTTGGTGTGGAATACTTTACGATGTTTCGAGTTTATTTAGAACGGCTTTGTTCCATGTTTGAGCGTTTTTATCAAACGCTCTTTCGCAGATGGCAACGACGACAGAAAAAAACAAAAACTAAAAAGAAACCCAAAGAGTGAAAAAGGGTTTCTTTCTTTTTACCCCTTCCGTCAAGAATAAAATTTTAGACTTTGTGTCCAAAAACTAGATAATGTAAACAAAAAATATAATGATAGACAGAGTGGATAAGGAAGGGAAGAGAGGAGGTAGAGAAAACATGTCATTCACATTGCTTATCTTTCTGCTGTCACACACTATGCAAATGTCAAAGGATTGCCATTTCAGAAATGGACGCTCGAGTTACAGAAAACAACTAAAAACAGAAAGAAGTGCCAATGGATGTTTTTTAAAAATATGAAACAAACAAGGACTCGTTAAGGGGCAGTAAACACGTCAATTTCACAACGTGAATTTTGCAATCCGAAGTGTAATATCATCACGGTTCTTACATCTTTGGTGTGAAGTTTCAATTTTATTCGTTACTTTCGCTTTGTTTACCCATTCATATTTTTTTTAAAAGGGTGGTTATTCGTTAATTAATTTTATTAGTCTAGTCCCCCTTTTTTTTCCCCTTTCTTAAATAAATAAAACGCCACATCTTTTCCATCTGAATCTTATTGGCGATATACAGCCAGTTATGGCAACCATTACAATTGCCCAAATTCGCGTCCTATTCGTCACTGGCGTTGACAGCAGACATCACATTAACATCACATATGAGTGACAAGGTGACATTTGAGGTCGTCGTCCCCATTTCTCAGCCTGTCATTTTCGCTTTCCGCGATCATCGGGACGATAAGATTAGAAACTGATTAAAAACTTAGCTGAAAATAGCATGCCAGTTTCAGTTAATCGATCTAATTTTTTCAAACGATTTTCTATATTTTGTACGAATTAACATAGTAGGAAAAAAATGTCCGTTTCTAAAGTAAATAAATTAATAAAAAGGGTTAGAGATCGATCTGAGTTCCTTCTTTATTACCTCAATAACAAATTATCGATGCAAAAGACATATTTTTAAATTAGAGCATAATCCTCTCCAGTGAAAATATCAGTAATTAAAATAATTATTTTCTTTTAAGAAATCGAACGATACTCGGAGGAAATAGACAAGTGTTGATTTGTGTTCGAAAGCTGATAAATTACACTTCATCTTATCCAATGAATGCGCAGAAGTGAATCTATGTGCTCTGATTGGCGGATTATGTCTGGTAAGGAAACTCTCCACGATTGGCGCTGGGAATACAGCGCTGCCCCCTTCGGCGGCCACCCTTCCCATTGCCCTCCTTGCATAATTCACTCACACTCCACGATTGGCGAAACCAAAGTAGTTAGATCGCCAAGGTTTTGCCGTATTTGCCTATTTTTAACAAAAACTATCCTACATCAGAAGCAATCCGCCTACTTTTACACTTTTTTTTTTTGTTTTTTTTTTTCAAACCTTCATGAATACAGATATTGTAAAGCAAAAGCTTGCGAGGCTAGGCGCCCATTTTTCGAGCCGGTTTGGGTCGTTCCCATTTACTTCTTAATGAATAAATGGTATGGAATGTTTGAAAAATAACAAAGTTGAATAAAACCCTTCGAATCCAGCCGAGTCAAAAAATGCTTTTAATGGAGGAACTCAGCAACGCGAGAAACTTTGGAAAAATAAAAGATAGGAGAGAAATTGAAACAGGATCAGAAAATGAGAATATCTTTCTGAGGAGGGAATGGGAGAAAGAGAAGAGAGAGAGAAGAAAGGGTGGCTGTGGACGGTTAAGTTCTGTGGAAAGAGAGAGAGAGAGGAACTGGAAGGCATCAATTATTAAGGAAACAACTGGGACTGACTGAGGGTGGTGTGCGTGGGGGGATGGGGGGGGGCTTCAGCCCTCCCTCTGTCATCCCCATTAGAAGTGAGGGTTTGACGTTAGGAAATAGTATTTTCTTTATGCTTTTTCCCTTTTTTTTCCCCTTAACCTTCTCCTTTTCCCCTTCCTGGAATCTTCTTACTATAGGCTCTGGACTTGACAGAAAGCTACCCAAGACAGAGAAATGGGCTAGGGAAATCGCCTGGAGGAAAGAGTTCTCCCGATGATAATAGATACGGAAAGTAACCGAAAAGAAAATTTTGAGAAAACGAAGGAAATTACTTGTTTCTGAAACATGTAAACGAAATCGCATTGCGCGTAGATAATCCTAAATGTGAGGGACATGATGTACTTCTGAAAATTGGGGGAGGAAGGTATAGAGATATGGAGTTAACAGATGTTTTGAAAAATATGGCTTAAAGTAGACTAGTTGTGCCGTAAAGCAAAATCGCGTTTTTGAAATGAACCCCGGAAATGACGGAAGAAATCGACGACAAACAGGATCAAGAAATGCTGCGAGATGAAAACTACAACCAACCTCGACAATTTCGTAATTTCAAGGACGATAATCTCAAAAACTTCGTTTAGCCATTTTTTTTTTTAGTTTTAAAATATTGCGATATTATAGTAATGCTAGCATGGTTTTTATAAAATACAATATACTGTTAAATAAATATAACCCTACGAAATTTGGTATATTTTCTTGGGAACATTTCGTGACTTCTGGAGGTGAAATTTTATTCTGTACATATATTTATAAACATATTTCGAGTTTATATGTGTGGGGGGGTAAAGATTTTACTTCATTATAAATAGCTCGAATGTCTATGATCATTAGACAATTGTATGATTAATTATATGTCTCTAATCGAAAGCAAAAAACTAAGGCTATTCATAGCTTACCTGAAGGTTTCTTAGAAATACGTAACTAATATTATCATTAATGAAAAATGATTTTAAAATTCGTAGCAAAAGGTGTTCTGATACTTGATACTACTTTTAAGGAATTGATAGCGTGTAACTGATGAGATGGAACTGACTGCATTGTTACGTCACACTCAGTTTTCTCTTAGGTTGGTCAATTGAATATTATATGTGTACTGTTTTTCAACAGATTAATATTCCTTTCAATCATTTTGAAACTGACAAGATCTATCTTGATATTGACGTACATTTTTCCCTTAGCTTTTGTCCGAACAATCTTAGATGAAAAACCGACTAAAAGAACCCCGTAAAATATACGCAAAGATAGAGTTCCCTATGTTCAACATTTCTATCAGAAAAACATGATATAAATAGAAAAGAGGAAAAAGTCTTGCTCGTAACGGAAGCGTTTCCAATCCTTTGGAAGAAATACCAATACATAATTCGAATTTTTTCCTGCTTTTTCGATTGCATTAGTCAGAGAAAGGGGCCCCACGTCTATGCATATTGGTCTTTCGCTGACTGATCGTTCTCCTTGTATTGGAAATAATACTACCTGAAAGTGGCAGATCTGTTTCTAGTTTGGCGTAGTTGGCACAAAAGCATGCATTTGGCGACATCCAGATCATCTTGTAACTTCTATAGGATTAGGATAAATATCTCGATTTTGGTTATTTCAATACGTTTTTACTTGTGCCTTTAGAAAAGGACTCCGATGATATATTTTGAGATAACTGTTCGATTTTAATGCTATTTATCACATGTCATCACCACAGATGAATCAAATGATAATAGCAAAAACAACGACATATAAATTATGATCATTGCAACCCCTGTTTGGAATTTGTAGTATTTACCATGCGAGTAAAAGTAGGAAATGAAGTAGTTGAAGACTATCATAATTGGGGACCAAACAAAAAGTTTTAAAATAAAATATAGACTATTTTGTATAGTTAGAGCATTTCTCTCTCTAGTAAAAACAATGACTTTAAATGGGTGTTCAATATATACATATAAAATAACAGTTTTAAATATTATTTAGGTATAGTCAGTCATTTATAAGCCTTATTTTATTAAACATGAAAAATAGCAGAGTTATATTAATGTGTTAATTATTATAACTGTTGTATTTATATTAATTGCATTTTGTAAGCAGTGTAGATAAACTGATAGAATTCTTTATCAGTTCATAATGTAGGTAATTATTTTGATATTATGTACGGAATGTGAGGCATTCTGGGTTTGTGTAACTCGCCTTCCGACCCTGCTTATTGCTATCGGGTTTTTTCTATTAAGTAACACTTTTCCTTAGATTTTATTAAATTTTTTAAGACTTAAAATGGCATTTGAAATAAAAGTATATTTTCACTTTTTATTATTTTACATATTTACATATTTTTTTAATAACTTTGATTAGTATTAATTATCTAAGCTTAATAAGCTAAAATCATTAATTATAGCTTTGAAAATGATTTTTGTGAATACGAAAATAATAATTATAGAATAGACACGTTGCTAAAAAATATTCGTAATACTATTTTACATACGTAATATATTTATCTGACGAAGATATTTACGTTGAGCTGCCCACTATTCTCACCCAATCAGCGATTCTACATTACTCTATAATGAATGGATAACTTGATCGCCCCATCCTATCCTACGAAATTTGAATTTCCTTAATTACCAGTGCCCTGCGGTGGCGCAGTGTGGTAACGCGTTCTCCTATTGCGCGGCTAATCCGGGTTCGACTCCCAGCAGTGCAAAAAGAACGCTTACTCAGAGATCTCATAAAGATCGCACTGCTCACTGTAGTCCGGGGTTTGGTTCCCTAGGCCTTAAGAGGTTCGGATTCCTCGGAAAACAGTAGGTCCCGGCGCAGCATGACCACTGTAGTCTTTGAGCCGTAAAACCAAAAAACAAACAAACAAATAATTAACAGTAAGAAACAACAGTTGGCGCCATTTATTGTTCTCAATTGGCGCCAAATTTGACGTTCAAATTGTTACAGCCTTAGTATTTTCCTTTTTAACCCCCTCCCACCCGAAGTCTACATTTTTTTTTCTATCTGTAAAAGTTAGAGGGAAGGGGAGGGTCGGAAGGAGGTGGGTGTGATCCGGCACACAGGGCTTTGATCCGGTATTGGTCCGGAGCTATTTTCTAATAACAAACAGGAGCATGCAGAAGGGAAATTCAAAAAGCGTGATTGATAGTCACCAGTCACAATATGTATTTATCGGGAAGAATCAATAAGAGGATAAGAAAAAAATATATCCAAACTTTCCGGAATCAAATTTCACCGACAGAAATTCCGGAACAGATAGCTACCTATTCCGGAAAAAAAAAGGGGCACAAAAAAATCCGAAAAGAATTTTTCCACGATGCCTTTGGAGAAATGCTTTAATTTTCCGTTATCCATTCATTTCCAATTTGAAATGTTATTGGATATTTTTATTTATTTCGAATTGTTTATTTGCGCCGGAGCTTTCGATAACTTTGTATATTTGCTTCGATGTTTTTAAAGTACGAATTAGGGGGAATTGATAATTTTTGACTTGTGATGGATTAATGCATTTTCTTATCGGTCTTGCAATTGAATTTTGAAAATAAATTGTTGTTACTTTTCGCATTGCCGATTCGGAAAACTTTCAATCCATCTGCCGCCTGCGACCGATTGTTGCTTTGCCGCCTACGCAGAAAAGAAATTCAAGCTTAGTCTCGGATGTTTGTCACATGTATAAAAATAATTAAAAGCAAAAAATATTAAAATGAAATTTGTGATGCCCGGAAAAAACCGCTCGATTGAATTTAAAAAATAAGAAGACCGATGCAAAAAAAAAAAGACAATTCAAATTACCTTACACGTATCCATTCTAACAGCACTGCTTCCTTGTCACCTCGAAATTGACAACTACAGAAGTTGTAAAAGTGTAAATGACCAAATGAAATCCGCATATACAGTATGTATCTGGTGTTGCTACTGAGTACATGTAATGTGTTAGCGAATTATGCTTTGTACAGATGTACTTTTTTTTATTAGAGAAACTTTGTGGATAGAACCGTACTATTAAATGACTTGAGCATTGTAATTGAACGACGTATCATTACAAATCAACGTAAGGGTTGAAAAAAAATTATCAATAAGAAAATATTTGTTGGTATATAGTTGTACAGAAAGATCAGTCCATAAAGATATTGTAGGGAGTGTGAACAGATGTCGTTGGGAACGAGGTTGAAACCAATACACTCTATGTCTGTCGAGACCGGGGAAATGTACAGATTGTCGTTATAGTGAGTGTTATGGTAGACAGTTTTCATTGTATAAGTGTAAGCTTTTAGCGAATAACAGATGTTTAGAGACAGAAAATAGTCAGGCCCGTGCATAGGATTTCAAAAAAGGGGGCGTTGTTTTTGACGAAAAAGGGAGGGCTTTTGATGGAGATAAAATTTTCTCTAGTAAGTAATTTTACAGCTAATAATATCATTCAAATGACAGGGGGGGGGAAGTTAATCCTTAAAATCCCCTTTAGTGCACGACCTTAAAAATAGTAACCGTTTGAAAATAGATGACATATATTGCTGATTACAAAATCTTAGAAAGAATCCTATACTCCCGTTTAGTCTTTTTTTCTCCCAACATAAAATAATATCTTCAAACCAATTAGGCTTTGTATCGGAGAAATCAGCTGAACACCCCTTATTGACAGCAACAAGTTATATACAGGGTTCCTAGGAAAGTCCGAATGCAGCCAATAACTTTTGAAACAAGATAGATATTTCAAGAGAAGTTAGGTATCGGTATAGTAAAATGACTATGTGTTATCAGATGAGATAGATAGCAGCACCCCTGGTGGGGTATTGAGAAAGTTAAAAAATTTATTTAAAAAGATAATGAAGATATAGAAATATTTTCAATCAGAAAGTTATACAGCATTCTTTAGTTGGTAAGAAAAGACATATGGCTCACATGCACTAAGTACATGTACTGCCACAAAGTAAGGTGTTTCGGAAGTTTTAATGCTTTATAGCGCTTTAGAGGTTAAGTTGAAGTTCTTATAGCAAAGAAATCATGGTTTATCTCCTATAGGAACTTCAACTCAACTTTTAAGCTATCAGAAAGCATCAATTGAAAGCGATGTACTGAAACATTCGGAACACCTTACTTTGTGGCAGTACGTGTACATAGTGCATGTAAGCCGTATGTTTTGCTTACTAACTGTAGGATGCTCTACAACTTTCTAATTGAAAATATTTCTCTATCTTTATTATTTTTCGAAATAAAATTTTTAACTTCATCAATTCGCCACCAGGGGCGCTGCTGTTCATCTCATCTGATAGTGCATAGTCATTTTACTATACCAACACCTAACTTCTGCTGCAATATCTGTCTTGGTTTAAAAGTTATTGGTCGCATTCGGATTTTCCTAGGAACCCTGTATATTTAGCCTTGGATGACTTACGCTGTTGTCATTATTATTATTATTGTAAAAAAAAAAAATTCTTTGACGACAATTTTGCAGATTTTTTGGATATTGGGGGAGGGGGCAAGGGCTGCTGCAAAACAAAATTTCAGGGTGGGAGCAAAGCTTGAAAATTTCACTTGTAAGTTTAGTTTTATTTTTTACTTGAAAATAATCATTTTTAACGTAAATTTTTTATTTTCAGAGGGCACACGTCCCCTGCGCCCCTTGTTTGGATCCGCCCTTGGGAACGGGGGTGTTGTTTCACACAATTTTTCAGAATTTCAGATTTAGAAAAAAAGGTAGAGGGCGCCTTCTCTCGAAGAGCTGATCGTCAGAATTCTACGGTAAATAAATTGCAATTTAAAAAAAAAAAATTTGCCACTTTTTACGCCGCTATCAATTTGGCGCCCTGGGCAAGTACAAAACGTGCCCATTTATAAATACGGCACTTCAAACAACGCAATCCGTATATAATATTTAATTAGCGTCGATATTGATGATTTTATTATTTAAACGTTCATTATGATGCATATTAACATCGAACTTGGAAACGTTCGTGAAAAAAAAAAAATCTATCCTATTTATTTATTTTTTAATTAAGGACATTGAAAACCATGAGAAATAATGATCAACTCATCGGGTTTTTGTTTATATTGAGTATCCGAGAAATATTAGCAATAATAATGATAATAATAAAGATCCAAAAAGCTATTCCCAGGGGGAATCTTTATCACCCCTTTTATTCACAATTGCATTGATCCCATTAACAACAATCCTGAATAATACACGAATGGGATATGAAATATCAAAACAAAATGGGAATATTTCACATTTATTGTATATGGATGATCTAAAACTATTTGGAAAATCTAGAAAGGAAATGGAGTCTTTATTAAACACGGTGGGAATTTTTAGTGAAGATATCAAGATGGAATTTGGCCTACACAAATGTGCCACGATCACAATAAAAAAAAGGAAAGATAGAAAACACAGAAGATATAATTCTTGGCAACGAGCAAGTAATCAAACAACTTTCCAACGAAGAGCATTACAAGTACTTGGGCATGTTAGAACTAGATGAAATCCTTCACAGTAATATGAAAACCATCACATGCTCAGAGTACATGAAACGCATACGAAATATTTTGAAATCAAAATTGAATGGCGGAAACACCATTAGAGCCATAAACAGCTGGGCCATACCAATAATAAGATACACGGCAGGGATTATTGATTGGACATCAATCGACTTGGATAACTTAGACCGAAAAACACACAAACAAATGACCATAAACCATGATCTTCGTCCACGGAGTGACATAGATAGACTGTACTTACCGAGGAGAGAAGGAAGAAGAAGCCTCTTACAAATTAAACAAACTGTTGAAAAGGAAAATAGAGAACCTCAATGAATATTTAAATAAAAGTAAGGAGAAGCTCCTAATGGAAGTGGCTTCAAGAAAGCTAATAAAGGTTTCAGACTCAAAGAAGTCCTTCAAACTAAATGAACTTCAAAAACGTCGCACAAATTGGCAAAACAAACCCTCCATGGGCAATGTTTGAAAGAAATTGAGGAAAAAAGTCGATCGTCAGCATAACTGGAGATAGTTGCAATTGTGAACTTTTAAAAAAAAACCCAAAGGCCTGATCTTTGCTGCACAAGAGTAAGCACTGCAAACAAACGTGATGCCATCAAAAATCCAAAGGCAAAACGAGCAGTAAATGCAGGCTGTGTAAAGTAAAAGATGAGACAGTCGACCACTTAATCAGTGGCTGTAGTAAAATAGCTCAATCAGACTACAAAAAAAAAAAAGAAGACATGACAGAGTGGCTACCCTGATTTACTGGAATATCTGCAGAACTTATGAGATCACGGTAACCAAGAACTACTGGGAACATGAAAAAAAAAAGTTACACAAAATGCTCAAATAAAAATCCTGTGGGACTTTCGGCTTTAAACAGACAGACATTTAAAACACAATATACCAGACATAACATTGGTGAAGGAAAAACAGGTATTTATCATCGACATTGCAATACCAGGTGACAGCAGAATTAAAGAGAAGGAATTCGAAAAAATCTCCAAATATCGTGACCTTGCAATAGAAATTAATAGACTCTGGAAAAAACAAGTAACAGTCATCCCGATTGTGATAGGTGCACTGGGGGCCATCACACCTAATTTAAAGAACTTCCTAGAAAAACTGGACATTACTGACATAACGACAACAGACCTACAAAAAACTGCCTTACTGGGCACCGCCTATATATTAAGAAGATATATGGACAGTTCTCAGGTTTCTGGGTGAGACTTGAACTGAACCAAGAACTCCAGATCAAGAGGATAGTGATTATCTCCTTGAAGCTGTGTAACACAACAATGTATAACGGACATAATACTTTATTTATTCTTCTTGGAACAGTCGTTGTGACAATACATGACCAC